>PVLA01001867.1:118943-279566 GCA_004027455.1 Hydrochoerus hydrochaeris
GGTTGTTCAAAATTGCTATATCTTCTTGGTTGAGCTTTGGTAGTTCATATGTTTCTAGAAATCTGTCCATTTCCTCTGTGTTTTCCACTCTATGTGAGTAGAGATTTTCAAAGTAGGTATTCATGATCTTTTGAATTTCCATGGAATCTGTAGTAATTTCTCCCTTTTCAGTTCTTATTGCATGAATTTGGGTTTTTTTATTTCTTTCTCTTGATAAGGTTAGCTAGGGGTTTGTCAATTTTGTTGATTCTCTCAAAAAAACAGCTTTTTGATTCATTAATTCTTTGTATTTTTTTTTTTAGTTTCAATTGCATTGATTTCTGCTCTAATCTTTACAATTTCTTCTCTTCTAGGAGCTTTGGGTTTAGCTTGCTCTTCTTTTTCTAGAAGCTTGAGATGGAGCATTAGGTTGTTTATTTGTGCTCATTCCATTTTCTTGATATGACAGTTTATTGCTATATAGTTCCCTCTTAAGACTGCTTTCATTGCATCCCACAGATTGCAATATGTTGTTTCTATATTTTCATTGAATTGTAGGTATTGTTTTATTTCTTCTTTAATTTCATCTGTAGCCCACTGGTTGTTCAAAAGGCTGTTATTTAATTTCCATGTATTTATGCAGGTTTTACAATTTCTTTTGCCATTAATTTCCAATTTCACTGCACTATGATCAGATATTATGCATGGTATGATTTCAATACCTTTGCATTTACTTAAGAATGTTTTAAGGGATAATATATGGTCTATTTTGGAGAATGTCCCATGTGCAGCTGAGAAGAATGTGTATTCTGATGTGATTGGGTGGAATATTCTGTAAATGTCTACTAAGTCCAATTGCTCACAGGTATGATTCAGTTCTGTTATTTCTTTGTTGACTTTTTGTCTAGTTGATCTGTCTCTTTGTGATAATGGGCTGTTAAGATCTCCTGTTATAATTGTGTTCTTGTGTACTTGGTTTCTCATGTCCATTAGTGTCTGTCTTATATAGTTGGGTGCTCCTGTATTTGGTGCATATATATTTATAATTGTTAGTTCTTCCTCTTGAATTTTACCACTAACAAGTATGTAGTGACCTTCTCTATCTCTTTTAATCATTTTAGGTTTAAAGTTCACGTTGTCTGCAAATAGAATAGCTACTCCTGTTTTTTTCTGGGTTCCTGTAGCTGGACTGTATTTTTGATGTTTTGTTTGTTGGTGACAGAGTAAATGTATTTTATCAGGGCTGGACTCATATACCTAGCTTATGAGACTGATTTATAAAATCAGATGTCAGTTCTTTCATTAATATGAAATATAACTGGAGAAGGAGCTAAGCAGTTTTAAATGCCAACCAACAGATCTCTACTAGGAATACAAAGTATAATCAAAACACAAGTCCATAATTCTGTAATGAGAATTAAAACTGCTGAGACATCAACCCATCTGCCCTCTGCCTGGCACATGGTTTCCCTAAAGACACATAGGGAACAGATGAAGGAGTTTCTTGGGGAGAACAAAATCAAATCAACAGTAGTTAGATGCAGAATTTGAATGTCTAATAACATTAAGCTAAGGTAATATGTTGATAGAGCTATATCTGTTTTTAAGATTATGATGTTAGCTAGCCACCTAACATTGAACTCATATTTTCATTCATTTCATAAGTAAGTTTTAAAAAGCCATGATCGTGTTTTAGATATGGTAATAAATTTGATAATCTCCCCTTAAAGCTAATCTACAGCTAATTAAAGCTAATTTATTCTTGTATTTCAGCTCTACTTTACTATGTGTTCATTCATAATTTGAAAGCTTAGAGAATAAGACTTTTGCAACCATATCAAAGTTCTTAGGAATTAGAAAGGGATCTAACATTTCAAGAACTTTTTTTACAAACTGATAAAGAAAATTACAAACATCCTGGTAAAAGTGATAAAAAGAAATATGAGGTGACAAAAATTAAAAATACAAAAAAAGAGACTATTCTAAGACCAAGAAAAATGCAAATTTCAATAATGTGAATATTTCTTTAGTTGAGCTATAAAATCAATACACACATATACACATACACACAAAGTTCAGAGTTGGTAAGAGTTAGGGGTTATTGGTAAGAGTTACTCCATCTAAGATTAATCTATTCTTTACACTGTGGAGCATAAAAAAAAAATAGCCAAGAGAGCTTTCTAAAACTTCAGGCTTTTAGGACCAACTCAATACCAGGAGTATCAAAATCGTTGACAGGACCCTGCAATACAATTGTTTTAAAAATTTCCCCCCATAAGTATAAGGTCACTAGTGAATGGACCACTGTTTGGGAACCATATCTTGTATTCTACTAAACAGATTTCAGCTGTATACTATTTGTAGGACATAGACTTGAAAATTCAGAGTTGTGATAAAATGATATTGAAGATATTAAAGGTGGCTATGGAAGACTGAAATGGGCCAATCATACTTTTAACCCCTGCATAGGCAACTTAGCTATTTAATGAGATCCTGTCTATGTAAATGAATGAACAAAGCAGCTCAACACAGGAGAATTATGTGAATTAACCCAATGATCAGGCTTCACCAGACAAAGTAGCAGCAAGTTAAACTAAACTCTCCTTTTTTAAACTCATCTTATTGGACTGTGTGCTAATCTTAGAAAAACAGTCTGTGCAGGTGAGAATAAATCCATGTTGTTACCCAGATGTCCCAGGCGATATAGCTGAAAACAAAGAGCATGCCAATCTCCTTGGTAGGGTAATTAGTGTGATTTGGTTCTTGGGGCTCATTCTCCACAAGAAATGTGGAAGCAGCAGGGCTGAGGCCACAGCTCAGTGGTGAAGTAAAAGCTAACATGCACAAGCCCAGTGATCCACTGTGGGGGCAATGAGAGAAATGTTGAAACAGCAGGAACTACAGGGAAACTTGTCTCCTTCTCTTCATTTATTGATTATATTTGGCATCACCGATGATCAGTACAACATACATTTACAAAGGGTAGTTGTGAGGGTCAAATGCAAACTTATGCCTGGAACCTCTGCCTAAACTGCAGAATTATTCATTCAACCTTCATAGGAAGCAGTTTTGCAATGATGTGTTAATATCAAGAAGTTTAAAATGATTCATAAACTTGAGTAGGTGATGCTATTTTTGAGTATTTATCATAAAGAAATAATCAGTATTTTTAATGAGCAAAGGACAATTATTGCTACAATTATTTATACAACCTCTGATTATGTGAAATGATATGAAATGTTTATGTAAAAGTGTATTTATTGCAATATTATTTATAATACTCCTAAATTTAGAAACACTCAATTCAATCATTGGTGAGTGGTTACATAAATTTCTCAACAGTTAGATACTAGAAAACTACAAAGACATTAAAATGTATGTTTTTTATTTATAAGATAGAAGGAGAAATAGTCACAATAAAATTTTAGGCATAAAACCTAATCCAATGTAGTTTCAATTTGGTTTATAAAAAGTGTGTGTCAATTTTATAAATGACTGAGGAACTATACCGGAAATTAAACTGTCTTCTCTGAATTGTAAAGATGGCTTTTGTTTTCTTTTCTGAAACTTTTTACAACTAGCATGCTACTTTACCCACTTAAAATACAATTTTAATTTATATCTTAAAGTAATAAGTAAATGCAACAAGTGAGTGAAAAATATTATATGAATTAACCTACCCATATTCCAAATTTGTACCTGATTTTACTCACTTGTCAGGATTTTTCTTTCTCAGAGTTACTGCTATATTGCTAAGTAATATTCATATTGTGTTTTTTGTTGTTCACTTTTGAATATTCCCTTTCCCTTGCACAATGGATGTCAATTTAGATCTCCAAGATATGTACTTTCTCTTGCTATAGTATACATATAGTATAGTATAATATAATATATATCATTTTTAGTTAACAATAGAAAATACTTCTGTTCTTATGACCATTTTTATGTACTACAGACTAAAATAAAATCATAAGTGCATTATAGTCTTTATTTTACATTTAATTTTATAACTTCACTTTATCTTTTTTTTACTTCTTGCAATATCTCCCTTACAGTGATAATGTTATCAGTCATCTATCAGATATTCTACCAAGCTTTTCCATCAGTTCTTCCTTGTCTGCAAGATGTCTCTTCCAATAGCAGATACTTTTTCTCTAGTAATGGATGGCTGATTTGTAGGTCTGCTTAGTACAATCATCATTAGACTTTGTTTTCTGAATGCTGTAACATTTTCTTGTTCTTTACTCGTTCTTTACATGTAACTTCCAAATTAGCTTAAGCACATTTTTCAGAGAAAGGGTTTATGAGATAAGTTTTCTGAATTATTAGAGTTTAAATTACCCTTATGATAATTTTATAATGGACATTTTTGTTGAGTTTTGGCTTTGGGCTTTCAATTTTTGATTTACTAAGTAAAAATTCAGGATAGTGTCCTATTCAATTGAGAATTTTATTATAAAATGTCATGCATCAGGGCTGGTGATTTAGCTCAGTGGCTTAAGCGCCAGCCTTGCAAGCACACAGTTGTGAGTTTGATCCCTGGTACCAAAAACAACAAAAAAAAGTCACTCATCAATTTTATTGAATAAATTAACTTTTAACAATTTCCTCTTTTTATTAGTATATGTTTGTGACACATAATAAATACATTCAATATGGAAGAGTTGGTTTACATACATATTATATCTTGATCCTTATTTCTCCTTCTGTCCCTCTTATTCTCATTTTTCCAATCTCCAGATTTTCTTTTTATCATTTTAAAGAACCAACTCTTTGATTCACTTGCCCCTTTTTTGTATTTTCATCTCAATTTCATTAATTTCCATTTGAGTACCAATATGTATAAGTTTTTTTTTCCCTTCAAATGACTTCAGATTTGAATTCTTCATGTTTTTCTTGGACCTTGAAATGAATCATTGGGTTATTTATTATTGAGGACTACTCTATTCTTTTTATGTGTGCATTAATAGCTATAAACTTCCTTCTTCAAACTGCTTTCATTGCACTCCATAAATTGTGTTATGTTATGCTTCCATTGTCATTTGACTCTGGAAACTCTTTTATTTCTGCACTAATTTCTTCTGTGATTCATTTGTTATTCAATAATATATTACCTAATCTCTACATTTTTGCATAGTTTATGTGGTTTCTTTTACTATAGAATTTTTTCTTTATTCTAGTAAGATCAAATAGTATACAGAGGATTATTTCAATTCTTATTCTATTTATTTAAGCATGCTTTATGGCTTAACATATGATCTATTTTGGGGAAAATTTCCATGTGTGCTGAGAAAAATACATTTTATGGTTTTTTGTTTTTTTTTCTTTTTGGCACCAGGCATCAAACTTACAACCTCACACTTGTCAGGCAAGTGTTTAAACTGCTAAGCTAAATCCTCGACCCCATGTTGCTTATGTCTGAAACACTATCTGTTAAGTCCATTTCTTCAAAGGTGTAGCTTAACCATGATGATTCTTGGTTGATGCTTTTTTTTTTTTAAAAAAAAAATCTGGTTGACCTAGTTGTGAGAATGGGGTATTGAATTCCTCTATGATGATTCTATTAGTTTTTATCTTTTAAATCCATTTAGATTTTCTTTTTTTTTAATTTTAATTTGAAGGTAGTAGAAATACAACAGAACAAGACAGAACAAAGCCAATTGAGACAATGCAGTGAATTTGGTACAGAAATTCACAGCAGATAACTGGGATAACAGCAATAGGTACTATAGTATAACTCATTATCTTCACAGTAGTTGTCTAGTTAATTAGGCATAGCAAAATCAAACCAAAGACAGAATATTATAAAATCAATCGAAAGAGAATAATGAAAAGAGTAAAGCAATTAATCATAATGAATCAAAACTGAAAACAACATTTGCTTTCAAAGAGAAGATAGAGGATCCCCCTCCCTAATAATTGCTATATTGCATACAGTCATCCTGCCAAGATATGCTCAGACTTCTGTCCCCAGTTGCTGGGGTGGGGGGGATTGGGATGTTGGATTCCAAGTCTATGCACCGGTAGGCTCAAAGGAAACACTACTGTGCCTGCTTCTGGCTAATGCCAGAGGAAGGCGCTCACCAAGAGGGAAGGTAAATTGCTTCTTTGTGCAGCCTCCTGGGTTCCAGCATGGCCATGGTGGGATCTCAGGAGCCCATTCTCTTATTCTCCTCCTGGCTCATGCCAGAGGAAGGCACTCAAGAAGAGGGCGGGTGAATTGCTTCTTTGTGCAGTCTCCTGGGTTCTACCATGGCCCATGGCTGGGTCTCAGGGACTGCTCTCTGGTTCTCCTCTTGGCTCGCACTGGAGGATGGTGCTTACCCAGTAGATTTTCTTTTATGAAATTTGTTGTGCTGACATTCAGTGAATAATTATTTACAATTATGTCTCTTCCTGTTGAATTGTTCTCTTTACCAGTAATAGTGGCCATCTTTGTCTCTTTTGATCACTTTTCACTTGAAGTCTGCCATATCTGAAAACAAAGTAGCTACTTCCCCTGGTTTACAGAGTCTAGTTGAATGTAATATTGTTTCCCATCATTTTACTTTTAGTACAAGTATGTCATTATGAATGAAGTGAGGCACCTCTGGTAAATATATGGTTATATTTTGCTTTTCAATCAAATCTACCAACCTATGTCTTTCAATTAAAGAGTTGAAACAACTGACTTAAAAAAATAACATTGGAAGATTTGTATTGAATCATGACATTGCATAATTCTTTTTTTTTTTTTTTGCCTTTTTTGTTTAACTACTTACCTGGTTAAATATATGCTCTCATTTGGGCTATTTGGTGCTGGTAACCTCACTGTCTCTGCCTAGGATTCCCTAAAGTATTTTCTGCAATGCTATCATAGTAGTCATGTATTTCTTTGAGATTTCTTAGTCATGGGAAGTCTTATCTATCAATCTCGAAGGCTAATTTTGCAATATAAAGAAGTTTATAAGAAAAATTGTTTTCTTTCAAGGATTAAAAAGTTTTGTTACAAGATTTCCTGGCTTTTAAGGTTTGTGCTGAGAAATTTTGAGTTATCCTGGTATAGGACTTTTCTTTACATATTATTGCTGTTTTTTTCTAATACCTGTTAGCATTATCTCTTTTCATTAAATTTCTTGAATTTAGATGAAGATGTGTCAAGGTCAAGTTCTCTTCTGGTCCCAGTTACTGGGGTTCTCAGTGCCTCTTCTTGAATATTGAATTCTTATTCTAGATTTAGAAAAGAAATTCTGCTATGATGTCCATGAATAAATTTAATACCTTTTGAGTTTTTCCTTTTTCAGGTAATTCTATTGCTGGTTCAGTTGATTTAACAGCTGTTGGATCCAGTTTGCATTTTGTTTTGTTGGTTTGAGGACATCACTGAGTTTAGAAGCTACTATTTCCATTTTGTCTTCTTTATGACACCTTGTTATCATATCAATCAAGTCTCATATCCATATTTTCTGTTGAATTTTTCATATCATATATTTCTTTTTGTTTTTAGTTTATATTAATTCATTAACAAAGTGATCACTCATGCCTTTAACTCAATTTATTGTGTTTCTTCTTTTAGGTTCTCAGACATTCTATTGGTAAGATCCTTGTCTAATTAATTTCTCTTTGAACTCATTAAACATCCTATACATTTGTTATGCATTTATTTTTTTACCTCTTTAAAAGTAAATATCTTCAGATATTTTGACCAATTGGTGTTGAATTCTTTGCCTATACCTTCCTTTATATCAGAGTCCATGAGATCAGCATTTGGAAAGTTAAGAGCTTTTAGAGGCATTATGTTGCCTTGCCTTCTTGTTTTGAGTGTTTTTTGTGTTGTGGGTTGAAGGGTAGTTGGGGAAGAGAAACTTTGTCATTACTGTGGAGATCTCATTTGTTATTCTCTCTCTTTGTGCTATGTATTGGGGTTTGGTTATGTTTTAGTGTTTATATCACTCTTAAACCTATTCAGCATAACACTTAAGGGTCTTCTTAGTGTCCAACAGTACACTAGGGGTTTAATCTCCAACATCACTCAGAGGAGAAAAACAAACTGCAATAATATTGACAACACAGAGACAAACCAGATATTGGCATATAGTAAAAGCCACTTAAAAGCAACAACTCTGCCACCATTAACAATAGAAAAGAAACCAGAAATAATGATAAACTCAAAAACAAAGTGGATGTTGGCATATCATAAAAATCAGTAATAGCTGCAACTGTACCATCCTTAATAATAGAAAATAGATCTGCAATAGTACTATGGATTTAAAAATTGACATATATTAAATATCTACTAAGTGCAATAAGTATATCACCTTTAAAAATAGAAAAGAGTTCATCAAAAACAGAATAGAGTTAACCACATAGCTAAATATCAATATAACTTAATAGTAATACTAATAAAAGTAGATGGGTGGAGTATGGAGAAAATGAAAGAAATAAAATTTGAAAAAATAAAGGAAGATAAGGAAGAAAGAAAAGTGAGATAAAAATCCAATTAAAGAATAAAAGTAATTAATACTATAGTTTTCTATCTTGCATACATATACATATGTACATTTATATATGTATACCTACATACATAAAATATTTTTCTTTCTTTCTTTTCTCCTTTTCTGTATTCCAGTTGTTCTTTCCTTTTGAGCATGTTCTTTCCCTTTTGTTATTACACCTGAACAACTACTTCTAAGACAACAATGTGAAATATATTAACTAGTGTTATTATCCTACTTCTTTAAAATTCTGTATTATTTCTAACCTTTTTTCTGTTTTGCTTTTTAAGATAAAAAAGCAAAAACATTTTATTAAAAATAAAAGACAGAATGAAAACAAAAATGTATAGAAGAAAATAATAAATATGAGAAAACACAATCTCTTATTAAGCTGTCAGTACCATTTTTATATAGATTAACATTTTGATTGTCACATTTCTGTAAAAATAAAAAAGACAGAATAATCTAAACTACTTTGATATAGGAACAACATGTTAGCTCCAACTCTCCCCAATCCCATGACTTATCACAAAGCTACACCAACCATGATACACAATGACATTGATATCAAGATAGATAAACCACCAAAGTACCAATATAAAGTCCCAAAATAGATACCCACATAACAGATATTTGACTTCTGGCAAAGATGCAAAAGCAGTTAAGTGGACATTCACATGCAAAATATCCAACCTTATAGCACATCAAAAATTTCTTAAGATATCCAAATGTCAATTCAAATGGCTCACAGTGGATTAGTTAAAGCTGAAAGCAGGTGTGTGGTCTGAGTCATTGCGTGGCTGTAGTCATTCCCTCTGGGACAAAATACATGTTTTTTTTTTATTATACTAATCAAACAATGTGATAAGTATGCATGTGTGACATATTTATTTCACTAGTAAGTATACTTTCAAGACGCATTCCTTTACCCATAAAAATGTCCAGCTAACCATTCTTTATGCCTAAATAGTATTCCATTATATAAAAATATCACATTTTTTTTATCCACTCCTCAGTCAATGAGCATTTAGGTTGTTTCCAAGATCTGACTATTATAAACTGTGCAGCTATAAACATGGGCGCACAAATATTGTTGTGGCATAGTGTTTTTAATTCTTTTGGGAAGATACCCAAAAGGGGAATAGCTGGGTTGAATAGGACCTCCAATCCTAGTTTTTTGAGGAATCTCCACACTGATTTCCACAATGGCTGCACCAGTCTGCATTCCTACAAACAATGAAGAAGGGTTCCTTTTTTCCCCACAACCCCTTCAGTATTTGTTATTGGTTGATTTCTTAATAATAGCCATTCTTTCAGGGGTGAGGTAAAATTTCAGTGTTGTTTTCATTTGCATCTCTTGAACGACCAGTGATGTTGAACATTTTTTCACATATTTATTTGCTGTTTGTACTTCTTCATCTCAAAAGTGTGTGTTCATCTAAGATGCCCATTTTTGCATTGGGTCTTTAAATCTGGGAGGACTGATTTCTTTTTTTTTAGTTCTTGCGTATGTTCTCAATAATAATCCTTTTAGAAGAATAGCTGGCAAACATTTTCTCCCATATAGTGGGTTGTCTTTTCATTCTTTTGGTGGTTTCTCTTGCTGTGAAAAACTTTTCAATAGGATGAGGTCCAAGTTGTTGATTCTTTGCAATAAGTCTTGTACACTCTGGATTTTACTCATAAAGTTTTCCTACACCAATGTCTTTATAAGAGTTTTACCTACTCTATCTTCCAGAAGATTTAATGTTTGTTTTAATATTAAGATATTTAATTCATTCTGATTTTAGCTTAGTACAAGGTAGAAGATATGAACCCAGTTTTAATCTTGCAATGTAGAAAGCCAGTTTTTCCAACACCATTTACTAAAAAGACAAACTCTCTTCCAATGAATGTGTTCAACACTTTTGTCAAAGATAAACTAGCTTAGTGTGTCTACAGTTATTTCTGTATCTTCTAATCTATTCCATCGATCTTCAGGTCTGTTTTTTTTTTCCAGTACCACACTGTTTTTATCACAGTACCTTTATAGTATATTTTCAAGTCAGGGATTGTGATGTTTCTTGTCTTGTCTTTGTTGCCAAGGATTGCCTTTGTTATTCTAGGTATCTTCTGATTCCAGGCAAATTTTAGGATTGTTTTTTTCTAATTCTGTAAAATATGCTATTGGAATTTTGATTTGAATTACACTGAATCTGTATAAAAGTTTTAGAAGTATAGTCACTTTCACTATATTGGTTCTTCCTCCCCAAAAGCATGGGATATCTCTCCATTTTCTAATATCCTCATTAATTTCCTTTTTCAGAGTACTATAGTTTTCAATGTAGAGGTCTTTTACAACTTTCATTAGATTGATTTCTAGATATTTCATTTTATTGGATGCTGTTGTAAAAGGTATAGTTTCCCTGATTTCTCTCTCAGTGAGCTTGTTATTTGTATATAAGAAGGCTACTGATTTTTGAGTGTTGACTTAATAACCAGCTACATTACTAAATTTGCTCTAGAAGTCTTTTGGTGGAGTCTTTGGGATCTTCCATGTAGAGTATCATGTCATCTGCAAATAATAATAATTTAACTTCTTCTGTTTCTATCTTTATTCCTTTTTCTTGTCTAATTGCTTCAGCTAAAGTTTCCAGGACTACGTTGAATACAAGTGGAAACAATGGACATCCTTGTCTTGTTCCTGATTTAAAAGTGAAAGTTTTCCAATTTTTCCCATTTAGTATGATGTTCATTATTGGTTTACTACAGATGGCTTCTATCAGATTGAGATAGAGGCCATCTGTTCCTATTTTCTGTAGGCTTTTTTTTTTTTTTTTTTTTTTTGGTGAATGGGTGCTGAGCTTTGTCAAAAGCTTTTTCTGAATCTATTGAGATGATTTTTGTCCTTGGCTCTATTGATAGGATGTATTACATTTATGGATTTATGTATGTTAAAGCATCTCTGTATTCCTGGGATAAATACCACTTGATCACGGTGTACAACCTTCTTGATGAGTTGCTGCAATTTGTTTGCCAGTATCTTACTGAGAATTTTGCATCAATGTTCATTAGGGAGACTGACCTATAATTCTCTTTTTTAGTTGAGTCCTTCTCTGGTTTTGAAATCAGAGTAATGCTTGCTTCCAGGAATGAATTTGGGAGTATTGCTTCCCTTTCAATTTCACTGAAGAGTTTGAGAAGTAGTGATATTGTACTAAATTTCTTGTAGAATTCAGCAGTGAATCCATTAGGGCCTGGGCTTTGCTTTGTTGATAAGTTTTTAATTATATCTTTAATTTTGTTTATTGATATTGGGTTCTTTAGGATTTTTATAGCTTCTTGATTCAGTTTTGGTGATTCATATATCTACAAATTTGTCCATTTCTTTGGGATTTTTCATTTTATTAGAATATAAGTTTTCAAAGTAAGTATAGATGATTTTCTGGATTTCTGTGGGGTCTGTTATAATTTCACACTTTTCATTCCTGACTGCATAAAATTGAGCTTTTTCTTTCCTTTTTTTTTATAAAGTTGGCCAAGGGTCTGTCAATTTTATTTAATCTTTCAAAGGTCCAACTCTTTGATTCATTGATTCTTTATATTTTTTTTTAGTCTTCAGTGTGTTACTTTCTGCTCTGGTCCTTATAATTTCTTCCCTTGTATGAGCTCTTGGTTTAGCCTGCTCTTCTTTATCTAGAAGTTTAAGGTTCAACATTAAGTTATTTATATGTGCTTGCTGTTTTCCTGATTCAGCTATTTACTGCTATAAATTTCCTTCTTAAGATTGCATTGATTGTGTCACACAAGTTCTGGTATGTTGCAATTGTCATTGTAATTGAACTGTAAAAACTGCCTAATTTCTTTTATTTCATTTGTGGCTCATTGGTTATTCAATAGAGTGCTATTTAATTTCTATGTGTTGATGAAGTTCTTGTGGTTTCCTTTGGCATGGATTTCCAATTTCATTGCACTATGGTCTGATAGTATGCAGGGGATAATTTCAGTTCCTTTACATTTACTTAAGTATATTCTATGAGCCAGTACATGGTCTATTTTGGAGAATGTCCTATGTGCAGCTGAGATGAATATATATTCTGATGTTGTGGGGTGGAATATCCTATAGACATCTACTAAGTCAATTTGCTCAAAATTTTGATTTAGTTCTAATATTGTCTTATTGACTTTTGTGTAGTTGATTTGTCTTTTTGTGACAGCAGGGTATTTAGATCTCCCAATACAATTGTGTTAAGGCTAATTTGATTTTTTCATGCCCATTAATAATTATGTAACTGGATGCACTAACATTTATTGTATATATATTTGTGATTGTTATTTCTTCCTCTTGGATTGTTCCCTTTACCAGGATGTAGTTACCTTCTTTACCTCTCTTAATTGGTCTTGGCTTGAAATTAATAGAATAGCAACCCCTGCTTTTTTCTGAATTCCTGTTGCATGGAATATTGTTTCCATCTTTTAACTTTCAATCTATGATTTACTTTTTGGATTAAATGTGTTTCTTGTATATAGCATGTTGTTGGATCTTGCTTCTTGATCCATTTTGCCAGTCTATGTCTTTTGACTAATAAATTGAGACCATTAACATTGATAGTTAAAACAGACATGCATTGATTTATCCTTGTCATGTTATTTTCCTATTATTGACCCCCCCACACACTTTATTTTCTTTTTCCCTTCCCTCTAATTGTTTGCCTTTCCTGGTGGATTTCTTCTGTTTGTGGTTCATGAAGTTGTAGTCCTTACTATCTCTTTCTAGCATGTCCTTCTGAATATTTTGGAGTGCTGGTTTGGTGGTCATAAATTTCTTCAGATGTTCTTTGTCATGGAAGTATCTTATTTCTCCCTCAGTTTTGAAAAACAGTTTTGCAGGATACGTCAGTCTGAGTTGAAAGTTGTTTTCCTTTAGAACGTGGAGTACTTCACTCCAAGCTCTCCTTGACTTGAGAGTTTGTACTGAAAAGTTAACTATCATTCTGATAGGCTTTCCTTTATAAGTGATTTGTTTCTTTTCCCTAACAGCTTTTAAAATTTTATTCTTGTGTTGAATTTCTAGTCTTGACTATGATATGCCTGGATGTAGATTTTTTTAATCATTGCTAATGGAGTCTATATGCCTCACTTATTTGTATGTAAGATTCTTTTTCTCTACAGGAAAGTTTCCTGTAATGATGTGTGTGAAGATGTTTTTAGTGTCATGTGTGTTATCTCCTGCTTGTTCATTAACTCTAATTAATCTTAAACTATTCTTTGTCTTATTTAGCAGCTGCTGGATTCATTTCTCATAGTCCCTTGCTAGTTTTGAGAAATATTTATTTTCCTTGTCACTAACTGCAATCCTGTCTTCAATAGCTGAGATCCTGTCTTTGCGTTGGCCTAATCTGCTTTGAATACTCTCAATGGAGTTTTTATTCTCCTGTATATCTGCTTAAATCTGCTTTATGGATTCCATTTGTTTCCTATGTTGTGCTTCCACAATTTGCTTAAGCTCATCTATTTTTTTGTCTGTGTCTGCTCTAACATCACTAAGCATGGTATGTATTTTGGTAATCTCTGTAGTTATTTGAGAGATTATTTCTGATTTCATTTTTTTCAGAGCCTCATTCATTTGCTTTGTCATTACTTTGGAGAGACCTAGTAGGTGGCTTTCAGACTTTCCAGCTTCATTGTTCCCTGGGTTTGCCTTTGGTGAACTGGGTGTCTGAGATTGTGTCTTGTTTAAGTGTCTTCTCATATCTTTTTCAGTAGAATGCAAAACAGTTATATAACAATATATAAGACTATAATATATCAATTTTGCCCTCAAGGGTTAATATTCAAAATGTATTAAAGAGAAAACAAAAGTGGGAAAAGAGAAAGAGATTACAAGTAGGTTGGGGGACAAAGATGGAGCCCACCAATTTGGAGAAACTGATGCAGAAAACTTAGGGAAAAGAGAACTGGGAGAGATAAAAGGTATAACAGAACAAAGCCATATCTACAAGGAGGTGAGGAACCACCCTCACAATTTAAAAAAACAATAAGAAAGAGAAATAAAAAACAAACTGAAAAACAAAACAAAACAAAACAAAATCAAATAAAGGTGTCCACTTTCAGGATTTTCTCTGGATTCACTAGTAGACAGCCTATGCAGAAAGTATCCCAAATTGTGCTACCGTATACCCAGAGGCCAGGACTTGCTTTATGATGGAATAGCAGACAACCTTAGCAGGCCTGCTCTGCTGAGTTCTGCTGGAGGAAGTGGACAACAGTTTTGTTTCTGGGTTTATCTGCCCCAACTGCAAAATAGCTCCCAGTCAATCACTGTCTCCCGCGGGAGGGACCAGTCCTTTGCACTTACCACCAGCCAGTACAGTTCTCCACGTCCACTGCTCCTCTCCACCACCAAGACTTTCCACAGAAGCCTCTGGGGTTTCCAGCCACCACTGTTATCCTGAACGCATGTCCTGGGTTCCAGCAGCTCCCCTCATGCAATGGGGTCCAGCTCCAGGCGAGAGTACCACCAACTACTGCCTTATTCTTTGTTGAAGTTTTTCCTTTTATTCTCTATGTGGGCATTGATTGAGACTTGAGACTCTTCCTGGGTCCAAGAGACCCACTTCCTTCCTTCTTGCCTTCCTCATGGTGCATTCCCATGTCTAGATGATGTCTCTCAGACAGGCTATTTTTTCCGCTGCTTAGTACTCCGCCATCTTCTTGGAAGTGCCTCAAAAATTTTTTAAAAAGAATAAAAGAAAGTAGAATTAGGTAAAGGAAATAGAAAAAGAAGAATAAAAGAGATAAAGACAGGAAAACAAAAGAAACAATACAAAAAAAACATGAAGAAAAAGAGGAATGAGGTCTCTCTTTGGGTGAGTGGCTTCTTTCCAGGGCCTGTGGAGCTGGATCCACCAGGTATGAGTGGGCCACAGTGAGTCACAACAGGAACCTACTGTATTATATTCTCACAACCACTTTTTGCAGTGAGAATGCTAAGTT
The DNA here is from genome assembly GCA_004027455.1 of Hydrochoerus hydrochaeris. NCBI lineage: Eukaryota > Metazoa > Chordata > Mammalia > Rodentia > Hydrochaeridae > Hydrochoerus > Hydrochoerus hydrochaeris. The sequence goes on from PVLA01001867.1 coordinate 134,372, forward strand.
CTGCCCTGCCTTTCCCACTGGTCATGGTCAGTCAATGATGAGATTTCTGCCTTAGGGCTGTATTCATTTCATTGGCTCTTAGTGTTTATGCTTTTCTGTGCACCCCAAGTCACTGCTATCTCTGAGTAGCTTTTTGACCATGGGCTTGTGACATGTGCTGCTTTGCTTCAGAATATCCTCTGTCAGTACATGCTAGAATGCAGCAACCATCCAAGCCACGGCATATCCCTGATCACACTGGCAGATGGAAAAACAAAACAAACCACTGAGTCCTATACCAGAAACGGGCACCATGCTTGATCTATTAGTTGATGTTGTTTTTGGATCCAGTCCTCTCAGAAAACCACACATGAATGGCCGACCTCTCTTCCAAGAGAATAGCACTGCTCTGTCCTTTATAATTTGAACTCACTGTCATTTAAATTTCTCAGGGGGTCTACAATTAGCCTGCTCTTGTTTTTCCCACTCATTCATGTGATATGATGGCCCCAGAGATTTTGAAGTGCAATTCTTCTTTGACTTCTGACTCCCAGAGTAGCTCAGTCTTAAACAATAAATCCCTACATAATGTCTTCTAATTATACCACTCCCAAGAATGGCAGATGCTACAGTAAATTTCTCCTCCAAATGCAGCCTTCCTAAGGAATAAGTTCCTTAACTGTGGGCTTTTCTTGAGGTTAACACTGCCAGTCTGTTCCTCCCTGAGGCTACTAGCCTTCTCCAGGATTAACTAGTGTTTACAGAGATAACACTTTTCCCCCAGAAGCCCGGATTAGCATTTTGGACTGGTTTGTTCCTTTCTGTATATTGTCTTCAGTTTCTCTAGCTTGTCTATAGTTTCCAGTTTTCCTATCAGCTCATATTATTCCTAGAATTCTATTTCTTTTTCTCTTCACTAAAGTATTGCTTTCCAAGTGTTTTGATTCTAGATTATGGAAAGTCTATATTTTGTTGTTAGCCTTTACTCTATCATTTTTAACTTCTCTTATTTCAACTATTTTAAAGGCTGCATATGATGACTCGAATAGCTAGGTCACTTGTAGGTGTTTTTCTATTGTCTATGTGTTCTTATAGATCTGTCTTTATTTACCTGGTAATAACTAATTGACTCCTTCTTGTGTATGAAAATTTGGAGAGGTCCTGAATGAGCTTGCCTTTCTCCTCAATAGATTTACTCCATCTTCTGGGAGGAGTGGGAATGTGTATTGTCTCTGATTAATCTGGTATATTAACTTGAGGCTGATGAGAACCTTGGGATGTGATACTCAGTCTACTTCTGGATTATCCCTATTCTAAAGGTATAGCCATAGAAAAATTTGTATACTGTCTTTATGCACTGCAGTATCTTCTGAATTCCAATTTTTATTTTTCAAGAGCCATAAAATGCTTAAATCTCCATTGTGTTTGGAGTCTTTTGTTCTTTACCTACATAGCCATATGCCCTATGAAATCAAATATGTTCTATGACTCATAAAAGAATCAATATGGATCAAATACAATGTTAAAAGTTACCTATGATTTATACAAGATAATTGGATTATGAGGAGGAAGATATTTTAAATAGTGGAGAACAATATGAGTTAAGGATACAGACACTAGTATGCAAGTGGAAATTTCCAGTGACAGTAATAAAGCAGTCTTGTTGGAATAGCACATTTGTTTAGAAGAATACTGGAATCCACAGCCTCAAAAAATGAATTAGCACCAGTAGATACATAGATAGATAGATTTATGACTCTAGTGGTTCTGTGTTGGTGACTGTTGGCAGGGTGGAAGCAGGAATGATACAGTCTACCCGAGACTATGTGGACCTGATGGGCTATTCCAATCACAGCATAGTACTGCGACAATTACATGGTGACTCCTAATCAAAAAGTCTGATTAGGAATGATGAGGACACAGTTGCTTATTAAGTTCCTTGCTCTACACCTTCCTATGAAACTCCTAAATCAATAACTACTCCATTTTAAAATACAATATTGGAATTGACTTCAGTATTAGTTTGAATTCTACTACTCTGTTGTTTTTAAAGTTTTGTTTCATTTACCTAGTAATGTGAACCACTGTTGGATCAGCAAATGGAATATTTATTTTCTTTGTTGCCATCCAAGAGCCACACACAGGGCTTCCTTCCATGATGAGTTGATCCCTTTAAGATGGTTATGGCATTCCCTCTCTGTGGACCAGAGACAGTGAAAGAGTTTCTATGGTGGTTCAACAGCTGTTGTACCTACTCCACAAAGCCTTCTCTCACTAGTACAGCTTTCATACTCATATTTTGTCAGTGGAGTACTTTGGGATGCAAAGTGCTCTGTTATCCACATCCAAGCTATTAGTACTAATTGTTCAATTAATTTGCAACTGTAGATGAATAAAAATAATGGGTTTGCCTTGTTTGTCAAAACACCCCCCTAAGCACAATTATAGTGCAACATCAGTTGCAAAGGAGGTCCACATGCATTCTCACTCAGGTAATTGTCACTGCAGAAAGCTGCCATATGCTAATGAATTCTATCACTGAGAGACAAACAAGCCTGTAAGAGTTCTCTCCAAGGCACATTTATATATCAAACTGACGATAGGCCCTGCATCCTCACAAGAACTGAGAAGCTCCAAGCGCTACATCATCATTTTAGCTCATTTGAGTCATTAGCATTTTGCCATTATCATTTGTTTCCCTGTTACTGCCTTCCCTAGAGTAATGGATGTGCTGTACCCTCAGGGTGCCTTCTACCCACAGACTTCAAATAGTCTCCAACACCAAAAGCACAGAATGCATGAACAAAGGTGCACATTACAGCTATAATGTTGCTAAAAGGTATCTAGCAGGAGAGAATAAAGGAGTGTGACCAGAGAGGACAGAATAGCTCCATGATAGTGTGTTTTCTTCTCCACTCTGGATCATCAGCATTGCCTGAGGTGCAGCAAAAAGCATGTGATTTACTCTATCTTCAGTGAGGAGCTCCTTGCTGTTTGGTGATAATGGATCCAAAGATGTCTTATTAAACTGATAACAATGTATTAAGCCCTTCGTACATCAAATCATAGCACAGTGGAACCAAACGATTATGCTACATGTGCTGACCAGAGAAAATTAGTAAATAATTATGTAAATAAAACATAAATAATAATTTGTCATAATAATACCCATGTTTTGATATAGCTTATACATTGTCCAAAGCACTTCCATAAGTAGATGACATTTGGTTCTCTTCATCATGCCTGATGGATAAATTAGCTTCACTCATTATTGGATGGAGCTGCTACTCGGCATCACATCCAAGGCAGTTTGTATAGTGAAAGAAAGAAAGAAAGAAAGAAAGAAAGAAAGAAAGAAAGAAAGAAAGAAAGAAAGAAAGAAAGAAAGAAAGAAAGAAAAGTATGCCATGGAAATCTGCTACACAAAAGGTTATTAGTAAAATAGTTTGGACCATGATAATGAGAAAATGAATTAGTCACCTATTACATCACAAGCTGAAATATTTCCCTTTCCTCTCCAAAAAGGACTTTCACCCAATGCATTCCTCATACAGCATCACTTTGCAATGCTGCTGATTGCTCTATGAATTTGGAACATGTTCCTTTTATTAGGTTACAGGATTCTAGATAAGGACTAGCTTGCTACACTTTTCTAGCTTCTGAAAATTCTGCATAGTATTATGTGTGCATATTTTATGCATATCTTGAGCAATATTTTACTATACTGGCTATGAAACTATATTAGCCAAGACTCTCCGGAGAAAAAACCAACCAAGTAAAGCTATGTAAGGACAGAAATTTATTATAAGGGATTGGATCACACAATTATGGACTACGATGTCCCACTACCTGCCACCTATAAACTAGATGAACAAGAAAACTAGTGAGGAAGTGCGGAGGATCACAAGAGCCAATGCTGTAAGTTTCAATCTGATTTCAAAATTCTGAGAACCAGAAATTCCAGTGTTTGAGTACAGAGGAAGATGAATGTTTCAACTCAAACAGAGAAAACACATCCAATACTTTTACCTATTTTTTAATTTGACAGTTTGAATGATGTCTGTCCACATTGGTAAGAGTGACTTTCTTTACTTAATCCTCTGATTCAAATGACAGTCTCTCGCTCTAGAAACACTCTGGCAAACACACTCAAAAATAATGCTCTGCCTAGCCATCATAGTGGGACATGCCTGTAAACTCAGCACTTGGGAGGTTGGGTAGGAGGATTGCCATGAGTTGGAGGCTGGTCTGGGATATTTAATGAGTTTGAAATCAGCTTAAACTATATAGAGAGACCATATCTCAAACAAAATGAAACAAATGAATTGAAATAAAAAAATGTTTAACAAACTAGTTGGTCACCTCTAGCCTAATCAAGTAGACATGTAAAATTACCCATCATAAGTTTATCCTTGGTCAACTTGGCATCACCATAAACCACACTTAATCTCCAAATAAAAACAATTATGAGGTACTAATTCTACTAATATTATATAATTATCGTATATACAACCAAAGATAGAGTGATTGCCACCTCAGAGAACTAACTGATCCCACAATATTTACTCTTCTCCTAAAACCTTGCAATTTAAATACTATGACATGAAATTAATAATTGGTGAATAAATCTTTATTCCTGAAGGATCAGGGTCATCATTAGCCCTGTCTAGAATGGGTTATAGTTCTCCACTGAGTGAATCACAGTCATAATAATACTATGAGGCACCCTAAGTAAATTCCTATATTACAGACATACTTACTTAAATCCATTTCAGAGAAGATGTCCAGTTTGTCCCTTGCTATTTTGAATCAGTCATCCCAGTTACCATAGCTCACATAACACCATAATCATAGTAGCTAATCAACAGTCTTTCCTCTCAGTTCAATGGAATCATTGTTGTCTCCAGGTAAAAGCATTTCTTTCTCCCTCAAGAAACAAGATCTCTAGATTAGTGGAACTAAGTTATTGGAACAAGAAGCAAAAATTTTGATAATGGATCACTAGGAATAATAGTAATTACAGTGTATAACATAGTGCTGTAGGCACATCTTTTGTGCATACCCTGACCAATGTTTTCTAAAACTGGCTTTGAAAGCAAATCAGTAGGTAAACTAGTTTTTAAAACATGTATTTCCAGGACACATAGTACATATTTTACATAAGACTACCATGGGGTGAATCTAGAATCTACATTGGTTTTCAACATTCCAGATGAGTGTCAAGAAAATGGACTATGGCTAGAGAATTGCTGATATTAGTATAGAGTTCCCACCCTCTATTTCCACCATAAAATTTCTTATCTGCTTTCTAATTATAGTTAACAGTTCATATAATCAAAGCTTTGACAATATAGAAATAGTTATATTAATCAAAATCACAATCTTTTGCATATACATGCACATTTATATTCATTAGGTTTTTCCCATTCCCTATTCCTAGCAACAGATGACAGAGCCTTGGTAAATTGAACTAATTAACTTCCCTCAGTACTTCTGGACTCTGCCCCAGTTATACTAATACAACTTTTTCAGGCAGAAACAAATATCAGTTAGTTACACTGATATTTTCTGTGGTGTTAATCTGCTCAGAAATTGCACCAGATTCTTAGCATCTTAATTAACTTGTTTCAGTTCCCTGGGAATATTACTCAGGAAATGTTAAGAAGCAGAAACTTCAGAGGCTGATTCTCTTCCAGTATTGGTTTTATTTGGCATCACTGGTATTTATTCTTATTTATTGGTATTGAGTAAAACCAATAGAGGTCCCTCTGCAAGGCCTACTTTGTTATTGCAAGTCTCCACACCATTTGCTCCTGTATTCTGTAAAATAGACTCTCAGTACCACCTGTTATAACTCCAATAATGCATGAATTTATAGTGTTGCTGGTCACTGCATATGTTTAGAAACTATTCCTTGCATAATGTGAGAGTCTGATGACCAAGGATCAGTCTACAAGTCCTTGAAATACTCTCAGTGCAAGGAGATGAAGCAAAGAATTAAAATGTGTTATGTACATGTACCAGTTCCACACAGGGAATGTAACATTGTGCATTTCAAATGTGTACAAAAAAAAAAAAAGGAGGGAATCGGGATATGGATGGAGGGGGAGGTAGAGAAGAGAAAGCAGATGTAAAAAAGGAATTAAGATGTATTCAGCATAAGTAATGTAAACATTATATAGTACAAGCATGCAATAACAATATAAATACATGAAATATTCTCAGTGTATAGCATTACATATATAGTTAAGCACTTCATGAAATTTTTAAAATATGATTATAAGCCCCACTCCATTATTCACAATTTTACTTTGACAGTGTCAGTAATCCACAGATAAATGGCATCATCAATGCTCAAAGCTCTCCCTTCTGCAGTGTTGTCAGAAGTTCAGTAGTAGCCCAACACTGCCATGCTGCCTGTGTCAGTCACTGTAATTCATCTTACCTCATCTTACCTCACATAATCACAAGGAAGGGGGATAAGTTAAAATAAGATATTTTGAAAGAGAAAGAAAGTAAACTCACAAAACTTTTACCACAGTACATTGTTATAATTGTTCTATTGTATTGTCATTTCACTGTGGTTAATTTACAAATTAAATGTTACCACAGGTATGGTGATTAAAAAAAATATAGTGCGTACAAGGCTGAGAACTATCTGCAGTTTTAGACATCCACTGAGCATCTTGGAAATTTTCTCCAGATATAAAGGGGAAACTACTCCACTATATTGCCTATTATGTCATTATTGAACTCTTTATCAATAACTTCCATTGTCTAGAAGACCTCATTGCATATGTCTTCTGTCAGTAAATAAGAATTTCTGGTTATCAAACAAGTATTTGATGGTTCAGCAATTATAAGGTGTAATTGCTGAACAATGTTGTCGATTTTCAACACAAGTGCTACAAATTCTATATCCCTCATTCTATATCCAAATATAACCCTAGTTCTAGTCTCTTGCCTAAAAAAAAAAGTTACAACCTATATTTTGGTGATATGTCACAGTGAATTAACAGAGATTGTATTGTAGAACAGTGATTCTCCAAGGGTGACTCACAGCTCATATATGTAGAGCAGCAATTCTCAAATGCTGACTACCATTGTTAGCATAATTTGGGAACTTGTGGGAAATGTTAAATTCTGCACCCCTGTTGGAAACCACTACCCAGTGGCTCTGAGCAGGATTTAAATTTAACTAACTGGCTTTCTATATTTATCTGTGAGTCTGTCCTAGGCCTCGGCCTTTTGCCTGGCAATGGGAGCTGATTCATAGTAAGTAAACCTCTATAAATCACTGGTCCTGGCTGAGGCCTGTAGTGGCCTGCTCAAAGGACAAGATAAGGCCACAGCTGTGGATGCTTGGCTCCAACATCAATTAAGTAAATAGAGACTGCAGCTGAAGGGATTTCACTCCTGCAGTGGCACTCCTACCTTAAATGTCATCTTGGAGATAGAACAGTCCTTCTAAATTGGCATAATTTACTACTTGAAGAAGTCTTTGAAATGACTCCCAAGGTTCTGCTCATTTCCCATGCTTTCTTCACTATTCCTGCCTTTTGTTATGGGACTTAATAAAAGTGGGCTGGTCTAGAGAAGTCTTAGTCTTAGCCCTGGGAGTCTCAAGTTCAGCTAAAGGATTTTGACCCTCCTGGAAACCTAAAATCATAACACTTGTCTCATTTTATTTAAACCTCCACCATACACTCGTTTGGGAGATCAGGGATCTAGGTCAGGATCCGATACACTCCCACAACCACACTCCAGTTTTGGAGTCCCATTCCTGCAGGTAAGTTTAATGTACCCAGAGTTTGCAAGTCATTGTCCTAGTAACCTTTAAGTCTGTAGCTATTCAGGGTACTACAGTAAACATTTTGAAGTCAATTCCATTTTTAAATAGTAATATTGGTTGAAGCCAAATGGTAATTTCTATTTGACCTGATCATTTGCTGTCTAATCAATCTGGTCATCAACTCTACAAAATTGAATTGATTATCTAATTTCTGAGAATGGATCTGACCACTATCTTGCCAAGGGCCAATATGACTGAAAATAGAGCCTTCATTCATAATTCATCTAAATTGTGAGCAGGAAACAGCTGGAAATAATTTTTTTTCATTCTCAAATAATATAAAGAAAGTTAATTCTACATAGATAATATGTTCATTGAAAAAAAGAAAAAAGTTCAACACACCAAGATTCACAAATAGTCTCAAGTTTATGGAGCCAGAGTTTCTTTTTTAGAGCTTTGCCTACTAATTCACTCATTCAACTTCACATCTCATTTCTCAGCTTATAATGTGTGGTTTCTCAGTCACATGTTTGACCTCTTAGCAAACATCCTAGAGATTGTAGTCTATTTTTACTTGCAGTGCTTCAGTGAGGTTCCTTTGAAAACCTGCATCCCCATGCCCTATGGCATTTACATTCTTTTCCCTATTTTCAGCTCTGTGACACATAATTCAGAGATAATTCATTGCACAAAATATATTTGCTTAAATAACCTATCAGCAGAACTATTCTTGTATATGAGAGATAATTCACTTTTTTGAAACCAGCCACTTAGTTTTAATAAGCCAAATGTGATAAGATTAATACTCAGTTAGGTGAAAGTACTTGGGTTCACATCTTTTCTCAATCCAAATGTGACTGATGCTGTGCCATATTTTAAATTCTAGATTATAGGGTCATTTTGACATTATTGGGACCACATATAGCTCCTGTAAAAAGTGACTTTTACATTTTTAAGTTTTAATCCATTGGTCAAAATACACATTTACTCATTCTTTTAATATTTTTTGAGCTTCTGCATGGAACCTGACACTGCTAAGCACTGAGCTATAACAGCAATCAAGATAGATATCGTAACTGTTCTGATAGAGCTTACATTATTTTTAGTAACACATTTATCATTCCACATTTCAGTCAGGCTAAGACTGCTGACATATTTTAGTGATTAATAGTGAAACTATAATTGTGTAATTGTAGTCATCCCTTTTCAAGTCTTAAAAAAAAACCTTATAATTCAGCCCACTTTGTATCCAGTCATTATATTTAGGTAGATGATTCAAACAGGCTGCCAATCTCAACCCCGCAGATCAAAGGACTGAATACAGACATTAAAGACCTTGTAAACTTAGGTGTTATGCTAATACTATACTCAACTTCCTAAAGTAGAAATAATTGCAAGAGGTTAATACATATTATCCATAGGTTTTATCTTTTTAATCAATGTAATACTTATCATAACCCTAAGAGATGTGTGTTTTTATGACTGTTTTACAGACAGGAAAATTGAGGCATGGGGTGATGGTATAATATGCTGAGGTCACATTATTAAATAGAAGAGTCAGTCTGGCTCCAGCATAAGTGTTCTTAGCTGATAAAAATTTACTCTATTTTGTTAATGAAATAACAATTAATAAAATATGAAATTAAATAAGACATGCATAATTAAAAGAGCTTATATTATTGTATCAGCAATTAAACTATACAAAATCCCTCCTCACTCAGGGAATCAGTGCAGCAATTATCCACTCGCTGGCCCAGGAGACCTAGATCCAGCTATAACTTTGATTTCATTATCCCCAAAGTAACAATCTGTTTTTTTCAACTGCTTATCTTGCAATGATACTAATAACTTAAAATGCTTGATTCCTTGATGTAGCACCAGCTATCACAGCCATTAGGCTTACCCTTTCTGTCTTAAATTTTCTGTTTTCTTCTTTGTTGGCTTTCAAGCAAGTCTTTTGTTTAGTTTGTACTGTGATACAGCCAACTATAACTGAACTCTTATTTTTTCATATATTAATTTTTCTATTTGTATCCAGGTAGCAGGAAATATGTCTTTACCTCTCTAGGAAATTCTCTTATTTTTTCTTAGTCATGCCATTAAAGATAAATATTTTGCAAAAGGGCAGAGGAACAACAGATGAAGAGAGGAAGGAATGAGGATGGAAAGAGGATAAAAAGGAAATAACATTTTTTAAAAAAGGAATTAAGCTGTGCTTTGTGTTATGTACCAACTCCCTGTGATGAATGTAATCATTATGTACTGCAAATATGTACATAAAAAGATCAGCATCCTAAGAAACACATTTTTTACATTGGTTAACTGATTTTTAGAAACAGGGAAAATGAGTTTTCTTATCATAAATCCCAGATCTCTAATCAAGAACAAATACCACTGACATATTTAGCACAACCACATGAACTTTTTCTAATCCATTAATATACATGAACTCAATATAATCCAACATTTTATCAAGTGTTATATAAAGTTGGACAATATTACCATGGGAAAGATCTTTCAAAGATCCTCATGATTTATTGTTTCCTTTTCCATCAATTCTCTGTTCAAATGTCACGTTTTCATGGAAGTCTTCCTTAGACAAATTAAGATATACCTTCTTCAGTGATCTTTAGTGTCATGACTCCTCAACTAAGCAGGATTTCAATTGGATCGTGAAAGATAGATACACTTTGCATAGGTTGGGAGAGAGGTGGAAATGATTCTCATCTTATAGATAATGTCATGGCTCTTGCCTGAACATTCCTTCATATTCACATACTCTCTAAGTAGCTAGAGAAGGAAACTTGTTGATTTAGACCTGCTAGACTATTGAGAGAACTATACCTCACAGGCCTATAATGTTTGAAATGTGATTTTAATTAGAACAATTGGTTTGTAGAAAGAAATTTCTGCTTACTCTTAAAAGTGGCTTTACAGAAATTTCTGCTTACTCTTAAAAGTGGCTTTACAGAACATATACTTAATATTTAGAAATGGCTTGGGTCAGAGGACTCTTATTTTATAAGAAGACTCATTGGTAGTAGCACTAACTCTCACTTAAGGAGCGTGACCTAGAAAAAGGACTAACAGACAAGAAATTTTTGGATAGGAACCTAATAGCACAATAATAAAACAAAGTAGACAAATGGAATTGCACCAAAGTAAAAACTGTTGAACAACAAAGAATATATTTAGGACACAGAAAAGACATATTAGAGAAAATATTTTCCATGTCCAACAAGGGATATTGAAAATGCATAAGGAAGTCAATCAATTTAACAGGAAAAAATTATAATACAATTTAATAATGTGAAACAATTAAACCAATGAGTATTTAAAATACTTCTCAATATCATTAATGGTTAGTGAAATACAGATAAAAACCACAGTAAGATATCACCTCATTCTAGTAAGAATGATAATTATCAAAGAGACAAAAGATAAAATGTTTGGTTGAAGGTGTAATTATCAAAGAGACAAAAGATAAAATGTTTGGTTGAGGATGTAAAGGAAAGGGACCTCTTGCATAGCACTGATGGGAATGTAAATTAGTATAGCTATTATAAGTAATAATATGATGGTGCCTCAAAATTTTAAAATAGAACTACCATATGCTACAGCAACTATACTACTGGGTTTTTATCCAAAGGTATTTAATAAGTACATAAAAGAGACATTTGTACTCCCAAGTTTATTGCAACACTATTCACAATAGTTAGGAAATGGAGACAACTTACATATTTATCAATTTATGGTAAAGAAAACATGGCAGACATATATAGTGGAACACTATTCAGCCATAACAGATAAGATCCTGTCATTTGTAACATGGATGAGACTGGAGGTAATTATGTTAATGATAAATAAATCAAGTACAAAAAGACAAATACTGCAAGATCATACTCATTAATAGAATTTAAAAAGTTAATATCATAGATGTTGAAAGCAGAATAGTAGTGACCAAAGTCTTGGGAAAGTAGGGGAGAAGAAAAAATAGCAGAAGGTTGATCCACAGGTACTAAGTTATATGAGAGAAATAAGCTCTGGTATTCCATAAATATAGACATTGATAATGTACTGTATATTTCAGGAAAGCTGTATGAAAGGATTTGGAATGTTTTCATCACAAAGAAATGACCAATGTTTGAGTAGCTATATTTTCCTTGATACAACATTATATACTGTATGAAAATATCAAAGCAACACATAAATATGCAAAATTTTACATTTCAAAAATAACTTTAAAAAGTATGTTGGTACTAAGGTACAGAGACTGAATCTTTTTTCAACTCTTACATACTCAAATGTACCAAATCTGCAACTCATTAATTGTCTCCATCTGTATCACATATATACAAGTTATTATAATATTTTAAGTATACATAAAATAGCATGTGACTTTTAAGGTCTATTTAAGAAAAGTTGAATTAGATCTTCTGCAAAAAATAAAAAAGGGAAAATGAAATTTTGGAGTGAAACTCTAGATGCTAAAAATATATTACATGCTAGCTTATTGGTCTAACTCCACTCTTTCAAGAATGAGACCAAGTTCCTTAATTCAGTGTTCGGCTATACTCATAGGTCAGAGACAAAGTGAATAATATTGTCTCTTTTTAAATTGTTTCTCTGTTATTAATACCTGTACCTCAATTATGTGGAAAAAGAATATTCATTTAGCATCACTGACCTTAGACTAGATTGTGACCACAGAAATTTCCAGCAGAGCATTTTCATTTTATAAGAGAAGCTGAGAACCAAAGTTCAGTCACTTACCCAAAGAGCACTTAGCTACAAAATGGCAAACACAAGATCATGACCTAGGTTTTTAGACATTTAAGAAGAAAGCTTTTGTTTTAACTACATAAGAGTGCTCAATCAACTGTGCTTAGAGATAAATCATCAAAGTAATTTCATGTAAATTCAAAGCATAATTACACTCAGTTTTTTACATAAACTTTGGTGCTGGTTTGTATGTGATAGACCACAGAGGAATATAGAACCACCACACAAATGGATACAAGGAATTCAGTTAAAGTTTTTAATGAACTGCTAGATGTTGAATATGGAATAGTGTGGAGGTATAGAAACCCTGGGTTTGGAGAATTTCAAATATAAAACAAGTCATCACTCACTTGTAGTCCCCCACCCCCAACCAAGGATAAGGAGACAAGATTGAGAGGAAAAATCCAGAAAGTAGAGAGGATCTTAGTCAACTATGGTTAAGAACAAGACAATGAATGTAAGACAATAAACCACCTCCAACTGCACGCCATGAATTTCCACCTGCAGAGAGGAAGACAGGATCACTGAGGAAGGCCTACCTCTGAGGTTGAGACTGGACCAGGATGGCAATAAAATTTTAAGCCCTAGCCACTGTGCCAGCAATCACAAGATAAAAACCAACAGTAGTCTACCACCAGAGAAAGGTCAGTAACACACAGAGATCTCATTTATGAGGATAAGATAAACAGGAGAAAAATACAGCTTGAGGCTTAATCAGCAGTATGGGGAAAAAGCTCCAGTAAACCAGCTGTCACCTAAGTACATAGTAAAGATTAGGAATATCAACAACAGAATTCAAATCTAGCTCAGCTACTTCTTGAATGTAGTGAAGAGTGTATTGACTAAATGTACCACAGAAGAGATGTGCTCAGTCCCAGCTTGCATCTTGTTTCCGGCAGTCTCTACTGTTCTGCACAAAATATCTAGCACTTCAAAGCAACAAGACAAGTGAGAAAGCAGGAAAAAATTAAGTTGAAAGGGCCAGACTAGAGATAAATGAGATATGGTACCACCACACAGAAAAATGAAGAAAATAATCATTATTATAATTTCCAATTAACAGGTTAATGGAAAAGATGTGTGACATATAGGTATGCTTCTTTTTATTTTATTTTATTTCTTGTTATTTTGTTTTTGTTTTTTTTAATATTGTGCTTTGTTTTTGCTTCTATGTTTGTTTTTACAAATTGAAACTCTATAGTAACCGTATCCAACAAGTCCATCAAACATGATTCTTCAACAGGTTAGACGATCCTTGACATTTTTAGCAACTATGCATTTTTTTAGTTAAGAAATGTGCATTGTTAGACAATACTATTATACATTTACTAGGTAGTAATACAGTGTAAGCTCAATGTTTGTATGCACAAGGTCACCAAAATTCTATGTGAGTCACTGTATAGATTGCACTGATCATCCTATGGCAGTGGTCTAGAACTGAGTTCACAGTATCTTCAAGGTATAACCATATATAAGGTATGACCATGTAAAATAAATAGGAAATTCTAGAAGAAATGAAAACCACAGTAAAGAACAAAATCAAAATACTAGACATCATAAAAAATAAAAAGACACAAATATCAAAAACACCTTCCACAGACTCATCTCTAGAAATAATACAACAAATGAAAGTGAGCAAATTTGAAATGACAAGTTCAATAGAAACTGAAGAAACTGAAAAAGAAAGAGAAAAATTATGGAGAGAAAACAGCACAATATACCAGCACTGAAGAACAATATGAAATATTCACATATATACTGGATGTCTAGGAAAGAAAGAAAATGGAGAAGAAAAAACATATAACAATTATGACCAAACATTTTCTAGAATCACAGAAGGCTATAAACCAGATAAATATCAAAACAGACGAAAACTTAAAGCCTTCACATTCAAAATGCTGAAAGCCAATGATATAAAGAAAATGCTTAAGGCAAACAGAAGAATAAAAATCACAAAAGAAGAAAAAAACATAGTCAATATCCAACATAATATCATGCAACTTACAATTTTTCATCTTTATAATGACCCAAAGCCAATATGCATTCAGTGGAAACCGTGCTTCAGATTTTGAATTCTGTTCTTTTCCCAGACTAATGATGGTGGTCTAGTTCTCTCTCATGTTGCTTTGAAATATCAGCAATCCACAACTCCCAATCAGCCTTGTGATCACTAGAGCAAACAATGGACAGTTTAAGTGTACTGCATCACCAGCATTTTTTGGATACAGATATTTGATAAATTACATGAGAACTTCAGTACTCTATTATAAAATAGACTTCGTGCTTGACAATTTTTGCCTACTATAGACAATGTCAGTGTTCTGATCATGTTTAAATTAGGCCAGTCTAAGCAATGATGTTCAGGGGGTTAAGTACATTAAATGCATTTTTAACTTGCAATATTTTCACTTACAATGGATTTATCAATTCATAAACTGTAGAGCATCTGCGTAAGAACATAGCCAACTTGTCAAAATCAATCCAATCTAGGATACAGTGATTAAAGTGGAAATAATTCCAAACTCAGCAAATATGTCCTTTAGAAATAACTTTTTCTAAACTAACAAAATTTTAGAGAATTCAATATCAGAAAATCTCCACAAAGGCTGGATCTACACAAAAAGTAAATAAAATTACTGTAAATATTTCAAAAAAGTTAAATGTAGAAAGTTTACTTTTCTCTCATTTTCAAACACTCTAGCAAATAACTAAGAAAAATTCAATGTCCTTTGGATGTATAAAATATACAAAAATAAAATGTGTGACAAGAAAAACAAAACTTAAGCAAATGGACAATAAGAAATAAAATAATTTAATCTTTTAACATGTGAAGTGCTACAATATTATTTGAAGACAGTTTGTTAAATTTTATACTGCCAACACTAGGAAAACCACTAAATTTTTTTGAAATTGGAATAAACAATAAGGTAGCACAAGAGATAAAACAGTTATAAAAATAATCCAAAAGCAAGCAGAAAGAATAGATCAAAGAAATAAGACCCAGTTGAACAAACCAAAAATAACTAGCAAGATGATCTATCATCCATTTAATAGTTTCTCTAAATGTTTTCAACAAAAGACAGATTTTTCAAAATTAAAAAAATGCACCCATGTATTCACTATATACAAAGTTTTAAAGACATACTTCATAAGTATAAACATGTAAAAGCATAGATGAGGTGTGATAAAATGATATGGTAAATGGTGAATTTTTAAAAATCACTGTAGTAAAAGACACACTGCCATTTTCCTCACTTTGAACGCACTGATCCTACTGGTCTTGCCCTTTGCTGAAGCAGTTCTGGAATCCCTTTTTTGTGTGTATCTTCAATTGTGCTATCATAGTTGCCTGAATGCCCAGAACTTATCCCCAAACTCTTACATTTCATGGTCATTTTGACACTTGGGAAGATCTAGAAGGAACATGGTACCAGATTCAGTGAACAAAGATAAGGATGCACTGTAATATTTTTACTTGATAGAAGTTCTCGTAAACATTTCAAATTGTTTCAGGATATGGAAGAAGCCACAAAAATCAATGAATATAATTTATGGGTTCATATAATGATTTTTAAAATTCTTACAGTAATGCTTCCAACATACAGACATTGGACATTTTTGTTAGATTTATCCCTAAGTATTCTGCATAGTTTATGTGATTGTAACTGATTTTTTAAAATAAATAGCTTCTTTGGTTTTGCTAGTATACAGAAACACAATTTCTACATGATATAAAGCAAAGTAATTCATGAGAAGTATTTTCAGAACTGCTTCAGAAATCGGCAAAAATGATGGGATAAGTGTGTTTGAACTAAATTTAAGCAACCTACAGAATTCAAAAAAAATTTTGCCCACTGTTCCTCAGACAGAAGACTAATATCTAGAATATGTAGAGAACTCAAAAAAAATTATACCCCCAAATAATGGCCAATTAAAATGAATAAATACTTCTTTGAATAAGTACAAATGACAATAAAACATGGAAAAATGACCAACATCTCTCAAATGCAAATCAAAACATTGAGATTCCACCTTACAACACTAAGAATAACTATAATAAGGACTATAAAAACAACACATACTGGCAAGGCTGCAGAGAAAGAGGAACCCTTCACTTCATTGTGGAAATGTAAACTAGCATAACCACTATGGAAATCAGAATGGAGATTTCTCATAAAATAAAAATAGAAATTCTACTTGATCCAGCTGTATCTACCTTGGGTATCTCCCTGAAAGACCTAAAGCCATCATGTTACAGTGATTTATCATACCTATGTTTACAACATCACAATTCACAGCAGCTAAATCATGAAAGTGGCCTATATGTCCATCACCTGATGAATAGATAAGGAAAATGTAGTATATATGCACAATGGAGAACTACTCAATGATAAAGGATAAACCTGAGTCATCTAGGAAGTGGATGGATCTTGAGACCATAATTCTAAATGGAATAAGTCAGTCACAGAAAGTTAAATATCACATGGTTTCTCTTGCACAAGAGATCCAAAATATAAATAATTTAAAGAGAAAAATCAAAAAGCCGTGTCTAGAAACAGGAAAGTAGACTCTGTAGAGATGGGAAGAGTTGGGAGAAGAGAGGAGAGGGGAGGGTGGGAGGCAGGGAAATAAAAATGAACAAGATGTGATATGTGTGCATATCAATCTCCTGAGCTGAATGTAAATACTATTTATCTCAAACATATGCTACAAAAAATTAAATTAAAAATTGTTTAATTTATGCAATAGCCATATTTTACTTTGTGTATACATGTGACTTTGGTTAAAGTACCTATATAAAATAAATTCCATGGTCTACATTAATTCCAAAGTGGGTTTGTGGAATACACCCATGGTTGACAAGCCACAACAAATGTCACTTTTTCCGTAACTTCCCAATAGTCAGCAAATTGTTATCTCTCCCTTGTATAATCTTACACCTAATTTGAAACTTTATCAGAGATCTTTTAAAATTTTTTCATTTTTATCTGAACATATTTGCAAAACATAATTTTTACATTCAATATGGTAAGTTGGCTCCTATATATAATACATATTAATTCATGTTACCTTCCCTTATAACCCTTTGTGGTTAAGTGGAAACCTATAACTAATTCTAGCCCATGAAACTGTGCCTTCTGGTTCTTAGCACTCAACCACTAAAGCCAGTTAAAACTGTTTTGTTCCTCTCGCACATCAATCAAAGCTTAAGGTACTTACAGCTCCATCCACCTGGCTTTCACAAAGAAGAAATGCAGGGGAGAAGCCACAGTGACCCACAATAATGATACAGCATCATCAAGAATTTTGTTATTTAAAATAAATGGCAGTAAACAATGATCCATAGGACAAAGTGGTCCAGTTGCCTCGTTTTGGAAATAAAGTTCCATTGAAATGCAGCTCTGCCATTCACTTATAAATTGTCCTGGTGCTTCTCTGTTGCATTGGCAGAACTGAGTATCTGCAACAGGGACTAGATGGCTTGAAAAGTAACAATTTCTAGTTGGCCTTTCGGAGCAGGTTATGACTGAGGTGAGTTGAGCAAGGTACCTTGGGTTCAAAAGTTAAGGAGGTGCTCACTGCCAGAGTCACGGAGTGCTAACCTGGCAACTGAACTTGGTAACTACAAACACCCAGATTCAGAAATAAATGCTGAATTGTACAAACCGCATTTAATATTGTGTGGGATACAGGGATAAATCATCATAAGGCATAAATACTACATTTTAATTTCACTGTACTGTTTACTGTGATTTAAGTCATTAGTTTCACTATCACTTCAAAAAATATCTAGATCCATAGAATAATATAATAAATCACTTTACTGCTTTGTGCACATAATACCTAAATTTTAAAGCAACTTTAAAATAATTTAACACAATACTGTAAAATGTTTCCTTTTCAGCACATGTAACTAGGGAAGATACTAAGTTAAAACTTGAATACTACTGGAACTACAAACTTCTACATGAAGAGAAGTAAGAATATGTACATTTGGCACTCCTGGGAAATAGTGGTTCATTAGGCAAGAATTTATTGCATTTATACTGTCTGAGAGGAAAGATTTGACAAATTAATTTATCTTTTCTCTTACCTAAGCACCTCTGTGCAATTCCTTCCTGTATGCCAAAAGAGAATAGATCTATGACATCAGCCATACCACAGCTAATAAACCTTCAAAGACTGAATTTCTTTGTAGTCTCCATTTGTTTTGAAGCTAGAGTACCAAAAATGTGGGAAAACTTTTTCCTTAGGGGTTGAATAGTGATAATCAAAAGAATATGTATTTTAGAATTCTAGGTCGAGCTGGATCCTGAATGACAAAGGTAACCAAATGTCTCTAAAATTTAAAAAAAAAAATTGCTTTGTAACTTGTGAAACTCTTTTATGTGCTGGCCCATGGCAAGTCCCCTTCTTCCTTAACTTTCAGGAGAATAATGGAAGAAGGGATTGGTGTAAGCAAGAAGCAGCAGTTCCAGGAAGGAACTGGAGCCTAGGGACCTTGTCAGATAAACTGCCTTCTTCATTTCTCAGTACACTGGACCTGCAAAGAATTTGGAATGGCCAGCAGCAAGTCACCTTCTAGGGCCAGATCTTCTGGGCTCATTATCCTTCAAGTTCATATCCAGCAGTATTCTTCATGACTTTGTAGGGAAAAGACTTTCTGAGCTCCACTTTCTATCCTTATTCCTCTTCCTGGCTATAATCCTCTTTGTCTGCCCTAAGAAAGGGAGATCCATTTCATTCATTCACCAATTATGTTAATCAATGAGGATTTTGCTCTACATTTTTCATATGCAAGGCTGGGATGAAGGCACCGAAAAGGAGGCAAAATAGATTAAAGATCATCCCTCTTTCTAGGGGGACAAAAAGAAACATCCATTCTCTGAGTAGCTGTCTTGCTTCTGTGTTATGCTGTCTTAGTTTAATGCTTACAACAGTCCTACTGATTTTACTTACGGAAATGCAGTTTAAGGAGGTCAGAGTTACACAACTAATAAATACTGGGCCTAAGACTTAACCAGAGATCTCTCTGACTGCAAAACATATTTTTAAATTATGTTATATTTATAGGTTACTAAAATTTTTTTCAAAGGACTTGTGTGTAAATATTAGAATACAAATCTATATGCATGTTGTGGAGTTTGGGTAGTAGAAGGTTTTTAGTAGAAGAAAATTTTCCTGACCTTCCACATATCAGTAGCATTAAAAGAAAAGAGAAAGACATTTCTACCTCATTCCGAATATTGCAAACAACTTTAGAATACACACTGTCTTAGCTCAGCCTCCTAAATGCTGGACAAATAACGAATTGTGCATATGCTGTTGAAATGAATTAAATGCTTAAAATAGGTTAAAAGAAAATAAAAATGAGCAAGAGGAAACAGTGGAGGCATAAAGAGGTTTGAGTTTTTACCTCTTGGGGCACTGTATTTTGGCTCAGCATTCAGGGAAGGAGCAAACAAACAGGAGAACTCTCACTCCTCTGCTTGTTCCTAGTACCTAGGGAAAGAATTACCTTCCTAAATTGGTTTCAGAGCATCAGGCCCTTCCTTGCTTGGCATTTGGATGTATGAAATCTTAGAATGTTGGTTAATAAATAAGACCTCTGGCATCAAAAGTGTGGAGCAAGGGAAGTCCTGTTAAGCCCTTGGTGATGAAGCCTCTTGAAGCAGAAGATACCTTGAGAAACCATCAGCTGGCTCAATTATAGAAGAACTAATCCCATGCCCCCACCAGTCATCTGGACAAGTTTTGAAGAACAGCTGTATGGAGGTACAGGTGGGCTCCCCCACTGTGATCCACACTCCTGCTCCAGGCAGACTTCAGTCCTTAATCTGGAGTCTAGATAACAAATCCTGTCTCCCTGCCCCAGCCACGTTTTAGTTCAACCCAGTGGGGAAGCAACAGTATGGGTAGATTCAAACTCATCTTTGGAATCCTCCACAGGGTATGATCTCATTCTCCTCCCCTCCTGTTCTTTTAACATCTGGTATTTTAGTTAGGTTTACATAATCCATAAGTCCCCACACTACTCAATTCTATTGGGGAGGAAATGTACAAACTCTGTGTCTGGCATACTGTGTGTGCTTGGGTGAAGCTCAACACTTTGCAAAGAAGATATTGAAGTAAAACTACTAAATGAATGAATGAATTGTAGTATAGATGACATATTTTTCATAAAACATTCTTGATGCTTTCAAAAATTTTGGGTTATCAATGATATCTCATTATGTCAATATGAAAAAGATGGTGGGTAGAAAGTCATACTAATCAATACTATGTTGAATATATACTCTTTTTTCACAGAACAAAACTCAATGGATTTTTTTTTCTCTTTCCATAAACATCAAGCTTTGAGTTTTTTGGTTTCTATTGTATGGACCTGACATGCATCCCCATTTTCTCTAAATTCTTCCTAGATCCCCGCTTTGAGCTCAGGGATATCCAGGTGAATGTCCAAAGTTTAAGTGTGTTCAAAAATGTTACTATACATGGATGGAACACAGGAGAAAAAGTTCCATTTGGTAAGTAGGGGACAGCGAGTCTAATAAAAGATGTGAAAAAGGGAAGCAGTCAATATTTGAGAGTGTCAAGCACAGAGATGGCTATACACTAAGCACACATCAAATGAAGTAGCTCTGGGATTGTGACAGGACCAGAAAGAATGAGGCTAGCTAGTCCCTGATGAGAGCATACCTGGTCCATCTGTGTAAGCTGATGGCTAACTCAGGCCCAGATCAGCATCCTCCATGGTACCCACAGTAGAGTCTGAATCTGCACATGATCCACCTCACTGCTTACTCTCTATGCTGTTTCCTTTGACCACCTCTCCTTACCTTCACTGAGCATTTGCTAACTTCTGACTGTGTCCCACATGATGAACAATACTAGGTATATATATCCCTGCCTTCTCAGGTAGTTTCCTTAGGATCTGTGCAACCCTTCTTTCACATGTTTCCTGCATGCCTAAAGAGTTTGCCCAGGGCTACAGTACTTCATAAGGATACCTGCAACCACTTTAGCCCCTGGGTCTCTCAAGGAAGAGCATAGTAGCAACCTTACTTGCTGTTTCCTCTTCCAGGAATTTCCTACTTAGCCTCTTTACTGTTCAAGATTTTACTGCTAAGCGATCCTATAAAATGCTACTAGTAGTTACTCTTTACCTTTCATTTTCATATACTCTTATTTGCATGATATTCAGTTGGATTTTAACCTTTATATACTAAAATCATGTTGGGCTTTATCATACAGCCCTCACTTGGTCAGACAGTTGCCACTACCTTCTTTAGGTGTTTGGTTTTAGAAATAAGAAATTTTCTTTTCATTTAAGGACGAGGAGTCTAAGTTTCAATATCTTTATATGGCAACCTCTCATCTCTATCCCCTCATGCCTCTTTATCATATTCCCCTCCTTTTCCTCTCCTTGCTGGATGTACCCTCTGGGGTCTCATAATCTCCTTTGTTCCTGACTCCTCCCAGCTCTTAAGTAAATGACCAAAATCAGAGGTCTCCTCTAAATGGTTTATAAACCAAGTGGCTGCAAGCTTCAGAGATTCTCTGTACCTCTGCTACTTTCTCCTCCCATGACCAACATGTAATATCCTTCATTTTCTCAAATACATCTGGTGTTTCCTTAATACTTCCATGGCTGATGTTCTTATAAAAGAAAGGAAAGGGACATTCATTCACAGAGATACAGAAGACAAACACAGAGGGAACATCACCACACAGAAACAGAGGCTGAAATTACAGTGACAGAGATACAAGCCAGGGAACACCAGGAATTGCCAGTAGCCACCAGAAGCCAGAAGAAAAACAGGGGACAGATTTTCCCTTAAAAGATCTATAAGGACTCATTTCTCCTAACACCTTATTTCACACTTCTACCCTCCATAAAGTGAAAGAATAAATTTATATGGCCTTAAATCTCTTACTTTGTGGCAATTTCTTATGGTGGACCTAAAAAACTACTACAACATCCAGTTCCCAGTATCTAATGCTCTATGTGGTAGCCACACAGCAACCTGACTTTCACAGATCATACCATCTCCAGCTCTAAAATGAGGAAATGGTGAAAGCCCTCTAGAACTGCTGTGAGGGTCACATGCAGGAAGGTTATGAAAAACACTTCATAATCTATGAAAAGCAACATGAACATTAGTTATCAAAATTATATTATGACTTCAGTTACATCATGAGGAAAGAATGGAGAAGAAAAGATGGAAAGAGGAGACAAAAGACAAATGAGAGGGGCTGGGGATTTAGCTCAGTGGCTTAAGTGCCTGCCTGGCAAGCACAAAGTTGTGAGTTCGATCCCCAGTACCAAAAAAACAAAAAACAAAACAAAAGACAAATGAGAGTAAGGAAAATGGAGAAGAGGAAAACAAGTTAGGTTTAGTTCTAAAGTGAAATGCTGTGCCACTTAACTTCTTGCATATTTTTGTCATTTTAGAAATGCAAGTTTATTAATTTCAGATAATTAACCTTCATGCATAAACACTTAAATAGGAAGCCAACAAAAACACAAAATTACGCATGACTCTCTAGTGCACTGTGGCAAACCCATAGCAAGAATTCCGCTAAAAGTTTTGCCATAACCTCTGTAGTGTTAAGTATTAAAACATTCAGAGTTAACATCTACTAAATATTTTTTAAGTATCAGACACTGTATTAAGCATTTTGTCTTTGTCATCTTATTTAATTCTCACAACTCTATCAGTAATGGGCATGAAGTATGTACAGGTATAATCCCAGGTTTCTAAGAGGTTTCATAAGTGGCCCAAAGTCACCCCACAAACCCAATTCAAATTTCCAGAACTGTACACTGAATTACCTCCCAATGTAATTTGCTCTCACAACCAGAAAAGCCATAAAACACACCTGCGCCCCACCAGGGTCACCTCCATCGGGGCTCTTTACACAGCTCGTTCCATGGCTTCCCCCTGAGGACTTCCTCCTTTCCTCCAAGCTTCCCAGTTCAATGGCAGGTGTGTCCCTGCCCCTCACCAATGTTCACTCCAGGGCTATTATTAACCTGCTGGAATCCAAGCTGCCACTTCCTACTTGGGCAATTTTCCAACCATTTAGTGGCATAATCGTCAGGAACATGGATGTAAACATCTTCTCCCCACAGCCTGGGAAGTGGGCCAAAGGACTCAACCTTGGTGAATTCTCTAGGGGAAGTTGCTCTGCGGGCACCCCTGTAGAAGCAGGCTTATCAAGTGACAAATTTGGAGAGGCTGAAATTATTTCTTGGTCCTCATTTCCCTGTCACATCAATAGGATCCATGTTTTTAAAAAATCGAGGCTCAGCAAAACACTGCTCACAGTACGAGAAAGATGAATAAAGAGAACATGATGCTAAAGGAAAGAAACCAGTCCCAAAATGCCATGTATCGTACAAACACATATTATGTGAAATGTTCAGAGAAGCAAATCTATAGGGACAAGTAGATTAGTGATTGCCTATGACTAAGGATGAGAAATGTAAACCATGAACAGGTATGAGGGGTATTAATGACAGGATGAAAATGTTCTAGCTCTGCACTGTGGCTCTAACACAACTTATTCAATTTAGTAAAAATTACTTCCTTACACACTTAAAGGATGTGAATTTTATGGTATGTAATTTATACCACAAAAATATCTTTTTAAAAAAATCAGCTCAGACTTTCTAAACTTCCTAAATTGAATGCTAACTGAAAATATTCGCAAAAAACTCAAATATAAAGTAGCAAACATATTTTCCAAAATCCATATGGAGATAACCTATTTGCAGAGCTTTACTAATATTACAGAATTGTCTTTCAACTCAGGAAACATACAGAGAAATATCTTTCATTGTGCACTACTGTATGATTCATCTACTCCCTGAAAATAAAACATTGCTTATTTTCCTTGGAATTTCATAGGAACCTAGTTGTTTGAACTCCAATTGCAACTCTGTCACTTACTAGTTTGGTTAAAAACTGGCTAAGTTATTTTATCCTTTGGATCTTAGACTCTTGATTTTTACAAATAGAGGCTAAGTCTACATTACTGTCTTTTAGACTTCTTCCAGCTCACATGTTGAATTATAATGTCTGCTTCATGCCAGGTACCATGTTAAACGATATTGATACATGATACTTTTAGTCTCTTGAACAATATGAAGGAAGAAAAAGTATTAACCCTATCTTCTAAATGAAAACACTGAGTCTCCAAGTAGTTGTATTTTTACCCAAGGTTCTACAACTGATAAACAGCAAAAACAAGATTTAAAACAAAATCTTTCAAATATGAATCACACTGTTCCCAATTCCCTTCCAATTTCTAAATAGAAAATGGCATTATGTTATTAAATTCTCAGGATGGGAGAAAATCAGGAACTAAGAATATTGATTTTGGAATTCCATATGATTTAAACATAGACACAAAATACAAATAATGTATCTTAAAAGAGGTACAGACTAACTAATATACAGAGTTTCAAAGGCAAAATATAATGGAAATTAAATTGCATCCTAGACCAAGAATCAAGAAAATGAATCAAGAATCAAGATGATGATAAAGTTTTATGACTTAATATAAATATATGAATAGGAACATAAACATGAATATATAAACATATTATATATGTATACACATATGTAGCTAAAACTGGAGAATATAATGCAATAAAAGATCTTGGCATCTTTTATAAAGCATAAGAATTGATAGGGAATATCAACATTGGAAATAATGGGGAAACTTTTAGGATTTTTGGATGGTTGAATTTTTTATTCACATATATATTCTAAAAAGCAAGTACAGTCTCAAATGCATTACTCCAAAACCCACAGATTGAAGATATTTTCCTCTATTAAATGATGAGTCACTTTGATGCCTTTAAGACAACCTTCCCAAGGGATCTGGGTAAGAATCCTCATACATAACTCTTCAGATGCCACCACTGCCCTGCCACCACTATTGTAAACCATCCCACAATGTCTATGCCACCAATTACTCCAACTTAATGCAATTATTTACTTCTGACCAGAGTATCTGAAACATTTTAAAGAGAAATAGTAACTGTTGCCATCTACCCAGCACTGGTTTTCTCCTTTTCAGTCCTGACTGGATACTAGTTGTAACACAAATGCAAGTTCAGTTGTCAAGCTGAGGCAAGCAGTGTAAGTCAGAACAATCCACCTGCTTATAAAAATAGTCAACCAGATAGCAAGCTGTTACAAGTGTCTATGTACTGAAATGGTCATAAGTACAGGTAAGGTCACAATTCCATAGCCAGTTCATCTAAGACCGAAAAGATGTATTCAAACTACCTATCTGGTCTTCTTGATTCTAGACCTTGATGTGTTTTATGTATTTTTTTGAGTTCAGTGATGGGAGGGGCACTTTAGTCTTTGTGATTTAAAAGAATCCACACATTTTTCTCTATATATCCATTAAGAAGATCCATACATTGCTAAAGTTAGAGTCTTTCCACTTTACACCCTTTCCAAATCCCCCATGAATTCTCCATGTGGCTTTTTTACACCTTGGGTGCTTTCTGTTACTTAAATCATGACCCAGGCCTGAGTATGAATGGTGCTTTTCACCTCTTAACAGCAAGAAACATTTTCCCAAGGCAGCAGCAACAGTGTTGACACGTCATAGGGGCCAGTGGAATGTAGCTGCCAGGGCTCTTTTCCTGAACATTCTTGTGCATCCATGGGCTTCCAAACATCTTTTACTTAATCCATTTAGGTCTTAATTTAGCTTATATTGATTCATTGTGTTTGCAATTAAAAAACACAGTAGATGTATTCAATAAGCCCTCAGGGAAAGGGAAAAATATGACCCTATAGAAATGATGATGCATAGCATCATCATGCCCTGGCAGATCAGGGCATGTACTGAAGAATTAAGAGTTTATTTTCTGTGGTCACTTGAAAAGTTGTTTCCATTAAGATAAGGATTGAGAGAACTATATGCCTTCTATTATAAAACTCAAATGAAGAGCTTCAGAAATTCAAGGATTGTAAAGTCAGGGGAATGCATCAGAGTTGTACAATTTAAATAAATAGTATGACAAGACCAATATACTAGATTCTTGGCTCAAGGCACAGTCCAGAAAAAACAAAAAACTCCAAAGCTCTATGGCTGCACTAAAATGATCTCTTATCTTTTACAGTTGTAGAACTAAGATAGTTGAAAAATCAAACTAGTTTGATCCTGTAGCTTGCTGAAAGAGATGATATGAATTCACCAGGTCTCTTTAGGGAAAAGTACTTACAAGAAAGAATGAAATAAAGAGAAATGGAACGAAAGAATATGAATAAAGGTGACCCACATAAAGCTTTTACCTTGACACTCCACATCAGCAGTGACTCCCCGGGTAAGAGGGGCAATTTTTTTTCCTGCCTTGTCATTAAATCAGCTCCTTGCTTGCTGAAAATTTCTACAGTGACTCAGTTACAACATCCATTTTAGAAAATGTATTCAATTCTCCTTGTGTTTTATCCAAATGCAAACATATACAGTGTCACTGGGGATATAATGAAAAATCAGACCCTAAAAAGAAAAAGCTTAGCCAGAGTAAGAAACTTACAGAATAGTGATACTTTACAAAGCTGGAAAACATGTGTTCTAACTGACTTTGAAGACAAGATAAAAGCAGAGAAGGGTGAGTCAAAATGGTGGCCAATGTATAAAATTGGGGAATTTATTAATATATTAATATTAGGATCTTGGAATGGTTCTAATTAGTTGCTCATTTGGTTAACCAGAACTTTTATTCAACAGTGACCCAGAATAAATAAATTTAAAATGCCATAAATTTTAAATATATTATATACCATAAGAATACAGAATTAAAGTGAAGGGATATTAGAGTGAATTTATTGTGTATGAGCCACTGACTTCTCCTCACTTTCTTAAGAGGACCTATGTATTTTTCCCTTTTAATAATACATTGTAAAACACCCTGTTGTGGAGACCACCAGGATCCTGGAAATTGTTAGTTTCTACCTTCCAGGAATGGTAGGAAAGTTGTGCAGTTCATACTTCCTTACTTTAGAGAATATTAGTATCTTCCAAAGGCAAAGATGTTTAGCTATGTTGTGGGTGTCTGGACCTGAGAAGTAACAATACATGATTTCTCATGGAGAAGATAGAAGATACCCTGCTTTTGTAATCTCTCAGGGTTGCATAACTCTGTGGTTAATCTCCATAATTCAGTTTGTGTGGGCCCTGATTACAAATTAACCCTGTCATACTGGTCCAATAAAATGATAATTAAATGCTAATAAATACTGATAACTAATAGTCCCCTGCGTAGTAGTTCCAACCGGCAGGCAGGGCATGACGATCCTGTGAAAATACATGAGTCTTCCAATTCAACACACTGTCTGGATTATGTCAAAAAATACCCTCTGAAAGTAAGGAAAAGTAGCTGCATCTTGTATACCTTACAGTCTTAACGCATCTCTTTGGGTAATGGCTGCAAAATACATTGCACTTGGATATGCTTTTCTGATTCATTTGCCAGATGACATAAAACCCTGAAAGCTAGCAATTCAAATGAGCAGTTTTTGAACTTTTGCAGACATTACCTGGAAAGTTTGTTAAAATAGATTACTGATTTAAAAGAATTTTGGATGAATCTAACTTATATAGTTTCTGATTCAGAAGATCTGGAACTGAGCCCAATAACTTGCATTTCTGATAAGATTTTATGTGATCTTGATGCTGTTGGTCAAGGAATCACAGTTTGGGAACCACTCCTTAAAATACAAAAAAATTTTTTTCAGACTAAAACATAAATAACTTGTAAGTTATAATATAGCAAGCTCAGTGGTCCAAAAATGGTACCAGTGGCAAGTTAGAATGCTATGTAGAACCTGTGGCATCCACAACTGGAAAATCAAGGTGACCCAGAGACAAAATTACGTCCTTGTTATCGTTTAATAATTCTATTTTTGCTTTTAGGTTTTGGTAAGACTTTACACTTGACCAATGGGAAAAAAAGACCAGGTAAATTAAGAAAATTCATTTAAGTTAATAATGAATAATGTTAAGGCTTAATTCCAACTAGTTAGATTCCCAAGTAATCCCCTCATCAGTTCTGTGTCCAGCCTCACAGGATTTCCCATGCCAGGGTTGACTTATATTCATAGTGTTAGTAAGATAGCTGGTTCATTTCTACTCCTCTTTGATAAACTGAACCATAAAATATTTTAGAATATTTGTGTAATTTTAAAAGATTTACATCCTTGAAGCTAGGTAAAATTTTAGCCCTCACTCATTTTAGGACTTCATTTTGCTTAGCTTAAAACAAGAAGTTATAGTTAATGTTCCAGCTTTGTCCTAGCTCTAAATCTTTTTGGGCATGCTTCTCAGGTCTTTGACATGTATCTTGTCCTCCATCCCCTAAAATGTTAGATGCCCCATTGATATTTTCAGTGCTTTCCAATGTTATAAAAGCACACTACATTTATTTCTTGCTGTGTTGTATTCAGTAACAGTGACAAAACATACAATGAAAGAAAGAGAGCCTATTTTTCCTGTAGATTTCAACTGCATTAATTATCTTTCTCTAAAAACTTCAGTGAATTTTTTCTATATTTGAACTTATGATAATTTGTGGTTTTTCTTTTCCCACAGATTTCATATATGAAAGCACTAAATATCTTGACTGCCACAGAAGACCTTCTCCACTAAATGAGCTAAACTTAACACAACAATGACACATTTTATTCTATGGGCTATAAATAGTTGCTAAGTATTAAGAGCTCAGATGTCTTGGCTCAACACGACTCAAGACAAATTCAGATGGTGACATTTTCATCTGTAATTCTTTTATTTCTGTACCCATTTAAGTGATTTCCAGAGCTTGCTAAATGTCATGTAAGTTACCTAAAGCTTGAGAAAGTATTTTGAAGAGATTTTTTAAAGGCGATTATACCTCTATTTGACAACACCATCTGCTGCCAGCATTTTACTTTATTAGTTTCTGCTTTGGTTAACTCTTTCATTACTACAATTATCTAAAAGTTATCAGCTGTTTGTAATACATATAAATGAGATAATAAAATAATGAAGGGCATGCATACCCTGATCAGGGTGAAAAATTAGTATGGAACTTAATTATGAAAATTGCAGCATTTTGCTTTCCAATATAAAAAGATACCTTATTTAGATCTCCATTATTTGGTAACAAAAGTATGATGTTTCTTTTGCATCATCTTGGGAGTTTGATATACTTGTTGAAAAAAGCCTGAATAACAACATATTATTTATAATGAATATCAATAAAAATCTCTCCCACTTACTTTTGCCTATTATAATGGGAAGGCTGATAACTGTATTATCACCTTGATGGTGCTGAAAGTAAACTCTCACTTCACAAAAGAGAATGTCTTGTTTGTTATGCCAAAATACTTTTTCAGACCAAAAGATTTCTGAATCTTCATCCAATCACTAAGGTTATAGATGGGTTTAAAATGAAAGTGTTATATATCATAGGCAGTGGTAAAATAACAGTCCAAATAGAATGAAATATGATATTGTGACTAGTGGTCAGTTTCAGGTAGCAAGATTATATTTTAAAGTTATATTCATACACAAAGATAAATTTCAAAACATGCTTTGGAACTCAACAGCAGTCCTAACTAATTCAATTTGCTTTAGAGTCTTGGGTAGAAGTATGGCTCAACCAGAAGAGTTTAAGATCAATGTCAGATTCTAAGATCAATGTCAGATTCTAAGACATCTTTGCCTTTGGTATACAACCAAGGTCTGGTTTGGCCCCAAAGATAGATAAGGTCTACATCACTGAGATGAACATCTATGTTTCATTTCAAGAGAAGTAACCCGGGCAGCATATTGATTAGATTGAAGCAACAATTATGCTGTAATTAGAGGGGAGCAAAGCGCAATCACTGGGCTTTGGGAACTATTTCCAAGGACTCTCACTGTTTAGGTTTGTTATGGATTAAAAACTGGTGGTCAACTTAACACCAGCTGAATTAAATCAGCATGGTGCTGTGTGTAGATGGCCCGCCTGAGAAAAATTGCCAGTATAAAAGGAGATGTGAAAATGAAGAACAAGTCATTGTGTATTCTCCTAAGCACTGTTGTTTTGAGCAGTTGGTTCTCCTGGAGAAGCCTGTCATGCTGGCTTCCCCAATGTGAATTTGGCTATTATCATAGGAGGAGCTTGGGACCTTGTCACTGAGAATGGCTGATTTCACTTTGGGGAAGCTTTGTTGCTTACACTGAGCATCGCTTCCTGGCTCCAGAGGGGAAGATGTGTGCTATTTAATCTCCAGGAGATGGTTGTTATGCTGACTTCCTGGCATGTACTGTATTCTTGTCATCATTGGAGGAGCTCAGGACTTCATTGTTACTGAGGATGGCTTTGGTACTTTTCAGGGCAACTCTAGTCCTTATTTTGAGCATGATTTCTCAGCTCCATTGTAGAGCCCTAAACCTACTGGCACAGCTCCTTCACCCCACTGGCATAGACTTTCTGGCTTCCACCACTGACCTTTGGGCCTTTCCAGCACAGATGTGTAAAACAGACTGGCATGAGAGTCCTTGTCGTGGGCTCTAGATCTCCAGCTGGACTCATAGGAGTCATTGTCATGGTCTCTAGGTTTTCAGCTGGACACATTCAGGACATCGCTGTGGGATCCAGGCCCTTGGCTGACTATTCTTTAGTGTTACGGACAGATTTCCTGAACTTTATTGTATTTAACTCTGGGTAACCATCATAAAATAGAATTATATATTCTGTGTCCTGTATGTAAATGTTCTCCTTCTAACCCCTGACTACAAGGTCTATCACTCTGTTCCAGAAAGGAAGATGATTTTGGAGAAAGAGACACAAATAACTAAGAAGATTCATTATTATCAAGCTGATAAAAGCCCTGTCACCTAGTAGGACCCCACTGGTGAGTTGGAAACAGACTAGAAACTCTAGGTAGAAAAGAATGAAACTTGTTATTCAAGATTATTTGACACACTGCCATTTGAAGGTCTAGAAAGATCCATTATAAAGCAGAGTATACTGACAAAGTCCTGAAATACTCAGAGTATGTATTTACATTTTCTTCAGGCCTCAGAAAAAATTTTAACTAAGGAAGTTCTCACTTGTATTATTTTTTTCCTGCCTTCCTCATGTCTTTTTTACATATGGCTCAACTCCGGCATGTATTTTGTTTGAGAAGTGAAGGATTTGGGTCACATGATTTTCTCTTTATAAATTAGCCACTCAGTTTTGTGGTCACTGAGAATGATCACCCAGGATCACCAAGTGAAAAAGAAACTGGAAAAGAGTCAGCTCTGCATTTAAACTCAAACCCTGCTTACTAGCCTCACTTGACTATGTGAACTAATATTTCTGAGTTTTTTTTTCTCATTTTAATATTAAGCAGAAGCAAAAAAAAAACCCTTCAAACCTTGAATAAATCGTCTTTAAAAAATGAATTTCTTTTTAAAAGACAACGAGGGACATTTGAATATAAACAACACATTAGATGGTGTTTGGATAACATTTTTAATTTTCTTAAAGTATGGCAATGGCATTATAATTAAATAGTTTAAGTTCCTATTTTTAGGATATATACTAGACATATTTATGGATAAACTGTCACAAAGGTTACAGTAAAAATGATTCATAGGAAAAATTCGGTGAGCAGAGAGAAGCAAGAAGAGAAAAAGAGAGAATGACAAAATATTTACACATTAATATTAACAATTGTTGAAGCTACTTTATACAGTATACAGTTAACAGTTATTGTTTTAAAAAATCACTAACACTTCCACTGAAGTATTCATGTTTTTAAAATTACAGTTTATTTCATTAGGCTAAGAATTTAATATCAATAACCTAAACACTTAAAAACTACAGACCTAGTAGCCCAAAATATGAATTCTAAAAAAATACATTACAATAAAATTAAATTGGTGAAACTGAAAACTAAGGCATACTGAGTATTCATAGCCAGAAATATTAAATAATTTCTCTTCATAGTGATTGAAATTTATTTGCTAAAATGGTTGTAAAACTCCATCCTTTATAACAACACTTTAATATTCAGTTCCTAAATAACCTGATTTCAACTTATTTGAAAAACTTATTACAAAAATAGATCCCATTCACATCTAACTAGATTACTTTAAAGCAAATAATCTGGCACAGAAAAGAAAACTAAAAAGAACACTTTCTATACACTGTAATTCCTTCCGATCTAATGCAATTCATTCATCTTCAATAGTATCATCAGCATTTAGTAAATGACACGTTCTTTGACGTTTTAGGTTACTATATAATTGCATAGCTAGCAGGTGTTTTGATGTATCATGAGATACATCAAAATGCCTACACAAAATATTGCCCATATCACTTGGTATTGACATACCTCAAAGATACTGACTCTATGCCAAGCTTCAGAAATAAATATTTGACCTAAATTAGAGAGGACATTGAAACGCTTTGTTTCCTTTAGGATGTCTAGATGAATTCATGAAATATCAATACCATCTTGAGTTGATATCTTTCTAGTTCATTCTAGGAGCATTCAATCTATTCTGAGACTTTCAGGCCATAATTATCATCTTATTACATATTTTTCCAACATAATCTCTATTGTAACTAACTTGACTATGAAAATTCAAATAAATATTGATTTAAAAATATAGTTAACATCTTAAAGGTCAATTTTATAAGTGCAGTATTTTTCTTTATATGTGCACATATGCTTCACCATTTATCTGATTCCTTCTGTAAAGTTGTGATGGTCATGTCTCCCCAGTGAGGAAAAGAGTCTTACCATTGTTCAGTAATTGCTTTCTTCAGAGAAAGCACTATATCATACTCTGGGCCATGAATAATGTGCATCTAGTATTAAGGCATTTCCCTTCTACTGTTTCATACTATGTCTTAAATCATAAGAAAGAAATCCTTGACCCCTTAATAAAGATTTATGCCATATTAGTCAACTCAATTCTGTTATCTGAAAATACAGAAGTTTTTGCAAACTGATTGTATGTTTTTATTAGGTCTTAATTTTTGTCTCATTTATGTCATCCTAAACTACCAGTGTAGTCAATACCCAAGATCATAACAACATCATCTTTACCACAAGTTTTTCAAAATAATAAACAAGAATTGATGTTTCTCTTATTCTTAAGCATCTTGGAACTTTGAAGCACTATGGTACAAAAGATTGTATGAAACACAAGTAGATGCAGAGAACAAATTTCAAAGGATCACAAATTCTGTAAGATTTAAAGAAATTAAGAGCACAAATATCCATTGTGCCCTCCCCACCACCTGGTGGACCACAGCACCAGTAGGGGCATTGGTGATCCCATCTGACCCAGAGGACCTCAGCAGGTAGGTGAGAATGTGAGTGAGTATACCCCACCCAGGGACTTCAGTGGGTTGTCAGGAGTTTTGGAAATACCTCCCTCCACCCAGAGGATTTCAGCAGACAGGGGAGGGCATAAGTGAGTCTTCCACTGACCTGGAGGACATTGGCAGGCTGACAAGAGCATGGGTGAGCCATTCTTCCACACAGAGGACCCTAGTTGGGCCAGCAGGAGTGCTGGTGAGGTCTCCTTCCACCCAGAGGAACCCACCTGGGCCTGCAAGATCTCCAGTGAAACATTAGAAGCCTGGCTATGGCACACACCATGGATAGGTGGGTCTGGCAGCCTAAAACCATCTGAAGCTGCAGGAACAATACAAACTAAGGATTGATTCACATCAACACTCCTAGGCTAATCAGCCCAGGCAAAATGAAAGACTCACTCAACTTGCCCTGCAGGGGGAATTCAGGTGACTGGCCCCTCCTTACTCTGTGGAACCCAGCAGCTGAGTGAATGTCAGCCACACAGCAGGACCTTAAGACACAAACAATGGACACTTGAGATGAGTGGGATTGAAAAGACCAAAATATTAGCCAAAACTTGAAAATGACAAAACAGAAAAGCAAAATGCAATCTCAAACCCTCAGCCCATCTACAACAAGTACAGGAGACATTGAAATAAAGATACTGGAAGTCACATACTTGAAATTTCTGAAAAGATAGTAACTGAAGTAAAGAAATAAATCCATGAGACAATAGAAATCATATTAGAAATAATCTCTCAGGTAAAAATAAAAATAAATCACAACCTTAATGAAAGAATTGCTCAACATAGAGAAAGCATAGATATAAAAAAATACAGGACCATAGAAAAATTATGGAAACCTTGAATGAAAAATACAGGGAAAAAAAGAGAATGCATGAAATAGATTCAAAGAGATATCCACGAAATTAAAAATTCCACTGAAGTTGGCGCAGTGGTGCATACCTGTAATCCCAGCACTTGGGAAACTGAGAGAAGAGAATCACTGCAAGTTTGAGACCAGTCTGAAGTACAAAGTTAGCTCAAAGGCAGCCTGAATTACATAGTGAGACTGTCTCAGAAAGACAAAAAAAATTCCACTGAAAGCTGGAAAAATCACTTGAACAAAACTGAAGACAGACTTTCAAACCTTGAAAATAGAATCACAGCTAGAGATCATGAAAGAAAATAACTCTTAAAAATAACAAGGTACCATGATATAACAATTCAATGGCTCCAAGATAATGCAAAGAAAAGCAATAAAACATTGATAGGTATTGATGAAAATGCAAGCATCAATGCAAATAACATAAAATCTATTTGTAGAATAGCAGAAAATTTCCCAAATTTTCTGCAAAAATTTTCTTTGAATGGGAACACAATCTGATATACAAGTAACTGAGGCTGTAGAACTCCAAACAGCCATAATTAAAATAAATCTACACCTAGACAAATGTTAATTAATATCCCAGAAATTCAGCACAAAAACAGAATATTAAAAGCTGCTAGAGAAAAAAACATTACCAATAACGGAAAGAACATAAGAATCATGGCTGACTTCTTAACTCAAACCCTCAAATCAAGAAGAGCTTGGAGTAAAGTATTTCATGCCTGGAAAGAAAACAACTTTCAACCAAGATTGATGTACCCTACAAAATAATCTCTCAAAATTATTGGAGAAATCAGATACTTCCATGATAAAGAACAAATGAAGAAATTCTTGTCCACCAAACCAACCCTTAAAAGAGTACCAAAAGATATTCTAGACAGAGATAAAAATGATTACAATTCCCAGAACAACAACAGAAAAAAACAACCAGGCAGTATAAACAAAGGGGAAAAGCAGAAAACCAACAACAGGAAAATAACACAAAAATGATAAGCCAATGTATCAGTTATAATCATCAATGTAAATATCCTCAAATCACCAATTAAAACAAACATTGGCAGAATGGATCACAAGACAAGATCCAACAGTATGCTGTATATAAGAAAAACATTTAATTCAAAAAGAAACTCATACACTGAAAGTCAAAGGATGGAAAACAATATTCCATGCAACAGGAGCCCAGAAAACAGCAAAGATAGCTATTCTGTTTGTAGACAATGTGAACTTCAAACCAAGAATGATCTAAAGTGATAAAGAAGGTAATTATATGCTTGCTAGGGGAAAAATTCAAGAGAAAGAGATAACAATGATAAATATATATGCACCAAATATGGGGCAATCAACTATATAAGATAAATATTAACAGATACAAAAAGTCAATGTGCAATGAAACAATTACATTGGGGGCCCCTAATACCCCATTGTCACAAACAAAAACTAAACAAAAAGTTAGCACAGAAATAATAGAAGAGTCAAACATGTGAACAAATAGACTTAATAGACATTTACCAAGTGTTTCACCCAACATCAGAGTACATATTCTTCTCAGCTGTACTTAAGACACTCTCTAAATTAGACCATATACTAGCCCATAGAACATGCTTAAGTAAATGCAAAGGAAATGAAATTATCCCATGTGTATTTTCTGACCACAGTGCACTAAAATTGGAAATTAATGGCAAAAGAAATTGTAAAAACTAAAGAAACACATGGAAATTAATTAATACCCTCCTGAAAAAAATCAGTGGGTTACAAATGAAATTAAAGAAATTAAATAATATCTACAATTCAATGAAATTGCAGGTACAATATACCAAACCTGTGGGATACAAAGGAACTAGTACTAAGAGGGAAATATATAGCATTGAATTCTCATATCAGGAAAACAGAATGAGAACAAATAAACAACCTAACGGTGCACCTCAAGCTTCTACAAAAGACAAGCTAATGAAGACCAAAGCTCATAGAAGGGAGGAAATTATAAAGATCAGAGTAGAAATTAATGCAATTGAGACTAACAAAACAATACAAAGAATTAGTGATTCAAGAGCTTGTTCTTTGAAAGAATAAATAGAATTGATAAACCTTTAGCCAACCTTATCAAGAAAAAATGCAAATTCATGCAATGAGGAATAAAAAGGGAAAAATACTATAGAGTCTGTGGAAATTCAGAAGATAGTCAATATCTACTTTGAAAATCTTTACTTATATAGGCTAGAAAACAAAGAAGAAATGGACAGATTACTAGAAATGTATGAATTACCAAAGCTGAATCAAGAAAATAGAAAACTTTTGAGTAACACAATATCAATTGCTGAAATTGAAAATATAATTAAAAGCTAACTGACAAAAGCCCAGGTCCTGATGAATTCATGGCTGAATTCCACAAGAAATTTAGAGAATACTTAATGTCAATATTCCTCAAACTAATGAAATCAAAAGGGAAGCTACTCTCCCTAATATTTCCTGCAGGAAATTATTACTCTGATAAAAAACCAGAGGAAGACCCAACAAAAAAGAACTGCAGGCCAATCTTCCTAATGAACATAGATGCAAAAATTCTCAATAACATACTAACAAACAGAATACAGCAAGCCTT
Source organism: Hydrochoerus hydrochaeris (assembly GCA_004027455.1). NCBI lineage: Eukaryota > Metazoa > Chordata > Mammalia > Rodentia > Hydrochaeridae > Hydrochoerus > Hydrochoerus hydrochaeris. Next base: position 171,774 of record PVLA01001867.1, read on the forward strand.
TAGGAACATGATACACTATGATCAAGTGAAATTCATCCCAGCAATGCAGGGATGGTTCAACACATGCAAATCAATAAACATAATATACCACATCAACAGAGCCAAAGAAAAATATCACATGGTTATCTCAATAGGTGCTGAAAAACTTATTGATAAAGTATAACACTCATTCATAATGAAAACATTACAGAAAATCAAAATAGATGGTGTCTACCTCAATTTGATAAAAGCAACCAGTGAAAACCCAAAAGCCAACATCATACTAAAAGACAAAAACTGAAAGCTTTCACTCTAATATCAGGAACAACACAAGGATGTCCACTATCTCCACTCCTATTCAATATAATTCTGAAAACATTATCCAGGGCACTTAGATAAGAGAGAGAAATAAAAGAGTAAGGATAGGAAAGGAAGAAGTTAAATTATTGTTATTTGCAGATGACATGATACTGTACATTGAAGACTCCAAAAACTCCACCAATAGACTACTAGCATTAACACACTAATTTAGCAGCATAGCTAGATAAAAAAGCAATACTCAGAAATCAATAGTATTCTTGTACACAAACAACAAACTCATTGAGAGAGAAATTATGGACATAACACTTTCACAACAGCATTCCAAAAAGTAAAATACTTAGGTAGGAATCAATCTAACAAATGATGCAAAGGATCTACATATTGAAAAGTATGGTATTGTGAGAAAGGGGATTAAAGAGGATATCAAAAAATGCAAAGATATCCCTTGCTTTATGAAGAAAGAACAAATACTGTGAAAACAGGTCTACTCCCAAAACTGTTACACAGATTTAAGGCAATCCCAATCCTCACAAATCTAGAGAAAAACAGCCTCTTTAATAAATGGCCCCACATACTGAAGGCTAAAACTAGACCCATGTATGTCATCATTCACTAAAGAAAAGTTAAAATGGATCAAAAGATCTAAATATTAAAACAGAAGCACTAAATATGCTGGAAGACACATAGGTAGAAATCTTGAAGACATAGAGGTAGGCAGAGAGTTCATGACCAAAATGCAAATTGCACAGGAAATACTTCAAGAAATCAACCACTGGGATCTCTGGTTTTTAAAAAGTTTTAAAAAGTTTTTTTTCACAGAGGCAGCCACCAGCAAGCCATCCTGGTAAGTGCCTGTGGCCTGGCAAGCCACGGCCACCCCAGGGCGAGAACCATATCAGCATTTCCTGAGACCTGTGACACTCCATGTTGGACTTTGGGGAGCTGGGAAAACAGGCAGCCACCAGCATGCCTCTCTGGTAAGTGGCTGTGGCCTGTCAAGCCACATCTGCCCCAGGGCGAGAACCATATCAGCATTTCCTGACACCCACAACACACCATGTTGGACCTTGGGGTGCTGGGAAAACGGGCAGCCAGTTCACCCCGCTGGAGGGCAGCTGTGAGCCTACCAGGGTGTGGGCTAAGAATCAAACATCCATCAATTCCTCCTCACCCCGCTAGCAAGTGAGAGCCAGAGATCTGAGCATGTCTTGCAAGTTTGACTATAGGCAATATAGCAAATAAGGGGGATTTTCTTCTGCCATCTCTTTGAAGGCAACTATTTTTATCTCTGTTTTGCTCTGTTCTGATCAATGGTATTGCTCTATTCAATATTCTGTTTTTATAAATTTGGTATTTCTTCCGATATTGCTCTACCTGATTGAAGGAACAACTATTGTGAAGAAAACCAGATATACTATTGTACCTATTGCTGTTTTCCCAGTAACCTGCTGTGAGGTTCTGTACCAATTTCACTGCACTGCCTCAGTTGGCTATGTCCTGTCTTCTTCTGCTGTATTTTACTACCTTCAAAATAAAATAAATAAATAAAATAAAAAATAATACTAATAAGAAAAAATTTTAAAAAGTAAATAACAACAACAAAACAGATCAGTAAGGTACTGAGCAACCTGAAACATGATATAACTAAACAGATAATGGACTAAAAAGCAAAAGGAGGAAAAGCCAGTGCTCTAAAAGATATAACTGCAGGTATATTTAAGGGTGTAGAATTGATAATTATGTTGCTAAGTTTTTGTTGGATAAGAGAACAGATCTGCAGCCTCACTGTTTGAATGTCCACTTTGTATGCTTTAATTTTTGTAACTTGAAAAACTCCATCCAAGAAGACAATATGTAATGTATAAACTAGTGATTTCTTACTGTTCATTTTTTTGAAATTGTGTAATATTGTTTCTACCCTTTTTTTTGTTTTGCTTCATTTTCCCCTCTTTAAATAAAATTTTAAAAAAAGAAAAAAAGTTTTTTCACATCAAAAGAAATCACCAACAGAGTGAAAAGAAAACCCACAGAATGCAAAAAAAAATTTTAGCCTACTGTCCCTCAGACAAAGGACTTATATCTAGAACATATATAGAACTGAAAAAAAAGAGGGCTCCCAGAGTTAAACACCTAATCCAGAAATGGGCATCTGAGAAGAATACACACTTCTCAGATGAAGAAATTCAAATGGGAAATAATTACATGAAAAAAATGTATGACATCACTGATCATTTGAGAAGTGCAAACTAAAACATCACGGAGATTCCATCTCACTTCAGAAACAATGGCTTTCTTCAAGAAATCAAACTATAATAAATGCCAGCTGTGAAAGTGAAGAGGCAGAAACTATTCAAAAAGAAAGAACAACTGGGTTGGGGAAAAGAAGAAGAAAAGAAAGAAGGGAAAAGATTATATATATATATATATATATATATATATATATATATATATGATAAAAATCTATACTACTAATCTCTGTTGGTTCATGAAAAAGAACAGTTTGTGTTTTCATTGTTGAGTTGTTTGATTTTTTCATGTCTATACCTTATAACCTGAATAACTACTTTGAAGATAACAACATACAATATTTTAGCTAATGTTAATCTATCATTTTGTTTTAATATCCTGTATCATTGTTTATACTCTACTTTAATTTTTAAAAGAAAGAGTAAAAAATAACAAATATCCATTTTAAGAGCTAATATTTAATGAGCATTTACAGCATAGTAGCTTTTTTTCCCAGGACTCCATATGTCTGATGTCACTATTATCCATGTCAAGTCTACAAGGTAGTTTTACTACCATATCTATCTTTAAATAAAGAAACTGAGGAATATAGAGATCAAATGACTTGCTTTTTCTTATTCAATTAAAAGGAATTATATTTCAGGACAGGGAATCTAATTCTAAATACTGCACACTTCACTGATAAGCTAGTCATAAAAGATGCAAAGTTTGAGTTTCCAATGCAGATAATCAAAAATTGTCTACTCCTCTTCTTTGTGTATTCAGCCAAGTAGAATTTAATTCTAAAACTTAAAGATTTTCTTGTTTTATAAACATTTACATAAGTTTTCTAGGAAAAATTAATTGGTTTAAGAGAAGATCTAGGGCTGTTCCATACCCTTTGGTGTCTAGAACCATGTATGACCCTTAGTTAGTACTAAGGAAATATTTATTCAACTGTTAATCATATTTGAAACAAAGTATATTAAAGTTGTAATTTCTGGAACTAGGAGTCATTCAATCTTAAATTTAAATTTTTCAATCTTGTAAAAACCTTAAGAGAGAGAAAAAAAAGAATACATAACTTGTATATAGCCAGTCAGTGACAAAGCCAAGAATATTGTTGGAGAATGAAGACACTTTGGCATGAGATGAACAACTTCTCCGCCTGCAGAGAATGAAAGGAGGCTTGGAAGGATATCAGGACAAAGAAGTAGACAAGTAAATGGTTACAACTGGAAGCACTTGAGGAGCAACAAAAAGGAACTTAGAAGAATTATTCAATAACTGACATGTCCCTGTCATGGACACAGTAAACTAGCAACAGGAAATGACAAGCAAATGGGAGCCCTGGTGGGAAGCAGCTGGAATATATTTTCCTCAATTTTAGCTTAAATGATCACAACCATCCTTCTCAGAATGGTCTCCTATATGCAGCTATCAGCAGAGCCAGATTTCTACCACCCACGGTGGCGATAAGGTATGTCCCAGGCAAAGCTGGAAGTGATGAGTGAGAAAAATGCTAGGAAAGGAACTTTAGAGAAATAGAATAGCTTTTAATGTGGATTCCAAGGAGGAACAAATGACAATGTCTGAAAGTCACAGGGAAGCTGGTGTCAGCCTATCATAGATAAGAATGCTCCAACTAAAATGTGAGCTCCAGAAGGAGTTGCCATGAGGTAGAACTGAGTAACATTCTAGCCATGTGGCTCATGAAAACAAAAGGTAAATGTCAGAAATTTGATGAGGCAAATTTAAATATCAAATAAGTTGTTGAAACACAGCTTTTAACATCTTTCCAAAACTCTGGCTTTTAATACTTTAGAACTTGCTCATATCACAAATGGTACTCTGAAGTTACCCAGGAAAATGACACCACATTGCCTTGAATACCAAGAAAAGGTCTAATCACTTCAGACCATGGGCTGAAAATAGCACCTCTAGCTCTTACATTTGAATCTAGCACTCTATTGTTTACGTTGCACTTTCACTTCTAGGGTCTTATCTGACCATACAGCGCCATAAAGAAAGTAATGTGAAGATGTAATTATTACTCATTAGATACAAGGAAATGGGAATCATCTAATTATTCAGTGACTGTGGTAGGCACAACTCCAAGCACTGGGGATACAAAGGGGGAACAGTAGCCCAAGACTCTGCTCCTCAGAGTTTACATTCTTGCAGAGGATAGACAATAAAAAAGTGTTCCTTATGTCCACAGAGAGTAAGTACTACAGACAAAAACCATTCATGGCAAGAGTTTGAAAATAGTGCACAGAAGGTTCTGTTTAGTATAAGATGATTAGGAAAGAGGATTTAGGAAGCAGTGGAATATGACTGCTGGCTGCCTAGAAATGAGCTTTACAGGGAAAAGGAATGGCATAGGCTTGAGATGAAACCAGCATGTGAGCATGTCAAAGAATGAGAGGCAGTAAATGTAGTCAGATTGTAGTGACCAAAGCAGAAAAAAGAGTGGAGATCAGATCACGTGGGCTGTGAAAAACTGGTCAATAGATTTTGGTTATCACAAATTGTACTCCAAAGTTACCCAGGAAAATGGGTAGAGATGACATGAATCATCTAGGAAAATTCCTAGAGATGACATGAAATACCATTAAAGACTGAGTAGAAATCCATGACCTAATAGTTTAAAGATTCCTACATAGGGAAAAGACAAGATGACCAATCAGTGAGCAACAAAATACAAAGCCTCCCAGGAGAAACAACTCATCTGCCAGAATAAAACACCCTGGAGAGACCCAGAGGGAGATGGATCCTCTTGACACAGGAAGAAATTAAAACGTAAAAAAGCTAATCAAATACTTCAGGACTACAACTGAAACAGCAAAAAATTATGGAACACAGCATTTTTGTGGTGACAAATCAAGTTTGCACCATCTTGAATCCACGCCGGCAGGCAGAGCCACCCAAACTTGTTCCCGCCACCACTCACAGGAAGTACAGCAGCACTGAAGTCGGGGGTTGGTGAACCCAACAGAGAGCGAAGCCAGTGAAGGGACTTTCATTAATCCACAGTCAGTGCTGGGAATGAAACAGCGCCCCCCACAGGAAGGGCACAACCAAATGGGCGACATGTTGGAATCAGGCAGGAGGAGCCTGAACTGGGAGTGATAGTGACTTCAGTTGGTTGCTCCCTCCCCAGAGTAGATTCTTGGGATTTGCTTGGACTGGGCCACACCCCTGGCCAGGACTCAATGAGCCATCTCAAGTCAATTCCCGGTGCCTAGCACGCACTAACCTGGTGAAGGCCCCTGAAGTTTGGTTGGCCCGGTGGGGAGGGGCAGACATACACAGCCACTGCTTACATCTCAGAGACAAGAGCAGTCAGGAGAGGGCAGAGGTCCCTTACCAGCATGCTTCAGAGGAAATGTGGCCAACAGGGAAAGGGTCTGGGATCTGCACTGTAACCTGTGTGGAGGAAGCCAGGGCCATGACAGAAGAGAGAGGCAGGAGGAGATCCCCAGCCCAGAACCCTGAGAGCACTGATCCAGGAGAAGGAAAAACAAGGGAGACTGAGGGTAGCAAACATACATCAGACATGGCTTCAATGGACATTCAGAGATATCTTCGGGACCTTGTAGATGAGCTCAAAACTGAAATATTAAATCAGGTAAAGCAGGATATGAGTAAAATAATAAAAGAAATGCTGTCAGGAAGCATCTCTCAGGATGATACAGAAGGAAGAAGGGAGGAACACAAAAAAAAGAAACATTCAATAAAGAATATAAAGAAAATATAGAATACATGAAGCAGATTCAAAGAGACTACCAGGAAATTAAAAACTCCATTGAAAGCTGGCAAAACTCCTTAAAAGAAACTAAGGATAGACTATCAAAACTTGAAGACAAGTTTGCAATGTGTGATCATGAAAGGAAAGATCTCTTAAAAAGAACAAGGAAACAGGAAGTAACAATACAAAGCCCAGAAGATGACAAGAGAATCTACAATTTAAGAATAAGAAATGTGAACAAAGAAGCAGGAATACATACAGGCAAATTACAAAGGCTATTTACAGAAATAATTAAGGAAAACTTCCCAAGCATGGGAAAAGAAAATGACATTTGGTTGTGTGAGGCATACAGAACTCCAGCCACCTAAAACTGAAGCAGAGCTACACCCAGACATATAATAATCGATACCAGAAATTCAATATAAGACAGAATATTAAAAGCTGTCAGAGAAAAGAAACAGATTACCTATAAGGGTAAGCCCATCAGAATCATGGCAGACTTCTTGACACAGACCATCAGAGCAAGAAGAGCTTGGAGTGAAATATTCCAAGCCATGAGAGAAAATAACCTCCAGCCCAGACTGATGTACACTGCAAAACTGTCACTTGAAATTAATGGAGAAACAAAATGCTTCCATGACAAAGAGGAACTGGGGGAGTTTCTGACCACCAATCCAACCCTACAGAGAATACTGAAGGACATTCTAGAGAGAGAGAAAAAAAATACCAGGATTTTAGGAACAGTGGCAGAAAGGCCTCAATGAGTGGGGCAGGCAGTAGAATGAAGGAGAAAACTAAAAAAAGGCAGAAAAATAGCATAGCAGAAATGAAGCAGAGAAGGATAACTAGAAACTCTTAACATAGATAGCCTTGATATGCTATATTGTTAATAGTGCACCAGGATTTAAAACACACATTACTCACACTACTCTGCTTAGATGTATTATATTCTGTTCCAGTCATTCTACCTATACTAGATTTGATGGCAAAGACAGTAATCCTGAAAATAACAGGATATAGTATGGTAATCATCCTTAATTTCCTGTTAAAACTTAATCTAAAGCTCTGTAAAACCTACACTGTTTTACCATGACTGATCATAATTGAATTTGGTTTGTTGGATCGCTGTTTTGTATTGATAGATTTTATTCAAAGCTGCTATGATTGATAGTATCCAGTCTGAGAGTATAGGCAACTGCACTTAAGATGACAAGATCCCTAGAATATCCATAATGGTTTGATTATTACCTGCCTTTGAAGTTTTATACTGTCTACAGTGTTTTATTTTACTAATATTGTTATTTACTGCTATACTCAATTATACTGCTATATTCAGTTATGCCTGATGATATAGACATTCTACTGAAGATAATGAGAAACAACACAGTAATCATTGTAGATCACCTTGTACTGTGGTTTTATACAACTTTTTGGTTTCATGTTTTTATAGGAATTTGTTTTGTTTTGTCTTGCTAAGTTTTGTTTTTCCTTCTAATACAGAAAGGACAGAAATACATGTAGAGATTCATCCATGTGTAGCTGTTTACACTCTCACTGTTTGACTGTTTTGTATGCTTTAATTTTGTAACTTGAACAACTATTTCTAAGAAGACAATATGTAATTTATTAACTAGTGATTTCTTACTGTTTATCTTTTTTTTTGGAATTCTGTATTATCTCTACACTTTACATGCTTTTGTTTCTCTTTAAATAAATTTTAAAAAAAGATTCCTACATAGATTAAAAGCTGGAGAATGGACAAGCATACAAAAAGAGAATACTTTTAGGAATTTCAAAAAATGCAGGATAGAAAAATATTCAACATACATGTCCATTAATAAAAAAATAAGGCAAGTGCAGTAAATACACATGAAGGCATATTATCAGGTCATAAAAAGCACCAAGTTCTGTCATTTGCAGCAACATGGGTGAAACTAGAGGATGCTCTATTTTTTTTAAAAGTCACACAGAACAACTACCACATGTTCTCATTTGTATTGAAAGTGAAAAAATTGATCTCATGGAAGTAGAGAGTAACAGTGATCATCAGAGTCTCAGGAAGATGTTGGGCAGGGAGGGCAAATGGAGAGGGAATGGTTAATGAGAACTCAGGTGCAGTAGGATGAGGGGGAAAACATAATGTTTTATAGTAAAATGAGTGAATAACAATTAGCTCTATATTTCCAAATAGCTAGTGGAGGGGACTTTGAATGTTTTGACATAGTAAAATAAAAAATGTCTAAGGTGATAGATATGTCATTTATCCTGATATGATTTTACCCCCCCAAAATATGGGAAATTACTATATGGCAGTTAATTTAAAAATAAACTTTAAGCAAGAGGAATAATGGCTGGGAACAGGCTAATAGTGGTAGAAGTGGTTAGATTTTGGATTTATGGTGAAGGCAGAAAACTACAATCGATGCATATTTTAACATAACTCTTGGTTCAAATTGAAGTTAGGAGACATCCTTAATCATTGACCTTGGCCAATTGTTTAACTCTTTGTACATTATCTTCACCAACAACATTAGGAAGTTCATAACATATGCAATTCTTTTTTTCAGTTTAATATATTTTTAAATGCTAGCTTTGAAAGATTTTCTTATGCAAATGAGGATAGGGACATGTGGATCATTTGAACTTGCTTTTTTACAGTTTTATGAATCTTCACCTCTTTACAAAGAGTGTAGTAACTCCCACCATCACACAATAGTATTTAGAGGCACATAATTGTACACAGAGCTTACCGCACTCTCTTAGCACTGGGTTGTCTGCTTTCATCCAATTGTGTCTGTAAAACCCACAAGCCCCAGGGAGTTAAATTGGCTCACGGAGACACTGAGGCAATGAGACATGAAAGGCTGGCCTCTAGTCACTGGGATCTCAGTGGGTAATGGTTTTAGCCTTGTGATCAGTACCATCCCTTCTTAGTCATTCAGTAGCTCTTTTCCTGAAATGCTGTACAAAAATACTCATGGAATGGGCCAGATGGATTCATTAGAATTGACATTTTTCAGTTTAAAAGTAGCTAGAGACAGTTTACACATTCCATAAAATGAAGGGGCGTTGGACGTGATGATTGTAAAATCCTTTGCTGGTAGCAGTTTGCTTTCTATGTAATTAGAAATTGTTTTTATTGTTGCAAGTGTGATTTACAATCTGTATTTCTGAATTCAATTTCAAAAAATGATGTGGGTCTCATCAATTTAGAGCTCATGTTAGTAAATGGGTAGGTGGAGTTTTTCACTGGGTGGTTGACTGCCTCTTCTCTCCCTTTCTGTATAAGTTTCTCTGGAGATTATATTCTCAGTAAACCTTTGTCCAAACTAAAACCTAAATGAAAATTGTACTTAATTATTCCCTTCTCATCTGCTGTTTCTGTCTCATCTTCTTTTTCTAGGATTCTTTCCATCCAAATATCTGAGTTTGCATTATTTCAGAACAAACAGCCCTAAAACACATCCAAAGAATAGTTCCTGGATGATTTTGATTGTTAAAGAGGATTCTAGACAGAGCAACTTAGAGCTCAAAAGAATAAATAAAGTGATCAAAGTGTGATCAGAGTACCATACTCCAAAGTCCCCTCAGAACCTCAGAATGTTATCATATTTAGAAACAGTCAAGCAAATGTAATCAACTAAGGTTCTCAGGATAAAACCATCCAGGATGAGAGGCAGCTCCTAACCTGTGTGTCCTTCCTTAGGTGAGCAAAAGAGGACGGAGGAGCCCATGTGGAGATAAAGGAAGAGATGTGAGTGACATTGCCTCAGGCCAAGGAATATCTGGAGCCACCAGAAGCTGAAATAGGCAAGGAGGGATCCTTCACTACAGCCTTTAGCGGGAGCATCTGCGTACCAGTGGTCTCCGAGCCCTGAGACAAAATTAAAGTTTAAGTCAGTGAGTCTAGGGCGACTTGTCATGGCAGCCCTAGAAAACGAACTCAGTGGAATTTAGATACCATAGGACTTTCAGAAGAGATAATGATACAGGCAGGGGATGTTTAGTGATCCCTTTAAATATAGCAGTGTGAGAAGAAGCTCCAGTGTCTATCTTCAGAAACATGTAGAAAGTACTAACAGTACTGTTACTTCCCTTTACGAAGTAATATGATTAAATCAGAGATTATATGTTTAAAATCTTAGAATGTAAGCATGGTTCCACAAGTCTGTAATCCCAAAATTCTCAGGTGGCTGAGGCAGGAGGATTAAAAGTTCAAAGACAGCCTGGGCAACCTAGAAGAACACTGTTTCAAAATAAAAAAGTAATAATAATGTACAGGACTAGGGATGTAGCTCAGTAATTCCTGGGTTCAATCTCCAGTACTAAAGAACAGGAAGAAGAGGAAGAGGAAAAAGGAGAAGAAAGAGGGGTGGAAGGGGTAGGAAGAAAAGGAAAAGGAGGAGGAAGAGAAGAGAAGGAAGGAGGAAGAAGGAAGAGAAAAGGTAGGATAGAGCAGGGAAACAAAAGAAAGAGAGGTGGGGGAGGGAAGATAAGGGAAGGAAGGAGAGAGAGAAAAGAGAGGGAGAGAGAGGGAGAGAGAGAAAATCTTAGAGCAGTGACAGAAGAGGAAATGAGTGGAGCAGCCATCTCTTCTCCACCCCTCACCTTCTACCACTGATGGATTTGTTAGAATAGTGACATTTTTTACCTTGAAGGGTTAAAAGAAGTGGAATAACCAGAATTCTGTCATTTATGCATTCATGGTCCAAGCGCATTTGCCTGGGGACCCCAGCTTCTGTATCACGAAAATGACTGGACTCTGTTTCAAAGACCCCTTCCAGCAGGTGTTCAATGATCCTATTGTACCTTGTCCCTTTGCTCCATATGTCTGCAGAGCACAGCAAGAAATAAGCCTCCTTTCTAAATAACTGCTACCACCTCCTCTCTCAGCAGTCTCACCCACGGTGCTTCTGTGGACAGGAGAAAGTTGATGCTGGGAGATGCAGCACCTGCCTATCTCACTCTACCCTCCCCCCTTTCTTCCACTTTTACCGCCCACACCTGTCTCCAGGCCTCAGCTTCCTGGGTCACAGTGGGAAACTCCCACCCACCAGCTGGGTTGGTTTTATTTTTGAGAAAGGAGAACAGCTGTGTGATTTTAAAGATGGAACTTAATATCCACTTAACTAGTCAACTCCAGTTGTCAGGCCCTGAAGCTGCATTTAAGGACAGGAGTTGTAGATGTGACATGAAAGCAAAGAGACCCAGATGCTTTGTCCTCCCCCAGCAGGAGAGGCTGCATACTTTATGAGATTTTTCCAAAGAACTTCTGTTGGGTTGCTTTAGTCTTATTCTTCTCCTTATAATAGGTATTCACTGGTGTCTGTCTTTTGAGACTTTTGGCTTATGGAAGAAAGCGAGTCAACAAGTTAACAAATTATACATGTTTCACCTGGCCAGGCATCAAAAGCTAATTTTGGTTTCAGCCTCACCCATCCTCAGATCCTGATATATATCCGAATGATGGAAAGCCCTGTTCAAATGTATAAAATATTTTACAGCAGAGTAAAACAGATCTAATAGATCCATTTTCCATTAAGAAAAGTCAATACTGGGAACACCTAATGCTATATAGATGTCTGATTCAGTTTAGCAGGTCAAGCCTGACTAATCCTTTCTTCTGATTAGGGTAAATTCATTTCCCCTAAAAAAAATTTTCCCACATGCTGCCTGATTAGGTACTCTAAAACCTGTATTTTTACAAGACATTGCTAAAATGTTGATGAAACATAACTTATCCACCAAACAAAAGTTTTTCTGAAAGAAAAAGTCTCATACCACAAATTAATATTTAGAAGCTGTATGCAAATAAATACAAATCCTATTAGAAATTGGATCATGTCCTCAGCTGAAAAGCAAAATCAGGAAGAAGACTTGGAGGCATATAAATTCAAAATTCACATATTCTGAGTCCATAACTGCTATAGTTGGAAAACTTTCCTTGAAATCAATAGATTCAGAAAAATAATGCTGTATAGTACAAAGATCGTTAGATCTGGAGTCAGAACTGGATCTATTTTCAGTACATCTTGCTCATTGTGTGACACTGGAAAAAGTGTCCCCTCCCTGGGCCCTAATTACTTCATCCATCATGCAAAGGTTTTAAACTGGTCTTTTTGATTACATCTAACAGTGTTCCTCTTTGGCTCTAAATTTAGGTGTTAATTATGTAGACAGAATTCTACTGTAGGCCCAAAATATTTAGGTCTCTGTTCCCAAATTCACATTCATCTACTTAACCCAAGGTCATCTTTGAGGATGCTCGATAGTCTCGCATTTTAGAGTGCTGCTTTCAGAACTGTACCTATTTCTCCCTTCAGCATTTTTATGTATAATACTCAGTGTTTCTTAGTAGGGTGAATTGTTAATAACATAAAATTTTCTTTGGTTTCTCAAATATCTCCATTTCTCCTTTTTGTATCTCAAAGTATTTCATGCCTCCCCTCCACAGGACATAGGAAAGATCTTTTGACATGCCAATGAAATGTGAGAAATAATAACAGAGCTGGCCCAGAATTTCCTACATTTTCCCCTCTGCTACACCTACTGTGTAATACACAGTGGTTACTCTATTGCTGAGTCTAAAAGCAGAGCAGGGCCCTCAATCAGCCATCAATTTAGAACAGAAATGTGAAGCAAACCTTTGTTCAGTGAAGCCAACTCCACTTAAAAACAAACAAACAATTTGGGAAGACTGACAAAATAAGCTAAATAATATTTAGGGAAGAAGTATATACTCCATCTTTTGGTAACAGAAATATTGTGTTAAGAGGTTGTGTTACAGTGTTTCTTTGTGTTTTCCTAATAACAACAAGAATGGAGCCTTTGGGTGTTGCAAAATGAAGTATCAGAGATACATCAGAGGCTCAGGGTTGACTCAAGAAAGAAATCACAGAAAAACCAACTCATGAAATCGTATTACCTGAGTCACAAAAGTGCATTTTGATATAAAGAAACTAATTCTAAGATGCTTAAGAGGAAAATTACAAAGCAGACCTAGTTTGAAGTTAAGAACAACAACTACAAAAAACTCATTAAGATTGTTTCATTCTGCTCTTCCCTGCTTTGCAGCTTTCCCATGCTCCAGTGAAGTGGCCATAATTTTCGGTTCCTTTCTGTCAGCTGTAACCCATGGAGCAGTCTTCGGAAACAGCCATACATAAAACCAGATAAAAGGGGGCAAGTCAAATTCATCAGGAGATATGTTCTTGACCACTAGACTAAATATTTTATATCCTCACTTTGTGTTTCATAACAATGTAACTGCATTAATTTTTCCCCACTGGTGTAAACCCCATTAATTGCTGTAAGTGAAACCAAGATATGCCATCAATTCTTAAAGTCAAAACAGAGAAAGCAACAAAATATAGAGGCACAACATGTGTGTGCGTGTGTGTGTGTGTGTGTGTGTGTGTGTGTGTGCATTTAAACCAAAGAAAGTCAGAGCCAAGGACAGCACATAAAGAAAAGGGTGGGCTGCTTTTGCCAGCAACTTTCTTGTTTCTATCTTCTTACATCTGTGGCCCACTTCACATTTACCAGCCTGTGGATCCTTCAGAACTACAACCAGCGATATTGTACAGTTTGCAGGAGGAAAAAAACTTGGGGAAAGCATATAACTGATGTTTCCACATCAGACAAATGTAATTAGCACTAAGTTCCACAGCCTACAAAATGAGGTCATATCTGAACTGCAGATTTCTTCACCAGCTTCCAGTGCAGCCTTGAAGGGGCAGGGCTGTTACAACCATGAATTTCCCATTGCTAAAGACTTGTTCTTGTGAACCAGATAGGAAGGTGGATGCTAGAGCTATGGCTTGAAAACTTGGTTGCATATTAAAATCACCTGAGGAACTTTTGAAAGCTTTGCTACCCAGGCCACCTCAGACCAATTACTGCAGCATTTATGGGAGTGTGACTCAGGCATCAGTGCTACTGTTTACATTGTTTAATTCTGCTCCAGGTAGTTTTTAAACAATATGATTCTGGGTCCTCTCCCCAGAGATCTTGATTTAATTGGTCCTGGGAAAGTAGGAAGAGTCAGAGAATTCAGTTATGAAAAGCACTCCAGGTGATTTTAATGTGCAACCACATTTGAGAATGATTCTATAGAGGAGTCATTACACCTGTATAGGCAGCTGGTGGCAAACCTAATGGCACATGTGCCACATTGAGTTGTTTGTAACACTGAAAGTTTTAAAAGGTTTTCCACTGGAATAGAATATAAAGAAAAGTTGAAAGTGTTGTCTCTCTTACCTTTGCTCCTGGAATATAAGCAATAAAATGCCTATAGGTGGTTACTGAGAAAAATGTTTGAGTAGATTTATTGAATTTGTCATCCCAAACCTTTACCAACACAGGAGCATGAGTCAAACTCTAGGCCCAGGAGATATAAAATATGGAAGACTAGTAATGGGCCTTAGAATCAGCTCAACCTTACAATAATTTATGAGTATGATAGAACATCTAGCTAGAACTCACATACATTTATGATGGATAATATAGTACATCAACTCTAGAAAATAGTGGTTTTGTACTTAAAAAATTAAACCTAAACTTACTATTACTATATGATTCAGCAATTCTATTCTGAGGTATTTACCCAGAAGAAATAAAGATACAGACCATAGCATGAATGATTATAGTAGCTTTATTTACAATCAGCAAAACTGGAAACAACTGGCCTGCCACTTTTCTACTGTTGCCCAACAAGTTAATACAAATGCTTAAAGTATGCACATTTTTTACCTCATAGTGTTTGTGTATCAGGAGTCTGGGCATGACTCAGCTGCTTCAATTTTCCCATGTCTGCAGTCAGTGCTTGCTGAGCTGTTACCTCATTTGAAAGCTTAGTCAGGGAACATGTTGCTTCCCGTCCATTTAGATGGTCATCAGGACTCATTCCCATGCTTCTGTATAAACTGAGAACCCCAGGTCTTTATGGTCTGTTAGCAGGAGAGTGTACCCAGCGCCTAGAGGCCATTCCTAGGTCTTCAGTGTGTAGACTTGCTCAACATGGCTTCTTACTGTAAAAGCCAGTAAAGTCCCTAAAACTGGTCTGCTAGAAAAAAAAAAAGAAAGAAAGAAACACAATCATTAGAGTGACATTATCTCTGCCATATTCTGCCTGTTCAAAATAAATCCCAACTACTACTCACACTGATGGGGGAGATTAATTAAAGGCATGAACACCAGATGATGGTGTACATAGGGGTCATTTTACAGTCTACTTCACCATATATCCATCAACTAGGGATAAGTAAACACATATAACAATGAAATACAAAATGCACACAATAAAATAGTACCCAGCAACAAAAAGAATAAACTACCAACATATGAAAAATATAGATATTTCCCAAATGTAAATGAAAATATTCAAAATCAAAAAGTTACATAGTAATTTGTCCTGTTCATATGAAGTTAGATAAAACATAATGTTACAAGGACACAGAGATCCAGGGTCTCCAGGTAAGACTGACTAGAAAGAAGCTACAATAAGGGACATAAAAGACCTTTTTCAAGTAAGAGAAAAACTGTATTTATTATGGTAAGTAGTAAACAAATATATGCATAGCTCAAAATCATAGCTCTGTATATTCAAAAAGGTGAATTTTACTGTATTTGAACTGTACCTCATTAAACCTGACTTCAAAAAATAAAGGAAAAGATTGACAAAGCAGCTCTCAGCAGATAAGAACCATCTCTTTGTTGTGATTCCCACCACCTCAACTTCAATACAATTTCAAGGAGACCTTTACTGTATGTTATATGATTACTATTATAATGAGTTTAGTAAGAGAAGAATTGTCTATGTTAGATGAACTTTGAAAACCACTTTCTTCACTAAAATCACATTATATATGGACAATATTTTATGTTCCTTAACATGGAAAGGTAGAATTCATACTCCGATTAGTAAAATACAAAAGCAAAAGTCTTCAAATATACAAAAATGATACAAAAAATACCATTCATAAGTAACTTCTCTACACAATTTACAACAAAGCTAAGCAAAATATATATATATATATATATATATATATATATATATATATATATATATACATACATTCAAATCACATGAAGGGCACTCTGACACTGCACAGACCGACACCTAACACGGATTAGCATACTTTAGGTTTCAGCCTATGAGAAAGAGGGGCAGGAAAAACCTGTTGCAGTTTTACATTCCTGGAAGTGGACTCAAAACATCCTTCTAACCAACCATCCATCAATACATCTCTGAATGTGTAAGTAGCATTGACATTTTATTCTATCTGCTACAAAACAAAACTGAAAGGCACTTTTACTTAACCAAACCAAACCAAAAATACTCACCAAAAGATTAAAAATATGGGAGTGACCAGAGATAACTTGTGTTTTAGGAAAGGTCACACTTTAAACATCATGGAAGATGGACTTCAGGGGACAACACTAGAAAGATAAAGAGTTAAGATGCTATTACACAACTCCAGAGCAGAAAAGATGAACTGAAGCAATTGTAAAAGGATGAAAAAAGATGAGTTTTCATTTTTTGGTTTGGGGGTTTATTTGGTTTCTTTTGTTTTTTGCAGCACTATTAGGGAAGTAGTGTCAACAGAAGATGACAGAAGACAGATGGTAAAAGCTTGTAAGTCTGGCTTGGGTAGCTTCACAGGTACCCAATAAATGACAAAGAGGAACTGCCGAGATACGAAATTTACTTTAGAGGTTCTGATAAAGATTTCTGGTAGATGGCTGGATGTGGTCTGGATTTCAGATCCGATTACTGGGTTAATGAAGTATTTTGGTGGTGCTGGGTATAGGAAAGGGGAGATTATGGTGGGTTTGCCCATCAGAAGGTAAGCAAGCTATATTGGGTAGGTTTGGTATGTGAAATAAAGAAATGGAATAATTGTAGACAAGAAGAAAAATGTACTGGGTGTATTTTCCCATGAATGTTGCCAGATTTCTTTTCTTTTGATTTTTCGCTTCAAGAAAATGCAGAAGTACTAAGGAAAAATAGTGTGTGGTAAGGTGTTACTCAATCCAAGTGGAGATATAAATTACTTTCCACTGTGTCAAAGTGGAGTTACAATATAGGGCAGAGAAGATGATGCTAACTGAGCAGAATGTCATGCTTGTCTGCTGCAAGGATGATAAAGTAATTAACACCAGGAAGTAATCTACATATCTCTCCACTGATTAAAGCTCATCTTTGGTTCAATTTTTCTGATAATCTGTGATACATAATTGAGGGTGGGACATTACTCATCAGTGAGCAGGAAAAGGAGGCTCCTCTGAGATTTTCCAGCTGGACTCATCATACTGTGCTGGACAGGGACTTTTGAGCAGCCTTCTTGTTCATTCCTTTATCTTCAAGGCAGAAGGCAACTATATAGGTATATGCAAGAGAAGTCCATGGTCTATAGAGTAGCTGCCAAATGATTAACTCGAAGAGTCCTACATAGTCACATCTACCACTGACTGGGTAAGATTGAACAAGGCACTCACATTTGCTGCCCTCAGATTCTACATCTATCAACAACAGGGTTGCCTAGCTTGATAGTTACTAGAGTTCCTTTGGTATCTAAATTTTCATCATTTGTATTATTTCTTCATTGCTTTATTTCTGTGGATCTGTAAATATAGGTAATAATTAAGGCAGAAATCTAGGGTTTCATTCAATAATTATGTTGTACACAAATAACTTTTGGCTGTGACTGGGGGAGCTTTTATATTTAAGCAAAAGACAGAGTACAATAAAATAGTAGGAGGTAGAAATTCACATGTATTTTATAATAAGGACAGTCAGTTGAGATTTGCTTTATAGGAGTGACCTCATAGATAAAACCTTTTTAGCTTGATGTATTTTTGAAGTATTTTCATTTGTAATTTATGGATACCATATTACATACACTTAGCCATGACCTTGCAAGCATAAGCTACTCTGGTTTAATGTTTTTATTATTAATTTAATAACAGGGTGAACTAATAATCCTCTATGAATTAGATATATTAATACCAATTCAAATATAGTAGAGACATTAATACCAATTCAAATATAGTAGAGACATTAAAAGAATGCAGATCAGGATTTTTGTAAGTCCTTAAGATACACAAAATTAGAATTGATTTATCAATAAATATTTGTTGGATGTTTATTACCTGTATATCTTCACTTGAGGTGTTACAGATTTCAACTCACTAATTTGGATATGAATATTTTAGGTTTTTTAAATGAGATTATTTTTGTACCTATGAGGGAAGTTAAATGCTAGTTGTTCGGGAGGACTGTAAATAGCAAACATCTCCTTATACTTAGGTTGTTTTGGATACTATAAAGATTCTGCTTCAGGAAATTTTTTTTTAAATATCTATAAAAAACCTAAAATCAACCACTTCAAATTTCAAATTTCTTCTTGGCTTCATTCTCCTTAAGCAAACAGTTTTGGCTGTTTCCTTCCTGTTGGCCTAGTTCTTTACTGCTTTGCTGATGTTTGCTCTTTAAAAAGCAAGAAAATTTACCATTTTGTTTTTCTGCCATCAACAAGCCATGTTAGTAGATGCCTGTGCAAGTAACAATGGAAGCTAAGTAACTACAGGCTCCTGGTACTACCTCTAGACTCCTAAAGTAGCTCTCTGAATTCTTTCAGAAATGTCTTAAACCTGCTGTTCTACCTGGTCTTGCTTATGATTTCCCAAATAGAAGGTTCTCTCTGCCTCCTCCATCGGGTAAGCTATGTGAGAGCTCTGATGACTGCAGAGCCTGCCCTACCAGGCTGGCCCACTCCAGTTCAGCCCCATACTGTATATGCTGAACTTTTCTTCCATTAGAAAAAAAGTTTAGTCCTGGGAGAAGTACTTGGGGGGAACTGTCAGCTCTCTAAAGACCTGTGCAAAATTTTAAACTCCTGTTTTCAATGAACTGACTCCTTAGTACACAGCTGAGTAATATAAGGATTCATGTGAGTTACAATACTTAGCACACTTAAACAAACACCAGCACAACTGTTTCAATTTGGGGGTAGAGGAGGCCCTTCAAAGAGACACAATTTTCTGGTTATGAAAACCTCTGAATCTCAACAATAAAATTTCATGGCACTTAGATCCCCTTCTTCTTGATGCTTAAATAATTAAAACCCTACTTGGGGAAAGTATAAATATTAACAAGCCTTTTCTAGGGATTGTTCTAATGAACAATGCCATGGGAAGAAAATCAAACTTGGACTCTAAAGACTTAGGTTTTATTTCTGCATCTACAGTATCTCTTGCTAAGTGTACATATTGAGGAGCCTCATTTCACCTCTCTGAGACTTGTTTTACCCAATTATAAAATAGGGACATGGCTATTGTAAAAATTAATACCAGGAACATACTAACACTTGGAATTCTGACAGATCTTCAAAGGGCTTGAAATGCCTGTGGGAAATATAAAATATTTCTTGCCCAGCCTGCCTGCCAGCAAGCTACCAAGCTCTAACCTCATGCTACTCTTTTGAGGCTTCATGTGACTCACTGTCATTCAGCGTGTGTACACACGTGTGTGTGTGTGTGACTCTCATTTTAACTGCATTGCAATCAGTTTAATTCTTTATTTATTTATTTATTTTTGCTGCTTGTTTCCCATAACACCAAGTGCAATCTTTGCACCCTGAGCAGGCACTCAATATATACTAATTGGTTGATTGATTAAACTTTTATTTTAACACCATCTCAGCACTTTTCAGAATCAGAGAAACACTTATGCAAACACTAAAGCCATTTACCCAGTAAATCTGAGTTTCAAGAGGGCTTTGATCCAATAGGAAGAACCTTGGCCCTGGTAAGAAAAATATCTCAGTCCACTTTGTTGTCTGTGATCTAAATAATCTTATTCAAATGGAGGCAATATCAACCATCTCAGGACAGCCATGAGAATTAGATAGAATGACCTATTGGAAAGTACTATGCCATGAGGACAAAGAATTATGAAATTCTACAAAAAAATTGGCAGAATAAACTATTTAAGTACTAAAATAAGTTGTGGAATTTCAAGACATTTCACTGATACACACAGATTCCTATTACCCCATTTAAATGAGTGCATACTATGTAATTTGGTCAGGAGCATTAGGGAAAATGTTGAAGTATGGGATCTGCTAAAACTGCTGGTACATATGAGCAATAAATCCTGAAAAGTACCTAAGGGCCTAAATACTGGCATGCAGGCAGGTAGATAGCTAGGCTTCACAAGATAGACAAGCAAGCAAGCTGCCAAGACCACTAATGGCTGCCAACAAAATCTTCTCTTCCAAAGATAATCTTAGGCACACACATAATAAATAGGGAACCAACTCAATGTCTTAAAAGCAATCTTTAACATTGAAATATTTCAAAGAATGGAATATTTGAGTTGAAAGGGAAAGAAAATGAATTGAGTATTAACTGTCTGCTTTAATGATCATTGCACTAGATATGTAAAATATTTACTTATTTGATTTCTTTTTTATATTTTAAATTTTATTTTACACAGAATAAAACAAAAGAGGACAGAACAACGCAGATTAGAAGAGAACAATACAAGCAACATAGCTCTTCACAACAAGACAATTGGATATCAACAGTAGCTACCATAATATCTCTTTCTTTGAAATAGTTGAGCACAGCTTCACAAACAATAATATCAAACATAACAAAATAGAATAGAAGCATTCAAGAGAATGAAACTATTACAAGGCATTCTGAACCAAATAACAGAAGATGGCAACTATAATATCTCATTTTTCACTGTATAAAAGTACCACAATTTTTTTATCCATTCCTCAGTTGATGGGCACTTAGGCTGTTTCCAAGATCTGGCTATTACAAATTGTGTTGCTATAAACATGGATGCACATATATCACTGTGGTAAGATGTTTTCAGTTCTTCTGGGAATATGCTTAGCAGTGGAATAGCTGGGTCAAATGGAACTTCCAATCCCAGCTTTTTGAGGAATCTCCAGACTGACCTCCATAGTGGTTGTACCGTCTACACTCCCATCAATAGTGCAAAAATTACATTTTTTCATGTAATTATTTGCCATTCATATTTCTTCATCTGACAACTATGTGTTCATCTCAGATGCCCATTTTTGGATTGGGTCTTTGAATTTTGGGGGTCTGATTTTTTTTTTAATTCTTTATAAGTTCTAGACAGAAGTCCTTTGTCTGAGGGACAGTTCACTAAGATTTTTTCCCAGTTTGTGGGTTTTCTTTTCACTCTGCTGGAGATTTCTTTTGACATGCAGAAACTCTTTAATAAGACATGATCCCAGTTATTGTTTCTGGAAAGTATTTCCCATGCAGTTTGGTTCTTGTTCATGAATTCTCTACCTACTCCTATGTCGAGATTTTTTTACCTAATTTGTCTTCCAACAGATTTAGTGTTTCTGTTTTAATATTTAGATATTTGATCCATTTAGATTCTAGTTCAGTACATGGTGATAGGCATGGGTCTAGTTTTTGTTTTGGGCATATGGAAAGTCAGTTTTTCCAGCACCATTTATTAAAGAGACTATCGTATTTCCAGTGAACCCGTTTGGCCCCTTTATCAAAGATAAGGTAGCTGAGTGTGTCCGTAGTTGTATGTTCTAGCCTATTCCATTGATCTTTAGGTCTATTTTTATTCCAGTACTGTGTTGATTTTATTACGGTACCTTTGTAGTATAACTTCAAGTCAGGGATTGTGATGCCTCCTGCCTTAGCTTTGCTGCTTAGAATTGCCTCTGCTATTCTAGGTCTCTTCTGGTTCTAGATGAATTTTAGGAGTAATTTCTCTAGATCTATGAGATATGTTAGTGTTATTTACACTTTCAGTCTATGAATCTGTATACATTGTATACATTGAATCTGTATAAAAATTTTGGGAGAATGGCCAGTTTCACAATATTTATTCTTCCTATCCATGAACAAGGGATGTCTTTCCATTTTCAGAGGTCCTCTTTGATTTCTTTTTTCAGGGTATTATAATTTTCCCTGTATAGCTCTTTAACTTCTTTTGTTAGGCTAATTCCTAAGTATTTCATTTTTTTAGATGCTAGTGTGAAGGGTGTGTCTTCTCTTATTTCTCTCTCAGTGATTTTGTTGGTAGTGTATAGGAATGATATTGATTTTTGAGTGTTGACTTTTGATCCAGCTACATTGCTGAATTTATTTATTATATCTAAGAGTCTTTTGATGGATATTTGGGGGGTCTTTTATGTAGAGTATCATGTCATCTGCAAATAATGATAGTTCAACTTCCTCGTTTCCTATCTTTACTCCTTTTATTTCTCTCTCTTGTCTAATTGCTCTGGCTAGTATTTCCAGTACTATGTTGAATAGGAGTGGTGATAAGGGACATCCTTGTCTTGTGACTGATTTTAAGGTAAAGGCTTTCAGTTTTTGGCCATTGAATATGATGCTGGCTGTTGGTTTGTCATACATGGCCTTTATCATATTGAGGTAAAGACCATCTATTCTAATTCTCTATAAGGTTCTTATCATGAACAAGTGTTGGATCTTTTCAAAAGCTTTTTCTACATCTATAGAAATGATCATGTGATTCTTACTTTTGGCTCTATTGATATGGTGGATTGCATTTATTGATTTATATATGTTGAACCATCCCTGCATTTCTGGGATGAATCCCACTTGGTCATGGTGTATAATCTTCTTGATGATTTGCTGCATCCTGTTTGCCAATATTTATTGAGAATTTTTGCATCTATGTTCATTAGGGAGTTTGGTCTATAGTTCTCTTTTTTAGTTGGGTTTTTCTCAGGTTTTGGTACTAGAGTAATATTTGCTTCCAGGAATGACTTGGGGAGAATTGCTTCCCTTTTGATTTCATTGAACAGTTTGAGGAGTGTCGGCATTAAATCTTCTTTGTATTTCTTGTAGAATTCCACAGTGAACCCATCGGGGCCTGGGCTCTTCTTTATTGGTAAGCACTTAATTACATTTTCAATTTCATTAATAGAAATTGAGTTATTCAGCAGTTTTACATTTTCTTGATCCAGTTATGGTGGTTCATGTGTTCCTAGGAATCTGTCCATTTCTTCTGTTATAAAACCTATGAGAGTAGAGGTTTTCGAAATAGGTGTTGATGATCTGTATTTCCACAGAGTTGGTAGTGATTTCACCTTTTTTATTCATTATTGCATGAATTTGAATCTTTTCTTTCCTTTTTTTTTAATTAGGTTGGCTAGGGGCTTATCAATTTTATTTATTCTTTCAAAGAGCCAACTCTTTGATTCACTGATTCTTTGCATTATTTTCTTTGTCTCTATTGCATTAATTTATGCTCTGATCCCTATAATTTCCTCCCTTCTTTTGGCTTTGGGCTTGGCTTGCTCTTCTTTTTCTAGCTATTTGAGGTGTAGTATCAGATTGTTTATTTGTGTTTGTTTTGTTTTCCCAATGTGGGAACTCAGTGCAATAAATTTTCCTCTAAGTACTGCTTTCATTGCATCCCACAGATTCCGGTAAGTTGTATTTGTATTTTCGTTTGCTTATAGATATTGTTTAATTTCTTCTTTAATTTCCTCTGTGACCCATTGATTGCTCAAGAGTGTATTATTCAATTTCCATGTGTTTGTGGGGTTTTTGCAGTTTTTTATCATTAATTTCCAGTTTCATGGTGCTATGATCTGATAACATGCATGGGATAATTTTAGTTCTTTTGCATTTACTTAAATATGTTCTGTGGGCTAGTATATGGTCTATTTTAGAGAATGTCCCATGTACTGCTGAGAAGAATGTATATTCTGATGTTGTTAGATGGAACACTCTGTATATGTTTATCAAGTCCATTTGTTCACAGGTGTAATTCAGTTCTGATATTTCTTTGCTGATTTTCTGTCTAGTTGATCTGTCCCTTTGTGTCAATGATGTGTTACGATATCCTGTTATAATTGTGTTATTGATTATTTGATTTTTCATTTCTGTTAATACTTGCTTTGTGTAGCTGGGTGCGCTGGAATTTGGTTCATATATATTTAAGATTGTTACCTCTTCCTCTTGAAGTTTTCCCCTAACTAGCATGTAGTGACCTTCTTTATCTCTTTGGACCTTTCTTGGTTTGAAGGTCACATTGTCTGCAAACAGAATAGCTACCCTTGCTTTTTTTAGAGTTCCTGTTGCATGAAGTATTATTTTCCATTCTTACACTTTCAGTCTATGAATTTCCTTTTGGGTTAGATGGGTTTCTGTAGACAGCATATGGTTGGACGTTTTTTCTTGATCCATTCTGCCAATCTTTTCATTGGTGAATTGAGGCCATTTACATTAATGGTTATAACTGATATATATTATTTCATTGTTGACATCTTTCTGCTGTTGTATCTTCATCTTTCCCTTCCATTTAATTGTCTTTTTTGCTTAGTGTTTTTTTCCTATGTGTATCTAGAATGTCTTTGAGTATATTTTGCAGAGTTGGTTTGGTGATCATGAAGTTCTTCAGCTGTTCTTTATCATGGAAATATCTTATTTCTCCACCCACTTTGAAGGACAGTTTTGCAGGACACAGCAATCTGGGTTGGAAGTCATTTTCCTTTAGGATCTGAAATATTTCATTTCATGCTCTTCTTGACTTCATTGTTTGTGTTGAGAAGTCTGTTGTGATTCTGATAGGTTTTCCTTTATAGGTGATCTGTCTTTTCTCTATATTAACAGATTTTAATATTCTGTTCTTATGTTGGATTTCTGGGATGGTGATTATTATGTGTCTGGGTGTCATATTATTTTGATTATGGCTGTTTGGAGTTCTAGATGCTTCACTAATCTGAATGTCAGTTTCCGTTCTGGTGTTTGGGAAATTTTCAGCTATACTTCTGTTAATAGCCTCTTGATATCATTTGTATTGTCCCCTCCTTTTTCATGTATCCTTATTCATCTTACATTGTTTTTCTTTGCATCATCTTGCAACTGATGAATTGTTATTTCCTAATTCCTTGTTATTTTTAAATGATCTTTCATTTCCTGTTCACTAGTTGCAATCTTTATCTTTGAGGTCTGAAATTCTATCTTCACTTTCATTGAGGCAGTTTTGGCAACTTACAATAGAATTTTTGATTTCCTGTATATATCTTTGAATCTGCTTTATGTATCCTGTTTCTTTTTTATATTGTTCATTCAGAGATTCTGTTTGCTTTTTCCTCTGATATTTTAGCTGTGTCTTCTTTAGATGCATTCACTATTTCTTTCACTACTTTTATCATTTCTTCTTTTACCTGGGAGATTATTTCTAATTTGAGTTCCTTTATAGCTTCCCATACTTGCTTACTTATTTCAGTTGATATAATTTCAGGTATTTCAGGTGTATGACTAATATTTTGTTCTGTGTATGTGGCTCTCAGGCTTTCTTGGGGTAGGCTGGAGGTTTGAGATTGCATTTTGGTCTTTTGTTTTGTCATTTTCCTATATTTCCGTGTTTCAAGTGATGTTCCAAAACTTTTCCTGAGTGTGTTGGGAATCACCTCCTGTGCCCTCAGCTTCTGGGACTCATGAGTCTTGGCTCCCCTGGTTGGATGAAGGTCACTGGGTGTGGTCCACTCAAGCCAGCCAACCCTTTCAAGGCTAATCCAATTTCCTAGAGGGCTGGGTGGGCACCCAAGCACTGGAAGCAATGGCCAAAACTCTCCCAGACCAGAGCCAGAGAGCTGAACCTCCACTTGCTGACTTGTGGGCCCACCTCCCCTCTCAGAGCCTGCTTGTTCCCTTGTTTGAATAAAAGTTGCTGGGCATGGTCCACTCAAGCTCGCAAAACCTCTCCAGGCTAATCCAGTGTCCTAGGGGGCTGTGTGGGCACCCCAACACTGGAAGTGATGTCCCAAACTCCCACAAGCTAAGGGTATGGTGTGGTCTTACTGCCCAGGAGCAGAGTTCCGAGTCCGCCTCATGCACTGGGATGCCGATGCAGCACATGGTCACGGCCCTGGGTTGGATTCTGGGCCCTGCTCTCAGCCTGGAGATCGCTGGATGTGGCTCAGCTAGGGCTGGTGGATGCTCTCCCCCATTTCAGGTTGGCCCCAGATGAGAGCAGAGTCCCGAGTCCGACCCGTGCACTGGGATGCCACTGCAACATACAGTCATGGCCCTGGGTTCTTTTTTTTTATTGGTACTGGGGATCAAACTCATGACTGCATGCTTGCAAGGCAGGTGCTTATGCTGCTGAGATAAATCCCCAGCCCACTTATTTGATTTGTTATATTAGTGTAGAAGAACTTAGAGTTAATAGGACATTCCTGGTATCAGTAAGAGTTAATATTAGACCCAGGATTAAAATGCAGAGACTACTAAAGAAGTCTTGTATTTTCATGCTTGTATTTTTTTTTCTTTTTTTTCTTTTTTCTTTGTCGTGTGTGTGTGTGTGTGTGTGTGTGTTTGCAGTATGGGAGTTGTTTCTTGATTTTAATTACAACCTGTCACTCATTAACTAGAAAATCCATGTTTGGACTAATTCTTGCCACATCAGTTTAGAAAAGACACAATTCCCACTAAATCAATCAGTGCTCAGAGAGAAGCAGATTTAATATAAGATATATAAATATATAAGGGTATGAGTATGGCTTACATGGTCAGCCTCAGACTCAGGTGTGGAAGAGTGCATAAGTGCTGTCTGTGCACTGGAGATCCAAAAGATCAAGTCCAAAGTTGATGGCCTGAAAGTCACTGTAGAGTCCCATAGGAGTATGACTCAAGAGGCCAAAGGGTCTGCTCTAGAAGTGTAAAAGGTCTGTGTGAAAAGACAGAAGAGTCTGTGCTGGGAGGCTGAGGTGTCCCTAGATGCTAGGAAGAGATCATCCAAGGCAGTGGCAAAGATTGAAGGTCCTCTAGAGGCAGAAATGAGACTTCTGTATTTGTACACCTTTTTATTCCATTTAGGCTATAAGCCTCTTGGCTGGTATCACTTAGACCAGTCTTCTGTTCTCTGTAAATCCCTTCAACCACACCCAGAACTATGTTGATCCAATTATTCAGGCATTTCTTACTCAAATTCACATACCAGTTAACAATCACACTCACCTTCCTCAGTTTGGCTAAACAATCCTGAAAAGATGGAACTATTACTTATATCTCCACAGCTCTGTGAAAAGATGCTACAAAACACCTGATGCAATTTAAAACTGTAAGACAATTTTAAAAAATGCTCAGGCATGGTGGAGTACTCCTGTAACCCCAGCACTCAGCAGGCTGAGGCAGGAGAATCTTTGCAAGTTTGAGACCAGCCTGGGATACAAAGTTAGCTCAAGGCAAGCCTGCAACTTCATAGTGAGACTCTGTCTCAAAAAACAAATACAAAAAATAGTTAAGGACAGAAAGAACCTACCAAATGCCTTTATTTTTTACTGTATGAAACTGAGTCTCAGTAAACTTAAATAATTTTCACAAAGTCACACAAGAAGATGATAGAAGAGATATGAGCACTCTGAGGCCTACATTCCATATTCTAGAAAGCTTGAGCTATTGTTTTTTTCTGTTGCTATTTGTATTATAAAACTCAATAGATGAGTAATTTAAAAAAAATAAGCATCAAGATCTGGGGGACTCCTTGAATTTGAGATGAATGGCCTTTACTTGATTTGGTAGGTCTGGATAGGAGCCAAAGATCACTGGTGGTACTAGTATAGCTGCTCCACAGAGCACATTTTCACAATCAGTTTTACAAAATTATTGTTTATTTTAGTGCTTTATCTCTTTACTTTGAAACCAAAGTTTTTCCTTCTAATCCATTGGGGAGATGTACATACAAGTTCTGATCAAGTTTTGGGGGATTGCAAGTATGGAAAGAAATAACCCAGGAAAAGTGCAGTACTCACTTGCTGGGAAACTTTTGCACAATCTGTGCAAGCTAGGACAGGACCCGGGAGCAAGTGGGGTCTTAAACTTTGTGTACTTCATATTTTTTCAGAGCAGCTTTCCACAATCTCTTAGAGCACTGTTCACAGCTTCATTCATGTCAGGTCATACCTAGAAGAGAGTAATGTGTCTATCACACTAGATTAAAAATAGAGGCACCACATGGCCAGAAGTAGGATGCCAGAATGTTTGCACACTCCAGGCCTCATAGATTCCTGGCCAACCACATGGCAATGGCCTTTTCCACCCACCAATGAAAATGCTTTCCTACCTGAAGTGCTTCCTGGAGCATGGTTAGGAAATTCTATTACAGAATCACAGCTATCGGGAGCATCTAAAGCTTCACTACTAAGGTTAGACCAGCTAAATATAAAATACCCACCAATATTATTGCTCTCACTTTTAAGGATTGCAATGGAATCCTAATTATCAACAGGAAAACAAAAATCTTAAGCAAAGAGAAAGAAAAAACCCAGTTACTTCAAAAGATAAATATCTTGACTAAACAGTAGAGAGACTAGAGCTCAGGGTTTCATTTCATTTCTTAGTTTTTATGTCTGAATTTTAGGACATGTGTGAGAATAATTTTTTTGGACTTATTTTTATCCCATTAAAGCCTCCTTGCAGCTGGTTTATTCCAGGATACCTTTCTCCACTCCATTCCATGCCTTAGTTTATCACAAATGGGGATGTGATGTTTTAAAAAACAGATGAATTGTTATCTGTAGAATTTTCCTCTAGGCTCATAACACTCCATTTTGAAAGTTTTGAGGTTCAAGCCCTCAATGATAACTATATTTCAGTACCATTTCTTTATCCTGAGAAGTATCCTGAATTTATAGCTGTGAAAACTTTCTTAAATATGTCATAACCTTGATAAAGTATAAAAATTCCATTTAACACTACTAACAGCTCATGGAGAAATGAGGCCCCTGGTTTTCACACCATGCTGCATATATTCTAGGAGGAGTGAAAACCCAGTCTCCTAAACCTTTCCTTCACATTAGTTCAATATGTACTTTTTCTATGGAGTACTTTTTATATTTTAATTGTTTGTTTTTATACTTTAATTTACAAATATAAGCATACTTACAGTGTACAGCTGTCTTAATTACTTTTCTCTCATTGCTGGCACAAAACACTCACCACCCAAAGTTAAATAGGAAAAGATTTATGTAGCTCACAGTTTGTGAAGGTTTTAGTCTGTAATCACCTGGCTCCAAGGTAGTGTGGCATGATGAAGGGCAACAACTCAAGGAACAAAGATAGTAAAGCAACAAGAGTGAAAAAGTGGAAGAACAAATTTCTTTACTTTCCTTATATTGTAAGCAGGGTACCTGCCCTGGAACAGGCATAGTACTCACACCATCTCCCTGCCCTCTTCTTGCACAGGCTCCAAATGTTTATGGAGTGAAGACCCTGGGCTCTGTTGAATAGCTTAGTTAAACTTCCAAATTTCTCAAGTTGACACAATGTATCAACCACAACAATCCACCCTTTGTCAATATGGCAACCAGATATGATTTTTCAAACTGGTTTCCACATACAAAGACATGCTTATTTTTATCATTTTACAACTTGAACATTATAACATAGGTTTAACAATCCTTAAGAGCCAGTATTAACTTCCACTGGGAACATTGTGGAAGTCCACCTCAGGCATAAGCTGCCTGGGGCCCACCTTTCCATCAGGAACACCATGGAAGCTTGCCTCAGGCATAGGCTGCCTGGGACCACCTGCCACTGTGCCCATCCTTGCACCAGGAACATAGGAAACTTGGACTATAGTGGATTGCTGTACCGGCTGGATGAGAGACTTAGGAACCCCTCACCCAAACAGAAGACCTCAGCAGGCTCCAGTCAGTGTGGTGAGTTTCCCCCTAAAATAGAGGTCTTCAGTGTGTAAATAGGAGTGGAAGTAAAACTCCCTCCAACTATAAGACCTTGGTGATCCTGGCAAGAGAGTGGGTAATCCCCCCAATACACACAGAGAACATCAGACAGGTTGAGGAGTGCGCCAATAAGCCCCCCACACACAACTTAGAGAAAATTAAAAGAGCTTATGAGACCCCCAGTGACACAGTAGGACATCAGCTGACACAAACACTATAGCCAGGGAGATCTGGTGACCTGCAACAACCTGAAGATATAACAGCATGAACTAAGAATTCCCCTACATCAATACTTCTAGGCTAGTTAGCCCAGAAGAATATAGTATTCACTCAACAGGTCCTGTAGGAGGAATTCAGGTGACTGGCTCTCCTCTTCATTGTGGTACCCAGAAATTGGACAAACACTAGCCACACAGTAGGACCCAAAACACACACTATGGACTGTTGAGATAGAAAGACCAGATATTTACCCAAAAGGTGAAAATGACTAAATGAAAAGGTAAAATGCAATCTCAAACATCTAATCCTTAGGAGCAAGTACAGGTGACAGTGAAGTAGAGGACTTTAAAAGTCATACACCAGAAATCTCTGAAAAGATAGCAAATGAAGAAAGAAACAAATCCATGAGGCTATACAGGAACTCAAATTAGAAATAATGTCTTATGTAAAGACAGAAATAACAACCTTAGTAAATCAGTTGCTCAACATAGCTAGAGAAGAAATAGATTAAAAAAAATACAGGAGCATGGGAAATGGTTTGGAACTTTGAATGAACAATGCAGAAAACAAGCAGAATCCATGAAACAAATTCAAAGAGATATACAAGAAACAAAAAATTGTATTGAAAGCTGGCAAAACCATTTAAATGAAGGTGAGGATAGAATTTCGGACCTTGAGGACAGGATCGCATATAGTGATCATGAAAGGGTAGAACTAATAAAAACAACAAGGCAGCATGAAATGACAATCCAGCAGCTTCAAGATGATGCTAGGAGAAACAATGTAAGATTAATAGGCATCAGTGAGGAGGCAGGAGACAGCACAAAGAACATAACTATGCTGTTTGCAGAAGTAGTTACAGATTTCCCAAACATGGGGAAAAAAATCTGATATACAAATAAGTGAGGCATATAGCATGCCAAACAGTCATAACCAACATAGGTCTACAACCAGACATATAATAATTAAGATCTCAGACATACAGCATAAAAACAGAATACTAAAAGCTGTTAGAGAAAAGACATAATTCACCTATCCAAGGAAAGCCTATTAGAATCATGGCAGACTTCTCAGCGCAAACCTTCAGGTTAAGACAAGTTTGGAGTGAAGTATTTCAAGCCCCTAAAAAAACAACATTCAACTCAGACTGATGTACCCAGCAAAAGTCTTTCAAATTTAATGGAGAAATAAGATACTTCTATGACAAAGAACAACTGAAGAAATTCATGTCCACCAGACCAACCTTAGAAAGAATGCTGAAAGACATCCTAGATAGAGATAAAAATGATTACAATCCCCAAAACAACAACAGAAAGAAACCACCAGGCTAGAAAGAAATTAAACAAGAGAGAAAAGCAAGAAACCAACAATAGGAACACAACTTGGCAAAGTCAAGCCAGAACATATCAGTGATATCCATAAATGTAAATGGGCTCACCTCACCTATCAAATAAACAGGTTGACAGAATGGATCAAGAAACAGGATCCAACAATATGCAGTATACAAGAAACAAATCTGAAGAGAAACTCATAGATTAAAAGTCAAAGGATGGAAAACAGTATTCCATGCAACAGAAACCCAGAAAAAAGCAGGGGTAGCAATTTTGTTGGTAGACAAAGTGAATTTCAAACCTAAAAGGATTAAAAGAGATAAAGAAGGTCATGACCTTCTTTATAGTGGAAAACTATAAGAGGAAGAACTAACAATTATAAATATATATGTATCAAATACAGGCACAACCAACTATATAAGAAAAATACTAATGGACATGAAAAACCATACACACGAGAACACAATTGTAGTAGGAGACATTAACACCACACTGTCACAAAGAGATAGGTCAACTAGACAAAAAGTCAGCAAAGAAATAACAGAACTGAATCATACCTGTGAGCAAATGGACTTAGTAGATGTTTACAGAGTGTTCAACCCAACAACATCAGAATATACATTCTTCTCAGCTGCACATGGGTCATTCTCCAAAATAGACCATATATTAACCCATAAGGCACTCTTAACGAAATGCAAAGTGAGCAAAATTATCCAATGCATAATATCTGATCATAGCACACTAAAACTGGAAATCAATGGCATTAAAGCTTGCAAAACCTGCATAAATACATGGAAATTAAACAAAAACCTCCTGAATAACCATTGGGTTACAGATGAAATTAAAGAGGAAATAAAACAATACCTACAATACAATGAAAATGCAAATACCTCATACTGTAACCTATGGGATTCAATGAAAGCAGTCCTAAGAGGGAAATATATAGCAATAAATAGTCATATCAAGAAAATGAAATGAACACAAATAAATAAACTAATGCTACACCTCAAGCTTCTAGAAAAGGAAGTGCAAGTCAAACCCAAAGCTCATAGAAGAGAGAAAATTGTAAAGATTAGAGCAGAAATTAACGCAATTGAAACTAAAAAAAATACAAAGAATTAAGAAATCAAAAAGCTGTTTTTTGAGAGAATAAAAAAAATTGATAAACTCTAGCCAACCTTATCAAGAAAAAGAATGAAAAAACTCAAATCCATGCAATAAGGACTGAAAAGAAGGAAATTACTACAGATCCCATGGAAATTCAAAAGATCATGAATACCTAATTTGAAAATCTCTACTCAAATAGAGTGGAAAACACAGAGGAAATGGACAGATTTCTACAAACATATGAACTACCAAAGTTCAACCAAGAAGATATAGCAATTTTGAACAACCCAATATCAGCTATTGAAATTGAAAATGTAATTAAAAACTTACCAACAAGGAAAAGCCCAGGTCCTGATGGATTCACAGCTGAATTCTACAAGAAATTTAAAGATTTGATGCCAATACTCCTTAAACTCTTCAATGAAATTGAGAAGAAAGCAATCCTCCCTAAATTATTCCTGGAAGCAAGTATTACTCTGATACCAAAACCAAAGAAAGACCCAACCAAAAAGGAGAACTGTAGACCAATCTCACTAATGAACACTGATGCAAAGATTCTCAATAAAATATTGGCAAATAGAATGCAGCAAATCATTAAGAAGATTATACCCAATGACCAAGTGGGATTTATTCCAGGAATGCAGGAATGGTTTAATATATGCAAACCAATAAATATAATACACCACATCAACAGAGCCAAAAATAAAAATCACATGATTATCTCAATAGATGCAGAAAAAGCTTTCGATAAAGTCCAACACCTTTTCATGATAAAAACCCTTCAGAAACTCGGAATAGAAGGTATGTACCTCAATCTCATAAAGGCCATCTATGACAAACCAACAGCCAACATTATACTACCTGGGCAAAAACTGAAAGTCTTCACTCTAACATCAAGAACAAGACAAGGATTTCATTATCACCACTCCTATTTAATATAGTTCTGGAAATATTAGCCATAGCAATCAGACAAGAAGGAGAAATAAAAGGCATAAAAATAGGAAAAGAAGAAGTTAAATAATCATTGTTTGCAGATGACATGATATTCTACAAAGAAGAGTCCAAAAATTCCATTAAAAGACTACTAGAGGTAATAAACAAATTCTGCAGCATAGCCAGATACAAAATCAACACTTAAAAACCAATAGCATCCCTGTACAAAAACAAAAAATTCCCTGAGAGAGACATTATGGAAATATTACCTTTCACAATAGCATCTAAAAAAATGAAATACCTAGAAATTAACTTAACCAAGAATGTAAAAGACCTATATACTGAAAATTATACTACTCTAAAAAAGGAGATTGAATAGGATATTAGAAAATGGAAGGATATTCCTTGCAGTTGGCTAGGAAGAACCAACATTGTGAAAATTGCCTTACTCCCGAAACTGTTATACAGACTTAATGCAATCCCAATCAAAACACCATTAACATAAATTACAGATCTAGAGAAAAAATTCCTAAAATTCATTTGGAAACAGAAGAAACCTAGAAGAGCGAAGGCGATTCTGGGCAACAAAGGCAAGACAGGAGGCATCTCAATTCCTGACTTGACACTATACTACAAAGCCACAGTCATAAAATCAGCGTGGTACTGGCAAAGAAATATACCTGAGGATCAAAGGAACAGATTAGAAGATGCAAGTACTACCATAAAGACACTCAGTCACCTTATATTTGATGAAGGGGCTAAAAATGTTCACTGGAAAAAAGATAGCCTCTTTAATAAATGGTGTTGGAAAAATTGGCTTTCCACATGCCAAAGACTGAGAATAGATCCATGCCTATCACTATACACTAAACTAAAATCAAAATGGATCAAGGATCTAAATACTAAAACAGAAACACTAAATCTACTGGATGACAAAGTAAGTAAAAATCTTGGAGACATAGGGGTAGGGAGAGAATTCATGAACAAAATGCAAGCCACAAGGGAAATACTTGAAAGAATCAACAACTGAGATCTCATATTACTAAAAAGTTTTTGTACTTCAAAAGAAATCACCAACAATGTGAAAAGAAAATCCACAGAATGGGAAAGAATTTTAGCAAACAATTCCTCAGACAAAGGACTTGGATCCAGAACATATACAGAACTGAAAAATATCAAGCCCCCCAAATTCAAAGACCCTCTCCAAAAATGGGCATCTGAGATGGACACACAGTTCTCAGATGAGGATATACAAATGGAAAATAAATATATGAAGAAATGTTAATCATCACTGGCATTTGAGAAATACAAATTAAAACAGCTTTGAGATTTCACCTCACCCCAGAAAGAATGGCTGCCAAGAAAACAACTGATAATAAATGTTGGCAGAGCTTCAGGGGAAAAGGAACACTGCTCCACTGTTGGTGGTAGTGCAGACTAGTGCAACCACTGTGAAGGTCAGTATGGAGATTCCTCAAAAAACTGGGATTGGAAGTTCCATTCAATCCAGCTATTTCCCCTCCTGGGTATTTTCCTAGAAAAATTGAAAAGGTCATATCATAATGATATATGTGCACCCATGCTTGTAGAAGCACAGCTTGTGATAGATAAATCTTGGAAACAACCAAAATGCCCATCAACCACAGAGTAGATGAAAAAATGTGGTATTTTTTGACAATGGAATACTACTCAGCTATAAAAAAGGATAATCTTGAGTCCTTTATTAGTAAATGGAGGCAACTTGAGAATATCCTGATTAGTGAAATAAACAAGACTCACATTAGTAAATATCACATTGTCTCTCTAGAGAATGGGCAGAATAATGTTATCCAAAAAGTATAATAGATATAAAAGTATAATAGATATAATAGATATTGTAAAAATGAAAGGGAAGGAAAGTGCTCTAAAGGATATAATGATATGCATAGTGTGTAAAATAGATGACCATATTGCTGAGCTTTTTTTAGATCATTGAACAGAAGAGTTTGTATTGACTATGTTTGAGTATCTAGCCATTTTTTATGCTTTGACTTTGTAAATTTAACAACTATTGTTAACAATATGTAATATATCAACTAGTGATTTTTTTTAATTTAGAGAAAAAAACATCAAAATGGTAGAAATAATACAGAATTTCCAAAAAAACAGATAAACAATAAGAAATCACTAGTTGATACATTGCATATTATCCTCTTGGAAACAGCGGTTCAAGTTACAAAATTAAAGCATACAAAGTAGACATTCAAACAGTGAGACTGTAAACACCTATGCATGCATGAGTCTCCACATGTATTTCTATCCTTTCCATATTAGAGGAAAAAACAAAACATAACAAGACAAAACAAAGGAAATTCCTATAAAAACATGAAAACAAAAAGTCAAATAAAACCACAGTACAAGGTGATCTACAATGGTTACTGTGTTGTCTCTTATTATCTTCAATAGAAATGCCCAAATCATCAGGCATAATTGAGTATAGCAGTATAATTGAATATAGAAGTACATAACAATATTAGTAAAAATAAAACATTGTAGAAGTATGAAATTTCAAAGGCAGGTAATAATCAAACCAGAGTGGATATTCTAGTGAATCTTGTCATCTTCAGTGTAGTTGCCTATACTCTTAGAGTTGATACTATCAATCATAACAGCTTTGAATAAAATCTATCAATACAAAACAGCAATCTAACAAAACAGATTCTTTTAAGATCAATCATGGTAAAACAGCGTAAGTTATACAGAACTTTGGATTAAGTTAATAGAAAATTAAGGATAATTACCATACTCGATCCTGCTATTTTGGGGATAACTGTCTGTGCCCTCAAATCTAGTACAAATAGACAAACTGGAACAGAAAATAATCCATATAAGCAGAGTGGCGTGAGTAATGTGGGTTTTAAATCCTAATACACTATTAACAATATGCTCTGCTTTCTTTTTTTAGGCTATTCTTCCCCTTTCACTCCCACAGGATGCTGCACATTTTGGGTCCCACCAACTCCCTCAGTTTTTAGATTTGGGGAGCAACCTGCTTTTTACCTAAGTTGTTCCAAACCTTCTCACTGCTGAAGTTGATTTCAAGTTGTATTCCTTTACCTACAAAAGCCTCAAGGTTTTCCTTTGTTATAGATGAGTAGTTCTCTACTGCAAATAAGTATCCTGTCTTTCCAACCTATCTGCAGGGGATGGTTGAGTTGCTCCTATTTCTCTCTGGCTCTCTGTCACATAGAGAATTGTTTTCTCATATTTGATTTTAGGTCCATAAACCCTCTTTCAGGGTGAGTATAGTTCCTCTACAGAGCATTTCAATGGACCCTACCTCCTGATCTACTCTGCCTGTATTTTTTTTTTTTTAGTGTATCAAGGCCATCTATGTTAGAGAATATAGCCAACCTTCTCTGCCTCATTTCTGCTATGCTATTTTTCTGCCTTTGTTTGTCTGCTTTTCTCCTTCACTCTGCTGCCTGCCCCATTCATTGAGACCTTTCTGCCACTGTTCCTAAAATCCTGGTATTTTTTTCTCTCTCTCTAGTATGACCTTCATTATTCACTGTAGGGTTGGATTGGTGGTCACAAATTTCCCAGTTGCTCTTTGTCATGGAAGCACCTTGTTTCTCCATTAATTAATTTCTAGTGACAGTTTTGCAGGGTACATCAATCTGGGCTGGAGGTTATATTCTTTCAGGGCTTGGAATACTTTACTCCAAGGTCTTCTTGATCTGATGGTCTGTGTCAAGAAGTCTGCCATGATCTTGATGGGCTTTCCTTTATAGGTAATCTGTTTCTTCTCTCTGCTGGCTTTTAATGTTCTTTTTTATATTGAATTTCTGGTATCTTGATTATTATATGTCTGTATATAGCTCTGTTTTGGTTGTAGGTGACTGGGGTTCTGTATGCCTCACATAACTGAATATCATTTTCTTTTCCCATGTTTGGGAAGTTTTCCTTAATTATTTCTGTGAATAGCCTTGGTAATTCACCTGATTTTATTACTACTTCTTCATTCATGTTTCTTATTCTTAAATTATAGATTTTTTTGTTGTCTTCTAGCCTTTGTATTGTTACTGCCTGTATATTTTTAAGAGATCTTTCCTTTCCTTATCACACAATGCAAACTTGTCTTCAAGTTTTGATGGTCTATCCTTAGTTTCTTTCAAGCAGTTTTGCCAGCTTTCAATGGAGTTTTTAATTTCTTGGTAATCTCTTTGAATCTGCTTCATGTATTCTAGATTGTCTTTATATTCTTTATCAAATGTTTTTCTCCTTTTTTTGTGTTCCTACCTTCTTCCATCTGTGTCTTCTTGAGAGGTTCTTAGGATTTCTTTTATTAATCTACTTATATTTTGTTTTACCTGATTTAATACTTCAGTTTTGAGCTCATCTACAAGGTCCTGAAGATATTTCTTAATGCACATTGAAGCTGTGCCTGATGTTGCATGTTTTCTGCCTTCAGTCTTTTGTTTTTCCCTCTCTGGATCAGTGTTCTCAGGGTTTTGGGCTGGGGGCTTTTTCTTGTTTCTCTCTCATAATGTTTTTGGTTTCTTCCATACAGGTGTATAGTGGAGGTCTCAGACCCTTTCCTTGTTGGTTATGGATCTTCTGAAGCATGTTGGCAAGGGATCTCTGCTCTCTCCTGTTTGCTCTTGTCACTGAGGTATAAGCAGAGGCTGTGTATGCTGGCCCCTTCCCACCAGAACAGTCAAACTTCAAGGGCTTTCACCAGGTTAGTATGTGTTAGGCATAGGGAATCAGTTTGGATGGCTTATTGGATCCAGGCCAATGGCATGACCCAGGCCAAGTAAATCCCACAAATCTGCTCTGGGGAGGGAGCAACCAACTGAAGTCACTGTTGTTCCTAGTTCAGACTCCTGCCCAATTCCAACATGTTGCCCATTTGGTCATGCCCTTCCCATGGGGGGGTCTTATTCCCAGCACTAACCATGCTAGATCTTCCTCTTGAATTTTTCCACTAACTAGTATGTAGTGACCTTCTTTATTTCTTTTAGTCATTTTAGGTTTAAAGTTCACATTGTCTGTGAATAGGATAGTTACCCCTGGTTTTTTCTGTGTTCCTGTTGCATGGAATACTGTTTTCCATCCTTGACTTTTAATCTATGAGTTTCCTTTGGTGTCAGATGTGTTTCTTGTATACAGCATATTATGAGTTCATGTTTCTTGATCCATTCTGTTAGCCTGTTTCGTTTGATGGGTGAGTTGAGGCCATTTAGATTTATGGATATCATTGATATGTACTGGCTTGACTTTGCCATGTTATTTTCCAGTTGTTTGCTTCCTGCTTTTCCCCTTCTTTAATTACTTGTCCTGCCTGGTTGTTTCTTTCTGTTGTTGTTTTGGGGATTGTGGTCATTTTTATCTCTGTATAGTATGTCTTTCAGTACTCTTTCTAGGGTTGGTTTGGTGGATGTGAATTTCTTCAGTTGTTGTTTGTCATGGAAGTATCTTGTTTCTCCATTGAATTTGAAAGACAGTTTTTCTGAGTACATCAGTCTGGGTTGAAAGTTGTTTTCTTTCAGGGCTTGAAATACCTCACTCCAAGCTTGTCTTGCCTTGAGGGTTTGTGCTGAAAAGTCTGCTCTGAATGTAATGGGCTTTCCTTGATAGGTGAGTTGTATCTTTTCTCTAACAGCTTTTAGTATTCTGTTTTTATGCCATATGTCTGAGATCTTAATTATTATGTGTCTGGGTGTGGATTTATGTTGATTGTGACTGTTTGGTGTTCTATATGCCTCACTTATCTGCATATCAGATTTTTTTCTCCATGCTTGGGAAATTTTCTGTTATTACTTCCATGAATATTTTTATGTATGTCATTTGCATTGACTCCTGCATCTTCATCAATGCCCATTAATCTTATATTGTTGCTCTTGGCATCATCTTGAAGCTTTTGGATTATTTCATGCTGTTTTGTTATTTTTGAAAGTTCTATCCTTTCATGATCACTAACTGTGATCCTTTCCTCAAGGTCCAAAATCCTATCCTCAGCTTCATTTAAGCAGTTTTTCACATTTTCAGTAGAGTTTTTTGTTTCTTGGATGTCTCTTTCAGTTTGTTTCATGAATTCTGCATGTTTTTTACATTGTTCATTCAAGGTTTCAATCAGTTTCCCATGCTCCTGTACTTTTTTCTTTATTTCTTTTTTATCTGTGCTCAGCAACTCCTTTACTAAGGTTGTTATTTCTGTCTTTACATGGTAGAGTACTTCTAATTTGATTTTCTCTATAGCCTCATGGAGTTGTTTTTTTATTTCACTTGCTATCTTTTCAGAGATTTCCAGTGTGTTACTTTTCAAGTTCTCCATTGCAGTGTCTCCTGTGCTTGCTCCTGGTGGACTTGCTGTTTGAGATTGTGTTTTGCTTTTTCATTTTGCCATTTTCACTCTGATGTTTCCTGTGTGTAGGAGGGGGTCACCCACACTCTTGTCAGACTCACCAAGGCCTTACAGTTAGTTGGGCAGGCTTTAGTACTGGCCCTATTTATCCACTGTACACCTCTATTTTACTGGTATATTCACCACACTAACTGAGGCCTGCTGAGATCTGTTTGAGTGAGGCAGTTACTGAATCTCCCTTCAATTTAGTATAGTTACTGCATGGTAGTCCAAGTTTCCTCTGGGAGGGAAGTTCCCTGTTTGCCCCGAGCACTGGGATGCCCAGGGCCCTGCTCCTTCCTGCAGTTTACTGGGCATGGCCAAATTAGGGCCACCTGTCCCTCTCCTGCTTCTTAGGCTGGCCCCAGACCCAGGGCAAGGTCTTACCACTTGGAAGCAGAGTTGGGAGTCTGCCCTGTGCCTTGGGTTGGCACTCAGCATGTGCAGTCACAGCCAGCGGTTGGGTTCCAGGCTGCTTGCTGCCGGCAGTTCACTGGGTATGGCCCAGTTAGGGCACCAGTCCCTCTCCTGCTTCTTAGGCTGGCCCCAGACCCAGGGCAAGGTCTTACTCCCTGGGAGCAGAGTTGGGAGTCTGCCTGACCATGGATTAATGAAGGTCCATTTGCCAGCTCCATTCTATGTTGGGCTCACCAACCCCCAACTTCAGTGTAGCTGTGGCTCTTGTGAGTTGCGGAGGGAACGAGTCCGGGTGACTCTGCAGGTCGCTGTGGGTCATGGCCAGTGGGAGTTCAGGCAGCTTGGCAGGTTACAGCAAAAGCGTGGTGTCCACTAATTTTAGTTGTTCCAATTGTAGCCCCAAGACTGAGGGTTTGACGAGCTTTTATTCATTTTAATTTCTTCCAGTGTCAAGAGGATCCATCTCCCTCTGTCTGGAACTCTCTGGGATGTTTTATTCTGGCATATGAGTTGCTTCTCCCCAGGAGGCTCTATATTTTATTGCTCATTGATCAGTCATCTTTAGCTCCACCTCAACTAGTGATTTTAAAATATTAAATTTTTTATCTTTGTATTCTACTTTTTCTTCTTGTTTTTTTCTATTTTGTCTTTTTAATTTTCTTTTCTTTCTCTCTTAAAATAAAAAAGAACCAGTATTAAACAGGAAAAACAGGTATACATGTAGACTTATAATGCATAAAACTTCTCCTAAACTGTTTATGAGAATTGATTATGCAATGCGTGATGAAATGAACAGGTACTTTGAAGAAAAAGAAATACATTATCCAGTGCTGATTCCATAGTGTCATGCTGTAAAAACCACCAATACCATCATTCTTTGTTTAGAGTGATTTTAGTCTGTTTTGTATTGTTTAATTTCAATATACATGAAGGTATGAACAGCTATTTTGAAGAGAGCTAGAGACATTATGGCAGCCATTGTTGATTTCCCTACTGCCTGGTTTTGAAAGCCTATAATGCCTTCATCATTCTGTTCTTATCAGTTTAATACTATTTTTCTAGGTATGAATTCATTGTATGTGAAGATATGGACAACTAGTTAGAAGAAAGCAAGAGATGAGCTCCAAAGAGTTTGAGTGACCCCAATGGCACTTCTGATGATTATAGCTCCCATGGCTTCTCTTGTAGGACCACTTTGCTCCCTCTTTGCAGTTTTTCTTAGACAATCCATGTTCCAGGATTTTATGAATTTCTGGGGTCTTCACTGCAACTTTGGCTTCACACTCACAGCTTCACACACTGCCTTCTCAGGAGCACACTGCCTGAATTCCCAGGTCATCTGAAACTGAGTTGGAAACCTTCTTAACCCCATAACTCTTGCATTCTGTGTGCACTAAAACCAGCACCATGTGTATGATGTCAAGGTCTGCTGCTAGCTGGAGCAGTGACCAGGCTTTCCTTTTTCTTGGCTCCAGGGGTCAAGTGCCTGGATCATTGGGCACTCTGAATCCAGTTCTGAGGAATAAATTTTCTGTGCTGCCACTGTTCTGGAATATGGTGCTATGTAGCTTTCTCATCAGAACAAAGTCTTTCACTTTTTCAGTTTTGAGACTACAAAGGGTGAAGACTTGTTGCTCTCTTTTGATGCCCTCAGGCCTCTTTGCTTTGCTTTGCTTTGCTTTTCTATTTTTCCTTTCCTTCTCAACAATCAGGATGTCCTCTGCTCTATCTTTGCAGTTCATAGCATTACTGGAGCTTACTTTCTGGCCAAAATCACAATATTTTGAATCCATGCTGCTGTGCTCTATGCTCTTGATTTACAACATAAATCTGGTTAAAAGCCCCCACAAATGGTCATGCCACAGCCTCAACATTCAACTGCCTTGAAATTTCTTTGTCAAATTATTTAGTCCACCATCCTTAATCTCAGTCTCAGGAAAAGTCTGCAGATACAAGCAAAATGTAGACAAAGTTTTTGCCAAGCCATTTCACACATTGTCTGGAGACTTGCAGCCAATGCAGTCCTTCTTTGCAGGATGAACCTGAACTTTGCCAGTAGTTTTCTGGTCTTCTGAGTGCTGAGCAGAATCTCCCATACAGACCAGTATAAGGGACTCCAGTGTTACTCTTTTAGACATCTCTGAACCTTTCCAAACTCTTTTAACAAGCCATTCTCAAAGGCTCTTGAACCACATGGTCAGGTACAGTGACCTCACTCCTGATACCAAATTCCATTTTACTTACTTCTCTCTCATTTCTCATAAAAAACACCTAAAGTTAGAGAAGGAAAGGTTTATTTAGCTCACAGTTTCTGGAGGTTTCAGCCTATAATCAGTTGGCTCCAAGGCAGGGTGCCATGGTGAGGGGCAAGGTGGCAGAAGACAACAAAGCAACAAGAGCAGTAAAGTGGAAGTATAAGAAACTTTTCCAGCCTTACACTGTAATCATGCTACCTGTCTGAGGTGAGTATAGCACTTGCAACATCTTCCTGCCATCCTTTTGCACAGGCTTGGGATGTTTACAAAGAAAGGACACTGGCCCCCCTACTAAGTTGCTTAAACTTCTGAATTTCTCAAGTTGACACAATTTATCAACCAGTACAACAACATAATTTTGATAATATGTACAAATCAGGATAACTACATCCAATTAATTAACATATCCATTACTTCATACATTTTTGTGCAGCATTATTTACAACAGCAAAGATAAGGAAATAACTAAATCTTCATCAGTGAATGAATGACTAAAGAAAATATGATACATTTACATAGTGAGAAATTACTAAGCTTCTTAAAAGAAGGAAATACTGTTATTTGTAACAATATGAATAAATTTGGAGAACATTATGCTAAATAAAATAAAACACATACAGAAATATGAATACTACATGATGTCACTTTTTGTAGAATCCCACTCTCTTAAAGCTGGGATGTGTAGCAGGAGGGCTACAGTTATTACAATAGAGACAGACACTCTGCCCTTAAAAAAGCTGATGCTGAGCTAGTACAAGAAACAAGACTTGGACACATGAAATAAAATAGGAAGAATAAAAGACATAGATAATTCTCAAATTTGTAATCCAAAGTCAAGAAATATTACTAATGTCAACAGTACATACTGTCAATATTTTTGGGTATAGTATTGGCTGGATATATCAGGAAATACTTTATGGTGAATATGGACATAAGTTTTCACCAGAATGATATATAGGTTTGAGTTATACAGAATAGCACAAAGTACACATGAAGAAAATTGTAGACATGAGGATATTAAACAGGCATGGAAAGACAGAAGTTGGTAGAATACATGCTTTTTTAAGTTCACACAGGTTATAAAATTGAGGACAGTTATACAAGTAAAAATTTAACATGTACATTATTCCACAGCCAGAAGATTTTTCATAATCATGGTTGGAAGACTTACAAGTCTATGAAGTAAAAATCTGAAATACAAGTGTTATAAAAACACAAGAGTTCTTGATGAGGTACAGAAAAAACCAGGTAAAGTAACAAAATATCTGTATGAAAATACTGCCTACAGCTAGATGCATTTATTTTTAATGGTATATGCCTGAATGTATTTAATTTATACCTGTGTGTTAGGGTTTGTGTGTGCGTGTGTGTGTGTGTGTTCATACCCAAGTGTCTCTTCTACATAAACCTGGTTTAGCCCTTTAATGGGGAATTGAAAGACTAGAAGTTGCATTCTCCAGACAAATACTAAATGTCTCTATGCTAGGCAACCTTTATTACAAAAT
Organism: Hydrochoerus hydrochaeris; assembly: GCA_004027455.1. Lineage (NCBI taxonomy): Eukaryota > Metazoa > Chordata > Mammalia > Rodentia > Hydrochaeridae > Hydrochoerus > Hydrochoerus hydrochaeris. The sequence continues at coordinate 215,944 of PVLA01001867.1, forward strand.
AAAGTCATAGTTTTGTTAAATGATCCCAATATGGGTACCATTAACTTAGTGTCTCAACTAGGAGAAATCCTCCTCTCCCCGAAAAAGAAATTAGTCCAAAGATATTTTGGTTATCAGGCTAGAAAGTGAGTTAGTAGTGGCATGTAGAGGCAATAGAGACCAGAGATAGTAGAAAAGTCTTAAAGCACATAAGACAGCCCTTACAAGTATTACTGGGCCCACAATGTCAACCAATGCCAAGTTAAATAGACTCTGCCTTATTCTCACTCATCTTTACATGCTAAATTATTTACATGGTAAAGTACACCCATCCTAAAATTTTAAACTTCCCCTTTTGCTCTTGTTATGATTGACACATTGTGTCATCTTAAGAAGTTTAGAAGTTTAACTGAGAGACTCAGCAGGAAGCCAAGGGTTCTTACTTTGTAAATATCCTCATCCTGTGCAAGAGAAGGGCAAGGAGACTTTGGAAGTGCTACACAGGCCTTAGAGTAAGAATGGCCTGTGTACAATCTAAAGAGGGAAAAGAGGCTTCTCTTACCCTCTTTTGCTCTGGCTGCTTTTGCTAGCTGCTGCCTTGAAGTGTTGCCCTATGCCAAGCCACCCTGCCTTGGAATCAGCTGATTATGGACTGAAACCTCCACAGACAGGGAGCTAAATAAAACTTGCTTTCCTTCATTTTGGGTGTCAAGCATTTTGTTATGGCAATGAGAGAACAGTAACCAAGACAGCCTTAGATATTTTAAGAACTATCCAAGAAGTTAACTCTTGTCTCAATTTTTTTTCTCCAGGAATTAGATATCAGACAAAGTACAGCTTAAAAAATAAGAGCAAATTAGCTAATTTAAAAAGCTTAGAGATAAAATATATCCAGGGTTGCTTGCCCCTTAACTTTAGTGTACTGTGTCTACATAGGCTTCTAACTATATGTGTGTATGTACATGTGCACACACACACACACACACGTGTGTGTGTGTGTGTTGCTAGTCTCCATTCATGTTCACTTAGCAAACTGGAATATAAATGTTTTTCCCAAGAATATACTTACATTCTAATTCCTGGAACCTATGAATATTACCTTATATGGCACAAAAGGGTAATGATGAATACAATTCATTAAATTGAGGATCTGGAAATGAGAATAAACTGGAATTTCTGGGTGAGTTTAAATATAACTTTATGTGTCATTACAAGAGAGGGCAAAGGGAAATTTTACAACGCAGAGGAGATGGAGAAGCAAAAACACTGCAGAGACACTGGAAAGTGCTGGCCTGAAAAACTGGAGCCATACTGTCATAAACCCAGAAATGCCAACAGCTGCCAAGGACTCTTTCCTAAAGTCTTCAGGAGCATGACATTTTTTAACACACTGGTTTTGGCTGAAAGATACTAATTTTAGACCTTTTGTCTACCAGAATTTGGATAGAATAAACTGCTACTGTTTTAAATCTCCAAATTTGCATAATTTGCTACAACAGTCACAGGAAATTAAACACTCATGGAATGCCTGACACAAATCTGAGTACTACTTCTATGTAGAACTGATTCTAGGAGAGAAGAATATTTCCATCTTCAGTAACACCCTTTCTTAAACAAGATAAGAAAATATTTCCCAGAAGCCTGTAATAAAGTTCTACACAGGTTCTGAAGGTCAAAACTGCATCACTCATCAATAACAAAATCAGTCACAAGAAAAGGAAAACGAGAGGTGACCATGATCATTAGGATCAACTGTGGTGCACTCTCCTGAACCCAGGGAAGGCCACCTTTTACTGTGTGTCTTATTCTCTGTTCATACTGATACTTGGTGGCTGAGAAAGAAGAATCTGAAGGTTGATAGCAGGCCCCAAACAGTGACTGCTCCTGGCTCAGTACTGGCCCCAGCCTCCTCACTCAGTACCAAATAGCTCCTCTGCCATGGTGGTTCTGGTACCACCATGGTACCAGACTGCTTAGAGGAGTCAGCCCTTCTCACAAGGGCTATCACCAATGCATGGGACTCTATTAAATGTCCCTTCTCTACTCAGACAATCTCCGTTCCAACCACAGATGAAATAATTCCCCCTTTTACAATGGATAAGACTGTTGTGTTGAAACTCAATCAAGAAATAAAGATCTCCTCATCATAAGGAAGCTATATACCCCAGCAGTTTATCACCAGAAAAGAGATGAGTGAGAAATAAGATCAATTTCTTACTTGGGTTCACTTTTACTTATATCTGTTTTCAACAAATCTAGATTTTCCCTGAAATTATTTTAGTAGAAGAAACCCAATCTATATCAAAGTGATGGTTTATTGCCAAAGTTTCTTGTGTCTAGCAAGGTTGAAGATTTCATCTCTGTCTTTTAAGCCTCTTCAATATTCTCCTTCAAGTTCACCCATTGCAGCAGCATAGCATTAAGAGAATCCTAATTTAAAATATTTCTCTTTTTATTCTGATCTAGGAGTAGACTAGATCTTAACTAGGTCTAGGCTAGAGACTGGACATTGTACAATTCTGCTCGCCAATCCCATCTTCCCCCAATTGTACTGTAGCGGCAACTGGGCTGGATAATACTGAAAAATTCAGTGACCATTTAAGTTAATATGTCTATCAAATTGCAAATTTGACTGACACTTTTAAATTACCATCTCTTGGCTTCTGTGAAGTGATAGGACAAGAAAAAGGACTTGTCTGCAAGATGATAGACCACAGGCAAGAGGCTAAGACACTGCCAACATTTGTAGCATACCTATTCATTAATGTCCATCATAATAATGTAGACGTTAAAATAGTCTTGTAAACAGATCTCCTGTGCTGAGAAATCTTTTTTGAGCATCACATGATAATTGATGCCTCTTTACAGATTTATAGTTCTTTCACTCTATAAACATATTTTGGGCCCCTCCTATGCTCAAGATCCTGTGCCAGGCACTGAGACAAGGAGTCTCCAGACAATGTGTGGAGAATCCTTTAGGAGTTCACAATTCATTGCAATGTTTCTCCAATTTTCATATTTAAATTCTTGCTTGGTATACACTTCCATAGTAGAGAGTTTCATACCCCCAGTGAAGATTCTGTCAAGGGATAATTTTAGTAATTTGTTTTAGAAAAACAATAAGAATACTGAATTTTTAAAAAATGTTTTGCCAAACTTCATACTTCCAACTCCTACAGTGATTCTGATCAACAATCTCTGGGTGAGCTGGGTATGTTTCTTGTAAACCTATGGCCCAAATGAATGCATTAGATCTCTGGTGCAAAAAAGTAATTTTCTCCAAGTTTCTATGCTCACTGGTATTCACAGAATGGGAAACCTAGCAGGGCACTCCCACCAGGAGGTGATGAAGTACACTCTGTGCTTTTATAGATCCACACATGCCACACTCCCCATTGTGCTGACTGCCAGACACTGAGCTTCCTAATCACTCTGTGTTCATTCAGAGACCCAGAACTGCAAACCCAGGCAAACAAGTGCAGCAGCAGCGCCTGAAACAGCTGCCATTGGTAAGGTCTTGATGTGTTGGTGTTTGAATTTAAACACCAACACATCACAGGAAAGCATGTCATGTGGTGGAAGGAGCACAAGCTCTGGTGACATACAGGTCTGAGGTCACACTCAGCATCTGTCATGTACTGGCTGTGTTTTCTCAGGTAAGTTGATATCTGAGCTTTGCTTAAACCTTTTCATTACTTCATGAAATGGGAATAATCATCATATTATCTACAGCTGAACCCACTGGGCAAAGGCCATTGGCAGGTCTGTCACTATTAATTTCAAGCAGAAATTCTGAAAGATCAATGAAGACAGCTTATGTGCAGGAATTTTCTTTGTTGAAACCTCTTCTCCAGTGCTTACAGTTTCTCTCCCTCTCTCACTTGCTCTCCACTGCCCCACTTGCTGTACTCCATTTCATTTATCTTCTTGGATGCCATAAAGGAAAAGGAATTCTAGCCTAACAATTCCCTTCCTTCTTCTTTCTTCTGTATCATAAAGATTGATTCCACAGGTAAGAATGTGGAATTCCATGAAGTCCTCTTACATACATGGTTCTCAAAACACTGTTTGCTAGCCTCACCCCCAAAGTCTCTGATTCAGTAGCCCCAGGACTAAAACTTTTAAGGAACAATCAGGAAAAACAAATGCCTATAATCTAGAATCACACTTTGAGAAATACTGGCATTCTTCATCTCAAGACTGCATTAAGAAAGCAGAGAACTATTATAGCAACTATGGAGTGCCATGAGTGAATAGCACTGTACAATTACTTCTATTGCATCTTTGTCTGAAGTTACTTCTTTGAATTTAAATGCCAAGAATTCTACTCAAGTAAAAATATGTTGCCTTTTTCCAATAGCTCCAGTAGACATAAGTGTCACTGTCATATTATTCCCAATATTTCCCATTTAGATTAGTTCAAGGACAAGTAAACTTTTTTTTTTAAAGAGTGAGCACATATATTGGGATCTATGAGATCTATAGCCTATTCCAACTTCACCACTTGGCTTTGTCCATATTTCAATACAATGTTAAGTCAATTCCTCTGATCCCAATCACATGAGCCCTAAGAAAGGCATGGAGAAAGGGATATAAATTCTTTTTGTGTGTGTAGGAGTGATAAGTAGGACCTAGGTAAAACAAGGGGGGTTTTGTTTGTTTTTTGATCACCAATAAATTGTTAAAGAAGAGAACATAGTCCCTCACCCAAGCAATGTAGAGAACTATGGATAGATCAGAAATGAAAAAGACTCCTTGACTGCCCATCTGCTGCAGCATGATTATTCCACTGAGGTCATGTTGGGCAGTATTAAGAAACTTAATCTGACTATGACATTTAGGAATGGGACTTGTCAGTGGTCATTAAGGTTAAATGAGGTCATAAGAGTGGAACTCTAATCCAAAGGAACTGTGACTTTATAAGACAAGGGGAACAAACCTAAGCTAGGACATTCTTTCTTACCACGGGATGCCCTGTATTAGCTCTGCAGAGTCCTCATCAGCACAAAAACCTCACTAGACAGGGATGTCTAAACTTGAACTTCCCAGCCCTCATGCCCACAAGTGAAATAACCTTTATTCTTTAAGCTACTCAACCTGTGTCATTCAGTTATGGAACAGAAAAAAGACTGAAATCACCTCCTCCCCATGACCCTTGAGCTCATCGCTCAGACAAGGAAAGTGAATGATTCTCTTTTGGGTTTGTTTAGGTACAAGATAAAGCAAATGAAAGGAACAATCCCAGGTGCAGTATCCTGTGCCAGGTGATGGGAAAGAAGGATCACCTAGAATCAGATCCAAAACTCATCAGGATAGTGGGAGAAAGATGTGCTGGAAGCAAAGCAATTATCACTCCTCAGGAATCACTCTCTTCCAACAAGGGCACTATAGAAAACTATAGATAAGAAAATAAGCAAAACAAATACTGCTTTGAAATGCTAAAGAGGCCTATGGATGTTTTACTTGGATTGATACAGAAACGAAAGAAAGGAATTATTTGAGAACAAAGGCTACTCAGAGAATCGTTCTAGCGTTTTTTAGAGAAAGTATTCCATTTCCAAAAATGGTACAGAGCAGGAAAGCCTATGAAACACCGTAGCCACTAATGGGTCTTTCAACACAGAGTAGGCACCCAGCACCTGGCTTTCTTTGCAGTGAGGGAGATGTACAACCCCCAAGGAAAGCCAAGTGTACCAGGCGTCCTCTAGATTTAGATGTGGATTTTCAAATGTCTCCTCACAGCCTTCACTTGCTTGAGAGTCTAAAGACCTGAGAGATTCAGGTAAAAAATCTGTTACAGAATGTTGTGAAATATGATCACTCCACTGTGCTAGTCAGAGAACAGATTCATACTGGACTCTATCCTACTTCCAAAGCTTTCTACTGTCCCAAATGGCCTGGTGGCAGAGGTACACATGCAATACTTAATACAATATTTTAGCTTAATTTTAGATATACATTTTTAACTGATCTGAATAGAATTATATTATTTCTCTGAAGAGAACTATAATATTTCTAATATAAACTGTCATTTATCAAGTGTGGCATACAGAGAATTTCAATTTTCTTTCAGAGCAGTATTTGCCCACTGAATATTTAATTTGCCCACAGAAATTATTTTCTCCTTTCTTGGTTACAAAAAGTTCAGACTGGTGCTGTGAGAAATTTAGCATGCCATTCTGACCAAAATGCTTAGATGAGTATTAACCCCATACAAAAAAGGAATTTCCAATACTCTAAATGTTTGAGCTCTTAGTATGGAAAGATTTAAGGTGTACAGTGTTCTAAAAGGAGTTTAGGGTAGTCTTTCAGGTAGAAGAAACTTAGAAACTGAACAGTAAATTCTAGGAAAAGAACATTCTCTCTTCTTTACTCTCTCATTCTTTGCTATGTTAGAGAGACTCTTGCTTTAGAAGAGCCTAAATCTTTAAAATTTTAACTAATTATCTAGTCCCAAGCACAAGCGAAATTAAGAATGAATGACATCAGTATCCTCTACTATATATTCTTTCTGTAAACTAAAATAGATATGTTGGTATAAGTGAAACATACACATTCACATCATAGTAGACAAATATATACATATATATGTCTATATACACACATTTATGTATTTGTTATATATTATCCATTGTTCCATTGTTATAGTCAGGGTTTGCAAGAGAATAGATTTAATACAGGACATATAATTTTCAGAACTATTTTACCCAAATTTATTCACCCAAAATGTCAAATGCAAAGGAGTGCATGAGATCCATCTATGCACTAGAGACCTAAATAAACCATTTGAGGCCTGGATCCCACAGCAATGTCCTGCATGAGTCCACCTGAAGACCTAAAGCCCATGGCAATGTCCCCCATGAGTCCAGCTAGAGTCCTATAACTCACAACAATGTCTCGTGCAATCCTTTATCAAGGATCTGCACTGGAAGTGTCCAAAGGTCAGTGGTGGAAACAGTGAAGTCTGTGCCCAGGAAGTGAAGCGTCTATGCCAGCAGGCTGAGGGATCTGCACTGAGGTCAAGAAAATATGCTCAAGGTAAGGAAGGACAAGAGCTTCCTAAAGAGAACAGCAGCCATCCTCAGCAACAGGATAACCCGAGCTTCTCCTCTGAGGAGAACAGCTGAGTTCATATTGGGAAAACCAGAGTGAGAAGTTTCTTCAGCAACAGCACGACACCTTCCCTCCAGTTCTCCTTCTATGCTATTGGCAACAATTCTCAGGTGTGTCTTCCACACCTAAAACCACGCTGAGCCAGTTCAGCTGGGTGTTCCAAGATGACCATTAGTTAATCCACCACCATGTAAACTATATGTATATATAATAATTTATACTATGTATATTATATATATCATAATTCTTATGATGACACATCCAGAATAAGATGGTAAACTCTTTAACTTTATTACATAGACCTACATAGACAAAATAATTCAAAATAATCATTTGACACAAAACTAACAAAGTAGGAGAAAAATGTACAATGTGTTTATATTAAATCTCATCTTTAGCTAAGTCATTATTTAATCATGATTCATCTGTCACTACTTATAGTAATAATGAAATGACATTTTCACCATCCACAACTTAAAGGAGTGGTTTAACTTGGCACAGGGCTTTAGAGAATTTAGTCCATGGTTGCTACCTGGAAAGTAGAAATGGTATGATGGAAGGACAGGGCAGACCAAAGTTGTTTAATCCATGGCAGTCATAAGAAAATAACCTTGAAACTTAGTGATAAATAAAAAATATATTTTGTTTAAGCTTTCATGAGCTAAAATTAAAAAAAAAAACAATGATTTGAGACATGAAAGTTTGGAATTGAAAAATGAATGATCTAAATATTCTCAACTTTGCTAGGGTTCAAAAAATCCAAAAGACTGGGGAAAAGAATTTTGAAATGTCTAAAAAATCAGTTTTGGAGGAGTTCCACATACAACTTGAAGGAATATGGGAAAATTCTTCTGCTAGCAATCAAGTTTCAAACTATCAGGTGGACAGAATATTATTCTGTGTCTGGGTCATACCAAGAGAAATTTTGCTGAGGGAAGAAAAAATGGTCTACAAAGTACCATAATTATCAAAATATGTTTCTTCTTTTATTTTTATTACTTCTTTTGCATTATAAAAACAAATATACAAGTCAAATTTAGAACAAATGTTGACAAAAGTTCCTACAAAAATTAATTTGGGCATTTTTGTTTGTCTTTGAGACTTCCTGTGTGCCAAAATGTGAATTGCCTCCCTTAAGAAAAGCACAGTTTTTATTGAGCTAGTAGAGTTTGTTTCTGCCACTAGTTTGAAGAAGGCCAAGGCTATTGTCTGTCGTAATCTCACTCCTCAGTCACAAACATGATCCCTTGAATGCCAATCCATGGGTTCCCCAGGAGTTATCTTATATCCAGATCATTGTCTTTAGGTAATATAATAATTAATAAAAATCTACAGAATAAAACTGGGAATCCAAACCTGGAAATAACTATGGATGTTTACCTTGGAAAAGAAAACAGCGAAATATGGTAGATATCTCTAAATATCTGAAAAGCCACTTTGTAGATGAAATAGGTTTGTTTTAATGGCATATATAATGTAGCATGAGGGCCATGGTGAGACAAATTCAGTACCTAATAAAAAACTAAGAGTCACTCGAGAAAATAGACAATTTTGTAAAGACGTGGGCACTGGTTCACTAAACATAGTCCAAGAGAGGCTGGATACCACAGTGACTGCTTTTATAAAAAACAAAAAGTGAAGCGGTAAATTGTTAGGACCCAGAGAAGTTCACTGTCATTGAACTATACTTCTTAACCTTGAATCTTCTCCATAAATGTCCTGCCGAGTGGTCATTCATTTTATGACATGTATTATGACAGAAGAGACAGTCCTTTGGGAGAAAAGCAGAGGCAAACTTACATTTCTCACGGTGTGGTTGTGACTGTATGCCTCCCATTTTTGTGATTTGCTTGTAATAAATAAATAAAGAAACAAACAAATAAATAAAGCCACTCTCCCTTTTTGCCTCCTGTGCCAGCTTCTCTGGAAGGCCTCAGGAATCCATTTCTTCAATGAGCTCCTCAGATCCCTCTGCTGCACATTATGGTCTATGGTCCATTGAACCTTAGACTAGCAAAAAGGTCTTTCTGAAGATAAGAGGCTATGGTAAAAAATATGGGATTGATTCTCAGTTTTCCCTACAAGGGTTAATTCACCATTAAAAATATTTTAAGTGAATAGGCTTTTGATAACTTTGGGACCATAGTAACCTAATATTAAAAGAATTGTGTTTCTTTCTTTCTATAAAAATTCATCAACTTTTCTCTAATGCTAGTTTCTTTAACATGGTATCTGGAATTTTGAAGCACAAGGTCACCCACTTCCTTTACATGGTATATTAGTCAGCTTTCTCATTACTGCATCCCTATATGCAACATTCACAATTTAAAGAAGAAGAGGTTAAATTTGTCACAGCATGGACTATGGACTAAGGGGATTAAGTCCATTGTTGATAGCTGAAGGGTAGAAACATCATGATGGGAGGACATGGAAGACCAAAGTTGTTTAGTTTGGGGCAGTCCAGAAACAGAGCAGAAGAACAGGACCAGGAAGTAAGGGATAACGGCCCAGATATTAAAGTTATGCTCCTAGGATATATCCAGACACACTAGGAAGTGTCCTTTTACTAATCCTCTAGGTGGCTCCCAAAATAATTAACAACTACCTTAACTGTCTCTCTCTCTCTCTCTCTCTCTCTCTCTCTCTCTCTCACACACACACACACACACACAGGCACACACACATTCACCAAGTATTAGTATTCTTAGCAAAAGATGATTCACTTCTTTGGACTATTAAACAGAAGTTTAAAACCAGAAGATATCAAACTTCGCTCTCTAGAAAAGCATTTGGGAGGAAAAGGTTCATTATGACCCAGTCATGCAGACCTTTTATTAGGCCCTAAATAATCTTCTCATGACACCCTTTTATTCTTGCCTTCTCTTTCCTTATTTCATAAACCTTTCACACAGAGTGACTTCACAGACATGAGAAATCACAAATGATACCAGTATAGCAAATGAAAGCAATGTTGAAGCTTCCTAGTTACTTTGCATAATTTTGTGAAGAACTGTGGGACTCCACTGCTGTGGGCCTTAAATCAAGTCTACAGTGTTTACCAAGCATTTACTTTACACATGGAGTTGAAATGTAGAACCCAAAGGAAGAGTTGAGTCAACCTTCAAGAAAGAAAAGAGGTTCCTTAATATTCATTCCCAAAATTCTCATCTTTGAGAGACCTCCTTTCCCAGAAATAGTTTCCATGCCTTCCTAACGCTTCCTAAATTTTTAAAAGGCTGCCCCTTATCCTTCACAGGAAAAACAGACATTTAACATTGAATTTCACAGGAAAAACAGCTTCAATATTCAGAAAAAGGGTCTCTTACCTTTATTAAACACAAGAGTATCACTGTGGATTCACTGATAGCATCTGTTATGATTTGTGTTTGGATGTTCCCCCAAAACCTTATGCAGTCATGGAGGTGAATGAGTCTAGTGTTTGTGATTAGTTCATTGTCTGGTGCTGGGATTGTTGGTGTGCGTGCTGCACCTGCTCAGCAGGCAGGTAGCTGACATACAATATAAGAGAGGGAAAGAGGCATGCTTTTCTCTTCTGTCCTTTTCACTCTTATCACTTGCAGCTGCCAGGAACAGTTACCCATCAGCCACACTGCCCTACCTTGGATCTGAAACCTCCACAAATTGTAAGCTAAATAAACCTTTCTTTCCCTAATTTAGAGTATCAAGTATTTTGTCTCAGCAATGAAAGAAAAGAAATCAAAACCATACCAGAGGGTGACTGCAGATGGAGACAGGTATGATTCCACATCCAAAATGGGTCAAAATCTAAGGTATTGCTGGAGGATTTTAAAATTTTGACCAACAAACTGACTTTCAATTTATGTGGAGGTAAAGGTGAGAAATATAGAGTACTGAAGCTGTTGGTGGCTGTATTTCCACCTCTGTGGGGAATGCAAAAGTGACAATGAAGCCAAAATTGAGAGAAGAAAAGAGATCTGGTGGTGTCCGGTCCCTGTGTCTTGCGGCACTAAGTCATGACTGTACATTTGCTCTTCAAGTACTGTGACTAGGCACGAGTCCAGAACATTCCTTTGTGTTCCTTATCTAGTTTGATTTGGTTATTCTCTCGTAACCAAGAGTTTCACTAACAAACAGAATATAAACATATCTAGTAAATGAAGTACAGTTATACAAAGACTGAAAATCATCCATTATCCCCATACATTTAATTAACCTTTCTGAGAATTAGTTGGTGGAAGACCCTTGTCACATTTTAGATCTTAACATAATATAAGCTCAGAAACTAAGTCCTATGGCTAAGGGAATATTCTTGGTGGAAATCATTAGAACTTGAACAATGTTTTATTTGCTTTTAAATGTAGATCAGACTAAAAGATTTTTAGAAGTACTTTGAAAATAAAAAGAAATTCATACTATATTCCAGTCAGTTTTTTCTGTTGTATCTCACAGATGTATACTCAAAGCCCTGTGATATAACAGGATCTTAGAAAATCCCAATTCTCTGCTAGTCTCTGTGCATACATTAAAATCTATATAGTATTAAGATGCTTTTTCTTACTAGGCAAAAATATCTTTAATGTTAACAAAAACAAAACCTAAGGAAATTCAAGGCAGAAATAGAACATAATGTCAATACTTGCCCATCAACAAGTGAAATAATTGTGTATGGGAAGTGGTGAATGAGGAAGGCAAACAGAAAAAAACATAAAAACATTGAGGGGTTGGAGAGAGAATTGGAAGACCTTCAGAATGCAAATTAATGGCTACAAGATACTTTGTTTATTGATATCTCCACACTTATTTAATGCAAGATCTCTCTGATCTGGATTTAAATTAGCACCAAACTAAATTAATAGAAGAATAAATTATGCATGGTTTAAAGGCATATAGCAATGGAATATAATGTACGCCTAAAATTAACATTTACCAAATAGATGAAATGAGTTGACCCCAAGAAAAAAATACAGACCAAATAAGATTCAAGTCTTTTTTTAAATTACCCATCCATCTCTTTGTCATGACTGAACACCTATTTTGTGTCTCAGCCTTGGCAAAAGGCTGAGATAAATATTCACATGGGTAAAACAGCCTCTGCTTACATCAGAAACCTCTAGCAGGAAAAAGAATATGTAAAGAAAGTATTTCAAGATGCAAGAAAGCATAGTATCATGAGTGATTTAACATTTTCTTAGGGTTTGAAGCAAGGTCAAACCATTTCCTGTTTAAGATTCATGGCCAAGAAAGCATAAAAGTGGAAACTTTGGGATAAGTTCACTCTTATTTCCATTTTTATTTTATTAGTACATGTTTGAATTCCATAGTAATCACATTCTGGTACACATACATAATGGATCTCAGTTGTTTCTTTTTTTGTTCCTTTTTTCTCCTCTCACTCACTCTGTTGATCCTCTTCCCTTTTGCAGAAGATCACTTCTAAGGACACTTATCCAAAAATGGTGGATCCTGTATCAGCAAATAAAATCCTTCTATGCTTTCCCAAGGCCCCTCGCATCCTGGAAGTATAATTGACTTGTTTCTCTTCCATTTCTAGCAGTAAGTTTATAGAAGCTTCAAAGGATTTTTTTCTGATGTCTTTCCCTCACTCTCTAGTATCTTCTGAAGACAGGATTATTATAAAGAATACTTTAAAATTTGTTTTGACTGAAATAAAGAAGAGCTGAACTCTGAGAGAAAAAAATCCCTTCTGCATTTAGTGTACGTACACCAAAGAGGCTCAGATGTTAGCACTAAATGAGTTTCCTAAATAATTCTTCAAAGTATCGCTTTCACAGGAAAACACTATCCTGATGCCATCCTAGCCCTGAAGCAGCTCAGGATCAGAATGAGTGCTGTGTGACAGGGAGACATCACAGACTTCCATGGGTCCTACATTTCCCCCATTCCCCTGCTCTCCCCACCTCCCCCCACCCCCGTCCCATGCCTGTACCTTCTAGGGCAGACTAAGAAACTGAAAATGAAGAATGGAGTTTGGCAGCTTCTAGAAAAATGTCAACTGCATTTTTAAAACTTTGTTGCTTTTTTATTAGTGCATGTTTTTTATTAGTATATAATGATTACATTTATCATGAGGAGTGGGTATGTGTATATATATTTTTTAATCCATAGAATCCTTTAAAATCAGACAAAATATTTGTTGAAAAATGGATACTCAAAGTTAGACCAAAGAACATGGGAGAGGATTCCTTTCATCTCCACCCTGCCCAGGATTCTGTCTCACCACTGGTACAATATCAGTTCTTTGGTAACAGCAGTAAAAGGATAACAGGCTTATAGACCAATACGTGCTCGTTTTAAAACAAGAAGACATACATGTACCCACTCTCCATGAGGAATGTAATCCCCATTATGTACTGCAAACATGTGGTATTAAAAGAGTAACAAAATTTTAAAAATCCAAAGGACATGATAAAATCATAGAAGCAGAAACCAAAAGAAATTGAACTGGCATCTCTGCATATAGACAACCCTAGAAGTACAAAAAATTGAATCTGAAGGATTTTCTACTAGGAAAATTACTACCCATTTCTTTCTTTCTTTGTTTCTTTGTTTCTTTCTTTCTTTCTTTCTTTTTTTTTTTTTTTTTGTCTTTTTCTTGTGGTTCCAGGGATCAAACTCACAACCGCGTGCTTGCCAGGCAGGTGGTTGTGTGGCTGAGCTAAATCCTTGGCCCTACTACCCATTTCTCATAGCGAAAACGTTATTCAAAAATAAGTAACAATTCTTAAAGTATTTGAAACAGCTGCCTACCCAAGAAAAATACTTAAGGTGGAAGAGTAGAAAAGTACTTAAGGTGGAAGAGTAGTAATAAAACAGCAATATTCTAGAAAAAGATTTTGAGGTTAAGGAAGTCTGATTCTTGACAAAGGGGTGAAAAATATACAGTGGTAACTTAGTTTACAAAGTTAATTTGTTTTATGATGTTTGGAAAGATGTGTGTATTTGTGTTTGTGTGGGGAAGATGGTCTTGGTTGTATTAGTCACCCAATGTGGTGTTTGTAAAACAAAGCTAAATTTTGCTGAAGGTTTTTGATTGCATACAGAATTGTTTGCAAACAGAAGCAAAATGAATATTGAAGAAAAAATAACCTGTTTAAAAAAATCCTGCCAGGAAAGCTAGATATCCACACATAGAATATTGAAACCAGATATCTAACACTTCCCTTTTATAAAAACTGTACAAAATCAATTGCAAATGGATCAAAGATTTAGGTATGAAACCTGAAACTAAAAATGCTAGAAGAAAATATAAGTAAAATGTTTGAAGTCATAGGCACAGATAGAGACTTCCTAAATAATATTCTACTAACACAGAAAATTATGGCAAGAATCAATAATGGGACATCAAATTAAAAGTTTCTGCATTGAAAGAAAACAAGTAACAGAGTGAAGAGATAGTTATAGAATGGTAAAGAATATTTGTCAGATATTTTTTTCCAAGAGAGGACTAATATTTAGACTATATAAAGAACTCAAAAAGCTTGACATCAGTCAAACATATAGCCCAATTAAAAAATAGGCAATGAAAAAAATTAAAAAAATAAAAAAATAGGCAATGAACAGATACTTCTCAAAAGTATAACTACAGATAGCAATAAGAACACACACATATATATATGCATATATATATGAAAAAGGTCAACACTTTTAGCTATTAGGAAAATACAAATGAAAACTGCCTTGAGATTTTATCTCAACCCAGTGAGAATGACTATCATCAGTAACACAAAATTAATAAGTTATAGCAAGAATGCGGACAGAAACAAACCCTTCTACACTGTAGGCAAAAAAAAGTAAATTAGTACACCCAAAACAGAAGTCAGTTTTGAGTTTTCTCAAATCAAAAATAGAACTACCATATGATCCAGTTATAATACTCATTACATTCCCAAAAGAATTCTAAAAGAATCACACAATCACACTATATATATATATATATATATATATATATATACAAAAGAATCACAATCACATTATATATGAATTTCATTAGTCATAAGGAAAACCAAAATTAAATCATTTTCAAGAAAATGGAAGGAACTAGAGATCATGCTTTAAGTGAAATGAACCAGATTTGGAAATTCAAATGTATGTTTTTTCTCATATGTGGACTCTAAAGATATTAAAAATAAAACTTAAAAGAGATAACAGGAAGGAAGGGGACAAATTTGTTGGCTATTTTAATGAACTAAAATCAACATAGTCAACAAATATATGAAAAAATGTTTATATTGATGAAAGTTTAGGTAAACTCAAAATAATAATGAATTATCATTTCATATTACACTGAAAAAAACCAAAAATTGCTATAGAACCTACTGCTTTTAGCAACATGGGAAAATGTAATTTCAAATTTTTGGTGGACCTTAAAGTAATAAGGTTTTTCCAAGTGCTATCAAAATAAGAGCCATTAAAATATAAAAGATCTTTAACTTGATATGTCTGAATTTTTTCTGGGAACCACCTGAAAAGTTATTATAAACTGGAATAATTATTTACTTGGAAGTAAAATAATGGATGAATAATCTATGGTATATTCTTACTATGGGCTATTACACAACCATTTAAAAGTCATCAAATAAGATATTTATGAACTATTGTTGAGAAGGTATGGTAAAGGAAAATTTTATTTACATTGTTTAAATTTTAACAAGGATTTGAAAGAAGAAAAAAATTCACTTTTTGTGTATTAAGTGTGAATAGTTTTTCTATGAATAGAAAAAGAAGAGGGCTTTAATATTTGCAGAGACTGAGGAAAAGAAATCAAAGTAACAAAATCGAAAAATACAGATAATGGTAAAACATGAATATGATCACATTTATAAATCTATGCAAAATTAATGTGTGACTAAAATTAAACTGAAAATTAAGTTTAAATAACTAAAAGTAACTATAAGCAAACCCCTTCTGCCATCTCTTCCCACTAAAGCTGTGTAAAAATAATCACAGGAACAAAGCACAGCTCAACTTAAATGATGAAGAAGGTTACCTTAGATCAGACAAAAATCTATCTTGTCAGGAAGAATCTTGATAGTGACATTAAAGTCTTTGATTGGCTTTTTCCACTGTCATTCTTAAGAATTAGGTCTATTTCTCAAAACAGATAACCTAGTCCTAGACAGTATCACATTCAGCCTTCTCATGTGACAGATGAGGAAATTAAGCACCAAGGAGGTCCGAAGATATTTTTCTTAGTCACAGAGCTCAAAGTGCAAAAGTAGACCTAGAAGCTACTCCAATCCCAGGTCTCCTCAAACTCCCAGGCTTGCTTCCTATTGTTTTATAAGCCCCCTGTCAACAGGATTTTGGACAGTTCTGTCAGGATTTTACTATCTTGGAAGAAAAAAGTGAAAGTCCATGGAGTAAAAAGGCCCGGTCCTTCCAGATGAGAGACAAAAGGCATTTTCCTCATAAGCAAACAGTTACATCATCTCAAGAATTCTACTTGCATCAGGCACAGTGAATCCCAGGGCTTTTCAAAACTATTCGTTGACTCCCACAAGTCATGCCTCAGTTAAAACGTTGCATACCAGTGAGAGGAACTTGCGTACAAAATTTAGCTCAAATATTTATTTCCCAATCCCAAGGCCAATTGCTTCCTTAAATCAGAGTTGGAAATTTTCATACATCCAATCACTGTTTACTGTTTTTGCATGAGGAATGCAATAAAGCTATTTAGTCACCTCTTCCATTTATAGAACAGACTAAGTTGACCATTGTTAGCTAATTTACATAATGAACATTATTGATAGGCCTCCATCAGAAAATGAAGCCCTATGAGAAACAGATTTCTTTCTGTACAAGAAACTAAATTTTCAACATTAGTTTCTGACTATGTATATTGTTTACAAAAACCATTAATCCAATCCAGTCCTCTCTCTTTTGCCTGATGGGTGGAAAATGCAACTATCATTTTTGAAAGATGTCATTTTTCTATCTTCAATTGTGTTTTGATTTTCAGTTTTGTAGTAGAAAAAAGTGGTTAAATCCGATATCATCTGAACTATCTCCTGATCCAATCATAGCAAGTATTTCTCCAATATTCCAAGCACCAATGCTGAATAATCCTGATTGAATCACAGCAAGTATTTCTCCAATATTCCAAGTACTACTGCTGAATAAGTAATATGTGAGTGTTACAACTCTGTCCCTGCATGAACCTGGCAAAGTTATTTAAATTCTCTGTGATTTAGTTTGGTTGCTAGGTTGTTTTCAACTCCAATAAAATAAAGTACATAAAATGATTATCCTAGTATTCAGTATGTATAAGTACCTTAAAATAACTACTATCATTTTTGAGGAAGGTCTTTATGCCACCTATTCAACCCATTTGGTTGGCATTATGAAGATCAAGTAAAGTCAGAAACAAAAACCTCATATACATAGAAATTAGAGATGTAATTGCTGACCTTGGAGATATGGTCTAAAACTTTTGATCATGAGAAGTGAGGGAGATAGATGGAAACTGCAGTGATACCCTTGTAAGTAAGGGTTGTAAGTTAATGGAACAGAGTCTCAGTCTCTTGTCAAGATCATGTCTGGATCTTCTGTGTGTGAATGGGGTTAAGGAGGGGGAAGGAATCACCATAGAGATTATTTCTCAGAAATGTTAAGAAAATTCACGCAGTTGAATTGCTGAAACAGTGGTCCCCAAACTAAATCAGAATTGTCTAGAGGTTTGTTAAAACAGAGAGCCTGGCCCTGGCCTAAAATGCCATATCCCGTGGTGTAGGGTAGGGCACAAGGACATGAATCTTTAACAAGTTCTCGGACACTGCTGCTGGTCTGTAGATCAGTACTTTGAAATCCAGCATTCTCAATGACTGCCTCTGTTTCCCAATTCACTTTACTGAAGAAGAGCTAAGCAGGAGATTAAGACTGAGTAGAGAGTCCTGAGCACAGAGCATTTTCATAGGCCTTTATAAATCTTTCCATCATTCTTTATCATGCTCAATGGCTTTCAAAATGTAAATAAACAAGCAGCTTTTTAGTACAAAAACACTCTTGAAATGGTAGTAAGGGAGACAAATGTGATTAATCTCCTTTTATTTGGGGTCTAGAGAAAAAATGACTCTGTTGTTTCACTATAGATTTTGACATGTAGCCAGAGTTTGGCTCTGAAAATGAGAGCAGCATCCCTGCTCTGGGATACATCAGACGCAACAATTAACATTCAGACAGGCCCAGTCAGGCTCCACCAGCAGCCCAGATTCTGGCGCCCCTGGGAATATTGATCTTAAGAATCAATTTTGCTTATAAATTAAAGGGGGTGAAAAGATCTAATCATTAAAACATATGAGATTTAGTTTAAGTGCATAGTATTTATGCTATGTGAAAAAATTATGATAGTTTGAAGATCAGTCACTTAGAAATGTTATATTTTAATGTGGGGAAACT
Source organism: Hydrochoerus hydrochaeris (assembly GCA_004027455.1). Classification (NCBI taxonomy): domain Eukaryota; kingdom Metazoa; phylum Chordata; class Mammalia; order Rodentia; family Hydrochaeridae; genus Hydrochoerus; species Hydrochoerus hydrochaeris. The sequence goes on from PVLA01001867.1 coordinate 234,433, forward strand.
TAAGGACCCAAAAGAAGAGACAACACATTATAAGTGACTAGTCAAGCTTCTCCAAATATGAGATTGTATGATGAGGAAATATATTAAAATGACAATGTTTTTTGTAGCATTTGTAAGCCAAATAAATGCCCCTCCCTTTTTTAAAACAGCCAACAACCTGCAGATAGTGAAACATCTCTTTCTGTAAAGGTTGCCAGATGTTCTGGAGTCCCTCAAGCTATGCACCTCCTTACCAGGCTCCTGCTCATTACTCTTCTCCTCCCATGGCTCCTGCTCATCTTCATTAGCTGCTTTCTGCTTAGCTTCTTGAGAATAGCTATGGACAGTGGCTGTGATAGGAAGAACATCATTACCTAAAAAAGTAAAGCTGCCTCTGGTAGATTCTAGAGCCCCAGCCATCCAACGGGACTCCAGGTGCTGTGGGGGCCACAGATGTGAGCAGCTTTTTCCACTCTACTCTCCATCTGGAGCCTGCTTTGCTGAGCCAAGAGAACCGCAGCAGCTCTCATGAACAATAAGGTTCACTTAACAGAATAGCATCAATTGGGTGACTTAATCAATTAGAGTTTATTTCCTCACAGTTCTGAAGATTAGAAATCCAAGATCAAGGTGTCCACACACTTGACTTCTCCAGAGGCCTTTATTTTTTATTTTAATTTTCAATCGGACAGCCTATTTCTGCATCTTCTTGTGGTCTTTTCTCTGCGTACACACATTTCTTGTGTTTCCCATTATGAAGGATCTCAGCCATGCTGGATTAAGTCTCAAAATCAGTGCCCTCAATTTAATTTAATCTACTCTTTAAAGAGGTTATCTTTACGTGGTCACATTCTGATGTACTGGTGTTGGGACTTCAATACATGAACCGAGGGGATGGAAAGCTACGTTTATTCCATAACAAGGGGCAACATCTTCCATCTTCAGTCTTTAATGCTTCATTCCACAAACCCTCCTGAGGGATCAGGTCTAGGGAAAATAATCCTCACACCTTTACCATTCCTTTTTTGTACCAAAACTCAACTTATATGTTATTTCAAAAAAGTTTAATTTTTATGAAAGCAAATATAAAAGGGAAATGTGTGCTGTGGATGAAGGTATTATCAGTATAAAATGGAAACAAATGTCAGAGGTTAGCATTTGGAAAAAAAAAATCTCTCTTCTTATCATGGAATCCAGACCTCTTCTTTTATAGATATGAGTAAAAATGGCCTAAAGTGATTAAGAGACTTTGTATGATCATGAAGCTAAACTGTGAAAATCCAGTTCTCTCAGTTCTTAAAATAGCTTATCCTACCACATGGACTTCCTGTCTATAAAACGTCTGGGGTCTCTATGCATGAGAAAAAGGAATCATACCAGCTTTGCTCACAGTTAACTGAGCTCTCACAGATGGAAATGGGTTATGGTGTTTCTGAAAGGGTTTGTTTCACCAACATGACTTTTCTATGTATTTCTCACAAAATACCTCAATGATGCTAGGATTTCAGGGAGACGGAAAAAACTCCTACATACCTTTTATGGTTTATATCTGGATGTCTCCCCCCAAAGCCTCATGAGGCCATGGGGAGGTGCTGTCCAGAGATGGCCAAATCTAGAGTTTGTGATTGATTCATGGTCCAATGCTGAAATTAAGGGTATGAGTGCTACCCCCACCTTAGGGCAGGTAGCCTGCATACCAGGGACAGAAAGAGGTTTGTCTCTATTCTCTCTCAGGATGCATTTGCTGTCTTACCCCACCATGAATTGTTGCCCCTCTGCTATGTGCCACCCTACCTTGGAGTCAGCAGATTGTAGACTAAAACCTTCACAAACTGTGAGTTAAGTAAACCTTCCCCTGTTCAACTGTGTCAAGTATTTTGTCTCAGCAACAAGAAAAGTAACTCAAACAATGCCCATTGGGTACAGGTACCACAGTGATACAGAGAACAAAACCTAGCAGTGATTCAGGAACTCATTTTAATTCTTCATTTTATGGGCAAAAACTTTTGCCTGTTAATTAACTTTATCAAATTAGAAATATATATTTTATGTTTCTATATGAAATTCTGAGAAAATACTAGGCAGGGAAGTTATTTTTTAACCCAGCCACAGAAAATTGTCTAATTGGCCAATTATGTCCATCTGTTTTAAAGACCTAAAAAGATATTGACATCCCCCACTAGGCAGCCCTTTAGTGATCTGCATCTCACAGGCTTTTACTACTGTTGCAGCAGCCCTCAGTCTCACTTCTGTGAATCAGCTACTCTTTCCTCTTTACTGATCAATTCTGTTTATAGAACATTTAAGAAGTTCACCAATGGATGATTAGAAGACCTAGTTAATAAGGATGAAATCATTACATTAATGTTGTTTTAGCATCATAATCCTTAGGTACAGAACCTATCTAACACAAATAAATATGGGTGATAGATGCACTAAGACAAGCATTCTAAATTATTGGCATTGGAGAGAACATGTTTAGTTTCTACCCAGAAACCATAAAAGTTGTCTGTCAACTAAATAAAATATCTTTCAGCATAGGCCCCTATGAAACTGCCAACATTGAAATCGTTCTGAGTAATAGCCTTAGACATGTGCTTTGCCTTATGGTCACCTACTCTCCTCATCAATTAATTAGCAATGCCTTTGTCTGCTCCCTATCCTTCCTGCATGTAGCCCAGCCATGTTATTCTTTAGTATCAACTCATTTTTTAATCTAACATGATGAATATACATACAAGATGCCAGGCAGATTTCTAACCACAGCATCTCTAGTCAGTTCAAACATCCCACTGTAACGTACCTTGGATCTTTGCCATGGCTACAGCCTCACATTGAAGGTTTCTTATGTGTGAGTAGTTATGGTTTGTAAACTGGGAACTTAGCACTCACTCTACCTCTAATAAAACCAAAGAGTTGTCTACCATTACTTGTGTAAATCAGGGGCCATCAGTATTAGGGAGTCAGCTATGAACTCATTACAAAGGACTTTTCATGTAAGAAACAGAGATGTGTATAAAAGTAGAAGCCTCATGAGAAATAGATCCAAGAATAGATCATGATCAGAAACTATGAGACATTAAAATTCACACCTAACTGAAGTTTGAGAAGGGAGAAGCCATGATATAGACTTGTTAATAGAGAAAAAAGAGAGAGAGACAAGTAAGAAAGTGAAGAAAGAATGAGGTTGTTACTGAGGAAAAAGCAAAATGTTACAGAAAATTATGAATTCACAGGGCAGCTACTGCACTTGCAGAGTTATTGTAATGTGAATGATAAGGGACACCTTAGTCCTCCAGTGATAGCGCATCACTTTGGAAGACAAATGGCAGAACTTGTGACTGCTTTCACACCAAGAATATTTTTCCTCCCTTATTCCCTTAGATCTTTATAATCTTGAGAGAACTCGGTGTGACTCTTTTATTTCAACTAGTAAATGGAATCTAACCAATAGTCAATAGAAATAAAAGACAGATACATCAAAAATTACACAACAAGTGATAAATATGTACTCTAGGAAAACAGAGGAAGACATTAAAACCAGAGAGTAATTCTCTCTTAGACTCAGTCTTAAATATCAAATAGGAACTGGAAGCACCAGAGAAAGATGTATAAAGCTAAAATTATTGGATGTGAAGATAGTGAGGCATGAAATAGATGATTGGGTCCAGGTGATTGTGAATGTTTTGATCTGTCTAGACTTAACACGGAACTAACAGGTATGCTATGAATTGAAGTAACACCAGCCTAAGGATGATCTAAAGTCTCTAGTCTAAGATAGGCTTATTTTTCTATTCCAAAGAACTTTTAAAAAGCTAAAAATTAATTCTCTAAATTAAAGGAGACTAATTTGCATTTTTAAAGGTTCTTGCCAGCTGAATTGTGAAAAAGGACTGAGTATGATCAGAATGGAGTAAGGATTCTGATTAGAAGATAAATATTGTCCCTCAGGTAGAGACTAATTAATTACCTAGACACATGGAAAAGAAGAAAGAACAGATATATATGGAGAAATATATTAAAGAGGAAATAAAATTTGTAGAACTTGGTGGCATATTGAAGAGATAAAAAGAGATGCTAAAATAATCCAAATCATTGTATAGATGGATGTACTCAATACTAAGATTTATAAGTATAAGAGAAGAATACAAGGAGATCAAATTAAAAAATAAAGGCTTCAATAGATCCTTAGGAAATCCTCCCCCCCCCACTGTCAATTAAGTATATAGGAAAGAGAATCTCAGTTATAAAAAAATATAGGTCTATGGAATCAGCATATATATCGAGTGACCAGTATGGCAAGCCGGAGTAAAATGATCCTGAGATAGCAAAGAAAATAGGAGGAGCCAAGGACACAGAAGAGCCTGCTGGATAGCACATCACTGTGGAAGACAAATAGCAGAACTTGTGACAAAGCAGGTGATATCAACTGAACTCTTCTGCAATTCTTTCTTAATTATCTTAAACCACATGGGTTATTTTCTAAATTACCAGACTAGTAACTATGTTTGCCTTATTTCAAAAGAAGCAATCATTTTATTCATTCGTATCTCATTTCTTCCTTGTGTATATACTCCCATGCTTCCTTTGGATGGTTTTTGAAACATAGCACTTAATGATAGTGAGAGAAAAGACTTAATTCAGGTGAGATCCCTAAAAACCTGTACTAAATCTGTTCCCTAAAACTATACAATCTTGAGAAAGATGTCAAAGGGGACTATCACTTCAATGAACTTATTCTATGGGTCAGGCGTAATGGAAAGTAATTTATGAACCTCTTATTTAGCATTTTTGACAATTATATAAGCTAGGAATGTCTTCCCACTACATGTGAGCAAAGTGGAGGGTAAAATAGCAAACTTATTTAAGGATTAGGCAACAGAAGTTAATTTAAACCAAAATTTGTTATAACACAGTCCTATTCTTCCCATTATTCTTCTTGGTCATACCACTATACACCTTTTACTTTTAGCTACTTCATCTGTAAAACAAAGATAAGATTGTGTACTTTGTCTTCTTGAAAGGGTTAAATAAAGGTCAAACATGCTATTGTATGTGAAGATGCATTGAACATTATGAAATGCTACGGAAGATAAACTATTTCACATAAATAGATCCTTTGTATCTCTACATTTCCCAGCTCCTGGTCAGTTAGGTGGGAAAATGTTTAGCTTTGGTTTTAAAATGTAGGAAAGAAGCAGTGAAAATATTGCAAGAAAGCCTCAGTCCCTCTTAACCTGATACAGAGACTTAGAGACCTGAATGGTCCAGAAGATACAAGTACAATGGTAACCAACACCTTACCAGCCTGGATCATTAGTGATTATGTGTGAAATTTTCTAAGTCTGAAATATGGTTTAAATATGAAACATTAGCCTTTGTTGTGTTAAACCATTGAAATTTGACAATGATTTCTCTCTATAATACCATATGACTTTGATTGAATAAAAGCCATGTAAATTGTTATCTGTCATGTCAACATTCAATATGTGGTATGTGAACTCTGCACTAAAGTATCCACCTAAAACCTAAGCTAATACAGTTTGAGCAACCAAAACTCTAGAACATGTGGCCAGCAGAAAGCCCTTTATTACAAAAGCCACTCATTAAAATTAGTACAGTTGATCAACCAGATACAAGAAGCTTAGAGACAGAAGAAGAATTAGAAACCAAAAAGTAACATAATTCTTCAAAAAGAGCAAAACGAATCTGGCAACAGTCCTCATAAAAAAAGAAATTGATAAATTGCCTGACAAAGAATTTTAATAAATGATTTTAAGTAAAGTTAATAGTATACTCTGACAAGTCTAAAAATTGTCCTCAATAAAATTTGGATGACAGTTCATGATAAATGAGAAATTCAGCAAAAACATGGAAATTGTAAAAAAGAACTAACAAGAAATCTTGACACTAAAAATCTCAATGAATAAAAGTTTTAAAACTTCTAGCCTTGATAAAAGAGCTAACCAGACAGAATTTCTGAGACTAAAGACATTTCTGAAGTAAGCTATTCAGACTCCATAAACAGAAAAGAAAAAAATGGAAACAATGAAAAAAATCTTTCAAAATGTATGGTATACTAGTAAGCAAACAAACATTGACATTATGGATATTCCAGAAGAAGAGAAAGAAAAGGCATGGAAAGACTTCTAGAAAACATTTGTCAAATACTTTCTTGGAAAAGATATGGACATTCAAGTAGAGGAAGCTCAAAAGAACCCCAAATAGATGCAACCAAACAAGAATATGTCCAAAGCATGTAACAGTCAACTTGTAAAAAATAATTTGCAAAGAGATGATTCTGACCACACCCAGATACCTCCAAGCAGCCAGCAGGGGTCTGAATTCAGTCCTGGGAGCCAAACGTGCACAAGTTGAATCCCAGTGCACAGGGAAACTCTGGAAGTCACTCCCAGACAGTAAGACCACTCCCAGAATCCCAGATCACCGGAGGACACACAGGAGGTCCCCACAGGCCTAACTGTGCCATGCCCAGCAACATCCAAGTGGCTGGCAGGGGCCTGAATTCAGTCCCTGGAGCCAAAAGTGGGCCAGGTGATTTTCAGCACACTGGGGAAGCTTTGGAACATCACTCAAAACCCGGAAATGTAGGAAAATGACAAAATGAAAGAGGAAAATGCAATCTCAAACTTCCAGCCCAACCCAAGCAAGTCTAGGAGACATGGACACAGAAGAAAATGTAAGCCATATACCTGAAATTCCTGAAATGATAAGAAATGAAATAAAGAAACAACTCTGGGGAGCTATAAGAGAACTCAGATCAAAAATAATCGCCCAGGTAAAAGAAGAAATGATAAATGTAATGAAAGAAATACTGGACACATCTAAAGAAGACACAGTTAAAAAATTAAAGAAACAATGCAAAAAGATGGAAACCCTGAATGAACAATATAAGAAACAAACAGAATGCATGAAGCAGACTCAAAGCGATACAGGAAATCAAAAATACCATCAAAAGTTGGCAAAACCACCTCAACAAAAGTGAAGATAGAATTTTAGACCTCAAAGACAAGATTGCAGCTAGTGAACAGGGAAGGAAAGATCTTTTAAAAATAACAAGGAATCAGGAAATAACAATTCAACAGCTGCAAGATGATGCAAAAATAAAATACGATTGATAGGTATAAACAAAAAAGGTGACAACACAAATGATATCAAAAGGCTATTTACAGAAGTAATAGCTGAAAATTTCCCAAATATGAGAATGGGAACTGACATACAGATCAGTGAAGCATATAGAACTCCAAATAACCATAACCAAAGTAAAACTATACCCATACATATAATAATCAACTCCCAGAAATCCAACATAAGAACAGAATAGTAAAAGCTGCTAGAGAGAAGAGACAGATCACCTATAAAGTAAAGCCTATCAGAATCACAGCAGACTTCTCAACACAAGCAATGATGTCAAGAAAAGCATGGAGTGAAGTATTTCAGATCCTGGAGGAAAACGACTTCCAACCCAGACTGATGTACCCTGCAAAACTGTCCTTCAAAATCAATGGAGAAATAAGATACTTCCACAACAAAGAACAGCTGAAGAATTTCATGACCACCAAACCAACCATGCAAAGAATACTGAAAGACATTCTATATAGACTTAGGAAAAAAACCACTAAGAAAGGCAAACAATTAAACAGAGTAGAAAGGTAAAGAATCAACAGCAGAAAGATAATATGTCAAAAGCAAACTAATATATATCAGTTATAACCATTAATGTAAATGGCCTCAATTCACCAATTAAAAGAAACAGACTGGCAGAATGGATCAAGAAACAACATCCAATCATATGCTGTATGCAGGAAACTCAAAGAGATGATTCTCAGAATAGCAAAGAAAATCATTGTGACATTTAAGTGACTCTCTACTAACAATAGATCTTTTAGCAGAAACTTTACAGGAGAGAATTGTATGATATATTCAAAGTTCTAAAAGAAAAATTTCGTGAACCAAGAATGCTAAATAGCAAAGCTACTTTTCAGAAATGAAAGAGAAATAAAGAATTTCTAGGAGAGCAAAAAAATGACAGAATTACCACTAGAATGGCCATACCAAAAATGCTTAATGGTACTGTTTATTCAAAGCAGAAAGATAGTTACCATCACAAAAAAATGCAAAAGTACAAAATCAATGATAGAAGAGATATGAAGGGCAGAATTAAACCTAGCAATGCATAAAATCACCAGATTAGAAATATAAATTAAAGGGGAAAAAAGAAACAAAAGATATTTTTACAAAAGAAAAGAAAAAGAAGGAATGTGTCCTTCCTTATCAATACCAATTTTCAGTGTAATTGGATTAAATTCCTAATTAAAATATATAAACTGTAGATGATCACATGGTAATATGCTGCCTGTGAGAAACTCAGTTTACCAATAAAGATACAAAGAGACTAAAAGTGAAGGGATAGAAAAAGATACCATGCATACAAACACCAAAAGTAAGCAAGAATTGATATATTTATATCTGATGAAATAGACTTTAAATTAATATTATTTAAAAAACAAGATCAGTATGTAAGTGATAAAAGGATTGTTAATAATAAGAAATAATAGCAATAAACATATACAATCCCAATGCTGAAGTACCCAGTTACATAAAGAAAATGTTATTTGATATGAACTACTTTAGGCTATTATGCAAAGATAATGACTTCAATGCCCCACTTTCATCAATGAATAAACTACACAAAAAAGTCAACAAAGAAACATAAGAGTAAAACTATAGACCAAACAGACCTCATAGACATTTACACACTTCACCCAAGAGCTATAGAATAGTCTTCTCATCAACCCAAAGAATAGTCTCCAGCTTAGGCTATGTTAAGCTACAATATGTCAACAAACTTAAACATTTTTGAAATCATATATTTTTATCTGACCAAAAGGGAGTAAAGCTAGAAATTTAATTTTCGGGTAAAATTTAATTTTCATATGTTTAAATATAATGACCAGTGAGTCAGTGAAAAATCAAAAGCATGGTTTTAAAATATCAGGAACAAATGAGGATGAACAAAATGAACACAATAAAAGCAGTAACACTGAGAGAAATTTACAGCAATAAATGCCTATATTAAAAGGTACAAATAAACAACTCACTGCAGCGGCATAAACTAGAAAAAAAAAATCAAACCCAAAATTAATGAAGAAACAACACAAATCAGAGCAGGAATAAATACTAAACACACCATATGAAAGAAAGATTTTGTTCTTAAAAATAAATAAGAAAAAATTACAAATATTTAGCTAGTCTAACCCAAAAAACAGAGAAGACCCAAATAAAATGAATGATTAAAAGTTAGAGATTACAACTGATACAGAAGAAACATATAGCTTCACTAGGGAATTTTAAGAACAACTATTGAACAACAAAGTGAAAAATTTGGGAGAAATGAAAAAATTTCTATACACATAACCTATCAAGTCTAAACCATAAGGATGCAGAAAACCTCAACAGACCAATAATGATTAACAAGATTAAAGCAATAATACTAAAAAGACTCCCAACAGATTGGGTGTGGTGGTGCATATCTGTAATACCAGCAGTCAGCAGGCTGAAGCAGGAGGATTTCTGTGAGTTTAAAGCCAGCCTGGGCTGCAAAGTGCTAGCTCAAACTGCATAGTGAGACCCTGTCTCAAAAAGACAAAAAAAAAAAAAAAGACTCCCAACAAAAGAAAGCTCAAGATTGCACTGCTGTATTTTACCATGTTTTAAAAGAACATAAAAGTCTAAAACCACCCCAAAGTATTGAAAGGAAAAGAAACCTTTGAAAATAATTCTACAAGTCCAGAAATACTGTAAAGTAAATCAGACAAGAAAACACACAAAAAAACTACTGACAATTTTCCTGATGAATATTAGATGCCAAAATTCTCAAAACTTAATAATTGGGAAATTAAACTCAGCAACATTTAAGAAAGGACCATAACTGATGATTGCGTGGAATTTATTTAGGAACCAAAGATAATTCTATGCAAATTGATATGCATAATACATCAGACTAATAGAATGAAGGGAATAAATATATAAACTTCTTTATAGATGTAGAAAAATCATTTTATGAAATTCAACATTCTTTCATGGTTAAAAAACATTAAAAATTACATATAGAAGGAATTCACCTCAATAGAATAGAGGATATATTTTTTTTCATATATATATATGAAAAAATAGCTTACATCTTACAGAATAAGAAAAAACTAAAATCACTTAAGATAAAGAACAAGACAAAGTACATTTTTCACCACTCTTAGTCAATGTAGTATCAGTTTTAGGCAGAATAATATAAAGGGCATTCAATACAAAAGGAAGTCAAATTGTCCCAATTTATAGATGATGTAATTTTGTACATAGAAGAATTTAAAGATGCAACAAAAGAAAACTGTTACTACTTATTAAACTCAGTAAAGTTACAAGATACAAAGTCAACATGTACAGTTCAGATTTTTTACCCCAGTAATATGATTGATGAGGAAATCAAGAAAGAGGCTTATTCATAATAACTACAAAAATAAGATGACTAAGAATACATTAATATAATGAAGTGAATGATCTCTATGATAAAAATTATAAAACACTTTTTGAAAAAACTGAAAATATACTTAAAAAACTCACATTAATGGAAAGAATATTGATAAAATTTTCATACTAGCCAAAGCAATGTACATATTCAATACAGTTCTCATCAAAATACTAGTTACATTCTTCAAAAGTAGAAAAATATTACAAAACTTTTTGTGGAACCACAAAACACCCCAATAACTAGAAATCCTGAATAAAAAGAACAAGCCTGGAAGCATCATAATATCTAACTATACACTACAAAGTAATAGGACATAATAGCACAGTACTGACACAGAAAATAAACAACTAGACCAGTGAAGCAGACTACAGAACCCAGAAATAAATTCACATACTTTCAATCAACTGGATTTTTGTAAAGGCAGTAAAGTACATTAGAAAAAGACCAATCTCTTCAATAAATGGTACTTAGAAAACTGAATGTCTAAATGCAAAGAAAAGGGACCTCAGTCCCTCACTATATGCCAAAATCAATGCAAAATGAAGTAAATACTTATTTGTAAAATCTGAATCTATAAAACTATTATAAGAAAATAAATGGGAAATGCTTCAGGATGTTGGTCTAGTCAAACATGTTTATGGATATGACCACAAAAGTACAAGAAACAAAGTTAAAAATAATCAAGTAGTATAACATCAAATAAAAAAAGCTTTTTATAGAAAAGGAAACAGTAAATCAAACGAAAAGGCAATGCACAGAATGGAGAAAATATTTGCAAACTATTCATCTTACAAGGGGATAATACCCAGATATATAGGGAATTCAAATAACTCAAAAGCAGAAATAATCTGACTTAAAAATTAAAGCAGTTTATATGTTCATCAACAGACACCTGGATAAAGAAAATATGGTACTTACACACAATGGGATACTTTTCTCCTATGTAGAAGGATGAATTTGAACTATTTGCAGGAAAATTAATGTACCTCAAAAACACAGTGAAAAAAATCAAACACACAACTTTAAAAACTGTATAGTTTCTCTTATCTGAGAAATGCAAAGCATACATACAGAGTAAAACAAAAGTTAAAGAAAACAGAACAGGAAGACAGATCTACTGCAAATGGGAAGGGGACCAGGAAGATGAAGGGAAGGAGGAAGGTAGGGAGGGAAAAGGACGTAAAAGAGGAATTAAGATGTGTCATGTATATGTGCTAAATACTCACAGTGAAAGCAGTAATTATGTATCATAAGCATGTACTAATAAATAAAATTTGAAAAAGATAAATAACCTGATTAGATATTTATCAAAAGAAAAAGGGAAGGATATGGAGTAAGAGAATGAAGAAAGGAAGGTTAACATGTACAAGGAGGTAGTTCCACAGGAAGAATAACTTCTAATGGTCTATGGCACAATAGACAACTATGGGGGAAACAATTAATTAAAAATTTCAAAACAGTAGAGGGAATTCTGAATGTTTCCCAATACAAAGAAATGATATATATCTGAAGTGATATACTAATTATTCTTATCTTACAATTACAAAACATGTATAGGATTAAAATGCACACCATTTTTTTGTTGAATAAATCAATGAATAAATTCTTTAAAAGTGTATACTAAATTCCATAAATATGTACAATCACTGTATGTCAGTTAAAAATAAAATATAGTTTAAAATATTTTATTGGAAATGAATATGTACTAAATACACATATATGTACTATGTATACTTACATGTAATAGATATAAATACATAAATGTGACATATATAACAAGAGAGTCTAGTAATTAAATGTGTGAAATGTGGCTGACTACATGGATTCAATTTCAAATAAATTTAAGAAGTTTATTTGAACTTCTCCTTATTTCCTATTTATATCTCTTCTATTGTATTTTGTTCTTTGTGTTTCTCATAAGAGAAATCATGAAGTATTTGATTGTATGTGTTTGACTTATTTCTCTTAACATAAATTTAAAAAATTAAAGTGAACACAGTTCAAGTAAGTCCTGCCATTCATAATCTCCATGACCTCAGTAAGCACTTTCATAATTTTGTACCTCAGCTTCCACATATGTCAAATGAGAATAATAAAATTCTTTATAGGACTTGAGAAGAGAAAAAGGAATGACATTATAGTGCTTAGAACAAGACAGGAACATGGAATCACTCAGTGAATGTTAGCTGTTTTTATCTTTATCCCACACGGAATTGACTTCAGTTCCAAGCAGCATAAAAAGAATAGAAACAGTGGAAGGAGAAAATTCTTTCTTGTTCCCCCCACCAAGAAAAATCACGAAGGAGCTCTTTCCATTTCCGTGTGTGAAAGAAAGGAGATGAGAAGTGCACAGAACGAAGAGAAGTTGTTCTGCACCTGTTGACACCTCTTATTCTTTCTCTCCAGAACAGACTTGCAGAATTTTGCAAATTAAATGTACCCACCCCTACACAGACATTATGGACCTTCGTGGAGACATAGGACCTGTGTTAGTACAGCTCCCGATCTAGAAAGAATTTTTTATTGTATTTCCTAAGGCTGCTAAAAAAGAAACATAAACAATAACTGAAACAAAAAGAATGCATAAAAGAGACCATATGTAGTCCACAAAGAGTAAAATTTTTATTCTAGGGTCCTTTTCACAAAAAGTTTGCTAACCCTGCTAAACTGAAATATCCAAGTCCCAACTTAGCTCATCCTGAAATGTGAGGAGAGGCTGTAAATATGTCTCAGAACCCTAACACCCAATGTGGTCCTTTCACATCACATTCTACCTATCATGGTAGAATGAATGCTAATGATATTCATAAATATAAAACAACAAAAATAATACCACCTATAAAAGACTGCCTAAGTCAGTGGTCGCAAACCTGTGGCAAACATGCAGCAGCTACAAAGCGATAGCTTTGAAACCCCAAAACTCTATTATTGAAAAGTCTAAAATGTTCATCATCACTGGCCTATGCGAAGAGTGAAATGGAAGACAAAAGAAGACCCACCTGTTCATTTACAGGGAGAATAGCTGAAGACTTTTACTGAACTTTATGTAAATAATGGATCTTTTTCAGTGCTGATTAACTCTTCTATCTCTTTCCATCTGTTTATAATTTTAGAGTCTCCTGAAAGCAATTGTCTAAATTAGCAGACCCTAGGAGTAGTCCTGACTTCATTTTTCCAATTCTTTTCCGTTCATTCTTTATGGTGTTAGGATTTTTAAACTACTGGAATTACTATTGTCCTGCCCCACCCTCAGATGTATTTTCTTTCTTGCATCAAGAACAGATTGTCAAAAGCAGTGGACAAGATATGGGGTTCCAGTGATGTCTGGTTGACAGTAATGACAGGAGAGAGAAATAAGGCAAGTTTTCCCTCCCCTCTTCACCATCTTGACATTTAACTAAGAAACAATGAATGACAAGCTTATTAGAAATAAATAGCAAGTCATCAAGACTTTAACAAAGGCAATAATTAACCCACATTGACCCATGGGTTAAATTTTGCCTGACAGCTAATGGCCATCTGGAAAGGCAGAAGGCATAGGGTAAGGCTTAAGTTATTAAGCTATCTCTGTTGGATCTTCATATTATACATCAACAATGACTGTTTCCATGGTTTCTGATTTCATTACAACTATTCATTGCATGTTCACACCTTTACCTCTGCTAGAAATGTTCTTTATACTTCATTTTTACAATTTTTTCACTGTTCTACTAAGAATTAACTAATAATTTCCAGTGTGAGCCCAAATAATAGAAATCAATGAAATAGTCTGTTTTGGTGACCATTGACAGTGATAAAGCTCTGGAAAACCTCCAATAAGCCTTAATAAACTATAAATGATGGCACTCTAATTGCCTATCTAGTGATGTTTCAAAATTACCATTTCTAAACTCATATCACTTCTTGGGATGTTTTTCTCTATTCTAGAAGATATTTTTCTTGCATGTGCATTGTTTAAAACACAGTTTAAAACTTCACTTTCTCTGTGAAATCTTCCCTGATAGCTTCAGAAAGAAAGAATTCTCCTTCCTCTAAGTCCTTTACTATTTGTTGTCTCACTACAATACACATAGAAATTACATTCTGCCATATTTTACATTGCCACCTTATTATCCAAATTGCATCATTTTTAAGGGTTTCACCTGTCTTCCAGATCAACAGGAAACTCCAAGAGTCACATTTTACATTCTTTGTATTCTTGACAGCCAGGTAGAATACCACAGGTGCTAAGTTTGTAATGTTTGTAAACTTGATTGATTGCTTAATAAACTCATAAATTTTTGGCGCACAGTTGGATTTATTTTAATTGTACTAAAATGATAGTTTCTAAAACTTGTTGAACATTAAAAATCACTGAAGGAACTTTGAAAATATCAGTTGACAAGATTGTACTTGTTATGAATTAAATCTGAATGCCTAGGAGGGAGATCCAGACAAAAATATTTTGTAAAGCTCCACAAGTGACATCAATGTTCACTGATGTTTAGGTCTTAGAACATTAACCTCAACTAGTACAGCTAGGCCTTCTATTTAATTCTGAGCCTCAACTTTTATTTCTGTGAATAGTTATGAAACCCCAACTAAATGCTAGATATTGAATTTTGTGCTGTGTGTATTGTGAACAAAATAGACATAGCCACCATGTTCATGGAGTGCATGGTCTGATAAGGCTAGTAAACCCAAAGCACTCCTTTTCCTAACATTCTTGTAGTGTGTTAATGCTCTAGATGACTATTTTAGGGAGGCAAACTATGCATATACTGACAGCAGTTTTGTCAATGTGATTGTGTATCTTTCCTGTTTTAAAAACTCTGGGCACAAACCTGGGCTCTGAGTTTCTTTGCAAGGTCCTCAAAGAACACATATAACATTATACAGGAAATATAGTAGAAAATAATGATAAATCTGATGATAATAATGATTATGATTGCTGTCCTGATAGAAGTGTAAATAAAGAGGCAACAAATACAAAAAAATTAAAATTCAATTTCTAAGTGGATCTCAACAAAATATGGAAAAGATCTAGCCAGTGGTTTGTGAATGTTTTAATACCCCACAGCAATAGAGATCCTCTGGATTTGCATTAAACCTTAAATTAAAGCAATCAGTATTTCATAAGCTTTATTCACTGCCCTTCATGGAGAATGAATTAAAAGGATAAATACTGAATTGGTACTAAATTGAAATGTTTTGTGCTTTATTCGTGTTATATATACGGGCATACTAATTGGAAAGCTGTTCTACAGTGAATCCTTTGGAAAGACAGAACCTAAATTATACTAACGCAAGTGTTCAGATTGTTCTGATCATGGGTCCTTGACTACTCATGATCCCTTGATTGATTCACCTTTTCTCCAGTTCATTTTTATATTTCTGATTATTTTTCACTGCTATGTTCCAGAAGCCCATTTTAGTTGCTCCCTGCCCTAGAAGGGAGGCTCTGAGAACTGGAAAAAGAATCTGGTGCCAGATCATTTTGCTAATGGAAGATAATTATTGTGATTATCTCATCCTTGCTTAAAAGCTCTCATAGTACCAAGCAGACTCTCTGACAGGGTGAAGTTTCAACCAAAATATGTTGACTCTCATTGTGGAAAAACTTGTCATATTCCTCTAAATGAGAAGAGACTACAGATAATGCTTAAGGGAAGACGCTCTTAGGAGAAAGTTATACAGCATAACAGAAAGGGCACTTTCTTGCATCATCCTCAGAATCTTCCTCTGATTTGACCACTAGGTTTCTGTATCACTGTAGCTGGGTCCTGAAATCATTCTGTACCTTAATTTCCTCCCTTGTATTGAAAGGAATACTGGAAAGAAAATAATGACAAAATGAACACAGGTACTATCTGAAAAACATGAGGCAAGTTTGTAAATTTATTTTGATAACTTGTAAAAATGATAAAATTATACATGATGAATTTTATAGATTTAAGTAATGGTTTTTAATATCTACTCTCTTATTCTGAAACAAATGCTTTGCTGTCTACTTATCCAATCAAAGTACTATTTCTATATTTAGTGGGCAAAAATCACTGCTTGGTTCTTTAAGAAATGTATAACCTTGGGCAAGCTATTTAACCCCCTGTGGCTCCAATTTCTTCATCATTATAATAGGCAATAATTATTCCTACCTTGGAAAAAGCTGAAATTCTTTTTGTAAAGACAGCATAACACAGATCCAAAATCTGACAAATATAACTCTGTACATCTTCAAAAAAAATCTTGCCTACCATTTTTATATGAATACTGATTCAGTGGAGAGATTTGAAATACAAATTCTATACTAAATCAGAAGTATAAAATGTAATGACCACATTAATTTAGTAAGACAAATACATGATGCAAGCCATAAAAACATTAAAAATGTAAAGATTGGATTATATTTCCATTTAAATCTAAAAATATTCAAAAGAATTTAGTACTGACTCAGGAAGATAAACTGAACAGAATTTCAACAATAATAGACTGGGGATAAATTGTCCATAAACTGTTCAAAACATATACAGAGATTTATAATATCATAAATGTGATTATAAGTTAATGAGACCAAAAAAAAATGGATAATGTCAGTAAAATTGAAACTATCAAAGAAAGATTAGAAGAATGAAACATTTTAAAATCATTCCTAGTATAAAAACACCTAGAAGTTTTTCAATAAATTGGATGAAATACATTAAAGTAACAATAGGAAATATTATAATTTAAAATACTTATAGTTTTAATGAGGGGAAATCTTACTTTAGCACTTATATAGATGCCTTGAAAAATGCTTATATAAGCCTCCTAGTAGGCAAAGTGACAATTTAACGTGGAAATATGAAAAATAAAGAGAAAATAGTCAAATAACATAAAATTAGCAAGTCCCAAAGGAAGGCAAAATAAGATTAAATGATCAATAAAACAATCCCCCAACAATAGACAAAATGCTAGTATAAATCCTTCCTAACCAATAATTACTTATAATATAAATAGACTCCATTTTCCAATGAAAAGAGTGAGTACCTAAATGGATTATTTTTAAAAATCTTTGACTCAATATACTGCCAACAAGAGGCTCATTTCATCTAGGAAGACACACGTATGAAGAAAGTGAATGAATGAGAAATCCTATCACATAAAAATGAAACCAAAAAGAGGGTGGAAGTAGCTTTCATTTTATCAGGAAAAACAAACTTTAAGTCAAAAACTGTGACAAACAATGTCATTATACAATCTGAAGGGCCCAATTTACCAATAAGATAAAATAATCCTATATTTCCCCTAACAAGGAAGCAGTCTATAGTGCAAACACTAACAGATCTGAAGGGGAAAAAGCAGTACCATAATATCGTAGTAGAGAAATTTAGCACTGAATTTTTCAACAATGAATATATCATTCATACAGAAGGCAATGGGAAATAGGAAATTGGAATTATACCCTAGACCAAGTTGGTCTCAATAAATACATGGGGCATTTCATTCAAAAATAATAGAATATATATTTTGCATGTGTACATTAAACATTCTTCAGGACTGAGTATATGTTAAGCCACAAAATAAATCTTAACAAATTTAGGACTGATATCTTATCAAGTTATTTTTTCCCAACTTTAATCGTATAAAGTTAGAAATCAATAATAGGAGAAATCATGGAAAACTCAGTATGTCAAAATGCAACACTCTCTTAACCAATCAAAAAGTCAAAGTAGAAAAAAGGAGATTTTAAAGTATTTTGATACTAAAATCTGCAAATGTAACATGCCAGAACTTCCAAGATATAACCAAAGTAGTTCTGAGAGGGAAGTTAATAGCAATAAATGTGTGTCATCTAAAAAAAAAAAAAAAAGAAATTGGTTGGAGATGTATGTTCAAATCTCTGGGTTCAATCCCCTGTACCACCAAAAGATAAAAGAGAAAGAGGAAGAAGAGAGAATAAAAATGTCTTAAATAACCTCCAAATAACTAGAAAAAAGAAGCAACTCAAACAAAAATTTGTAGAAAGAAGAAAATAAAAATAAGAGAAATAAATGAAGGGGATAAATTTTTTAAATCAACAAAACTAAAAGATTTGGGAAAGTAAATTTAACTGACAAACCTTTCACTACACCATCTAAAACAGAGTATTCAAAATCAGAAAGAGAAGAAGAAATCTTACAACTATTATAGCAATTCGAAGATTCAGATGAGACTATTATAAGCAATTTTACATAATTGAACAAACTCCTAGAAATATACTGAGTCTAAATTATGAAAAAATTTAAAATCTGACCTGATCAATTACAAGTAAGGAGATTGGCTTACTGCCAAAATACATTTCATCAAAAAAAAGTCCAGGACTTGATGGCTTGTTGGCTAAATTCTACCAAGCATGTAAGAACAAGTGCCAATCCTTTTCACAAAAGGTGGAAAGAATATGCCTAAATTCATTTCACAAGCTGATATTAACATAAAATGAAGCAAAACAAGGACACAACAAAAAAATTTAAGTCAATTTTCCTGGTAAATATTGATACAAAATCCTAAACTAAATATTAAAAAACCAAATTCAGTAGCATGCTTAAAAGTTCTTACAATATAACCAGTGATATTTATCCATAGAATACATGGACTGTTCAAAATATGCAAATAAATATACATACTATACCACATTAAGAAAATGAAGAATAGAAGCTATTTGGTTCACCTCAATAATGCTGAAGAAGAATTTGACAAAATTCAACATTCTTTCATGACAAAAAGTCATAATAAAGTAAGTATAGGAGAAATGTGAAGTTCATATATGGCAAACTCACAGCTATTATATTCAACATTGAGAAATTAAAAGAGCCTTTCCTTTAATAAGGTCAGGCAGGAGGATGTCTATTCTTATCACTTCTAAAACATAGTACTTGAAGTTCTAGCCAGGGCAATTAGGTAAGAAAAAGAAATAGAATCAAAATTGGAAAAGAAGAAGGTAAAATACCCTTATCTGCTGATAATGTAATCTTTGATAATGAAAATTCTAAAGACTCCACCAGAAATGTTAGAATAAATACAGTAAAGATGCAGAATACAAAAGTCAGTCTACAAAAATAATAGTGCCCCAACTTGCCAATAGCAGTCTACCTGAAAAAGAAAACAATGTCATTTTAGTAGCATCAAAAAGGATAAAAGATTAAGAATAAATTTAACCAGTGAAGTGATAGACCACTACATTGAATTGATGATTATTGATGAAAGAAATTATATAAGAAAAATAATATGAAAGATAGGCTGTGCTCATGGATAATAAGAATCTTGTTAAAATGTTTATATTATCCAAAATTAGCTGCATATTTAACATAATCCTCACCAAAATTCCAGTGGAATTTTTCACAAAATAGAAATCAGTATAAAAATGACAAAAGATCTCAAATAGCTACACAATCTTGACCAAGACTATCAAAGCTAGAAGAATCATACTTCCTGATGTCAAACTGTATTACAAAGTCATAGTAATGAAAATATCATGGTACTGGCCTAAAAACAGATACATAAACCGAGAAAATACAGTAAGTCCCTGACTTAGGAACATTCAAGTTGCAAATCTCCACAAACACAGATGGACCCCACTTTAGAAACATTTCTAGGTAGGAACAAATCACAGAAGTAGCTCGTGAGCCTGCTGGGCATTGTCTCAGTCCTGCTGCTGTGTGCTTGCTGTACCATGCAGCAGTGTACAGCAGTACAGTGCACAGTCAGAGCCCAGGATGCCTGGAAGCAAGAGGCAAAGCTGCGCTCATGTGGAGCGGATGGCTAGAAAGTAGAAAGTATAAAATAACATACATTGCATATTTGTGTCAAAGGTGTATAAGACTAGCTTTGTCAGATTTAGGAACAAATCTGATTTATGAACATTCTCTCAGAATGAAATTCATTCCTAAATGAGGGACTTACTGTAGCATAGAGACTTCAGAAGTAAACCAATGCATATATTTTTAATTTATTTTTGACAAAGGCACAAAGAATACACAATTAAGATAATAAATAGTGCTGGGAAAACTTAATATCCGCATGCTAAAAACAGAAAAGGAAAGAAACTAATGCTTCCTTTTTATTATATACAAGAAATCAATAGAAAATAAATCAAAAGCATATGCATTGCACCTAGATGAAAATATAAGGGGGAAAAAAAACTTCTTGACACTGGTCTCAGTGAAGACCTTCTCTTTTTTTCTGTTATTATTAGTTCCTGTTAACATTACAAAATACTGGATTTCAGTGTATATATTTTAACCATTTCCATCCCACCTATTATCCTGTCTTTCATTTCTCCTCCTCCCTCTTCTTTATTCTCTTCCTTAATTCACAGCTTAAGCAATTGAAAGTAAAAATAAACAATTGGGACTATATAAACTAAGAAGTTTCTGTAATATAAGTATTTTAATCAACAAAACTAAATGACAATGTACAACAGAGCAGAAAATATTCCTAATCCACACATCTTCCTGTTTTTTTTTTGTTGAGACAGGGTCTCTATATATTTCAGACTGGTCTTGAACTCACTATGTAGTCCAACTTGGCATTGATCTCATAGTAATCCTCCAGCCTTAGCTGCCCAAGAGCTGAAATTACAGGCATGAGCCACCATGTCCAGCTCCTAAACCATGTATATGATTAGAACTTAGTATCCCAAATATCTAAGAAACTCATATAACTCAATCACATAAAATATTAACAACAACTCTATTGAAAACAGGTAAAGAATTTTAATAGGCCTTTCTAAAAAAAAGAAGACATACAAATAGTTAAAATGTATATGAAAGATACTCAATATTGCTAAACATCAGGAAAATATAAAATAATATTACAGTGAGATATCATTACACAACTTGTTAGTGTAGATATTTTCAAAAAGCCAAAGATAACAAGTATTAGCAAGACTATGGACTAAAAGAAATCTTTGAATAATTGATATAGCAGTTATGGAAAATAATATTGAATTCTACAAAAATTTTGAAAGACACTGCCATATAGAACTAACAATTCCACTTTTTAGTATATATTCAAAGGAAATAAAATCCTCCATCTCAAAGACACATCTACACACCATGTTCCCTTCAGTATTATCCATGATAGCCAAGATAAAGAAAGACACTGTCAATGGTTAAATAGGTAAAGAAAATATAGAGTCTAACAAGAAGGAAAATTATAAACTGGAAGATATTAGGCTGATTGCAACAACCTAGAAATGGAAAGACAAAAATTATACACGGAAGCTTCAAGAAAACTAGCCTGATTGTGGTAATCATTTCACAATATATACACGTCAAAACAGCCTATTGTATACCCTCAATACATGCAATGTTTGATCAACAAAACTAGGAGGAAAAACAGTATCAGAGAGAAAAAATATTTAAAGTATTGGGAAAATGCCATAAAAACTATATAACAAATTCAAGAACTATTCTCAAAACACAACAGAAAAGACCCTGACATTTGTAAAATATAAAGAGCTTTCACAAACTGGGAAGACAAAGAGGAATGCAACAAGGAAAAACACTATATAAAGGAGATAATTCACAAAAAACAAATGCAATTGTGCAAGAATTTATACCATTAAAATTTATAAAGTTTAAATGAAATACATTTCTACCTATTGGTTTGACAGTTTTACAGGATTAAAAATACATGGCATTGACTATCTTGTAACATAAGAAATGCAGGGAAGTAAAATTATCAAAAAATAGTTCTATTTTTATAGCTGAGTAGTACTCCATTGTATAAAAATATCACATCTTATTTTTAAATAGGGAAATGGATACAATTTGAGACTAAACTCATAAGTGAAATAAGTCAGACTCACTTATGCAAACATCATATTGTATCCTTAGTTTAAGACGCTGAAAGAGAAAATAAGATCCAAAAGGTGCAATAGATACTGTGAAGTAGGAAGATACTGTGAAGTAGGAAGAAAAGGAAATAGAAACTGGGAATGGGAAAAGGATAAAAGAAGGACAGAAGAAGAAAAAATATGTATATATACAAAATATGTTAAGGTACTTATGCTCCTAATTGCTATTAGTTCATTGAAAAGAAAGGTTTGTGCCTATATAGTTTGATCAATTTTTCATGCCTGTATCTTGTAATCTGAACAATTACTTTGAAGATAAAATATGAAATATATGAACTAGTGTTAATTTTCTATGATTTTGTGTTGAAATTCTGTATCATAGTTTTTATTCTTTTTTTGTTTTTAAAGAAAATGTAAAAATTTCATGACTACATTAGTACCTATGTGTGGATATGTGGTTGGCTAGATATGATTGGGGCTACTTCATACTTTTCAGTCTTATAGTATTCTGTATAATTTAATTGGTTTTCTTTTGTGTTTTCATGTTCACATACAACTATTCTGCCATTTTTAAAAATCGGTGAGGAAATTAAGACTGTTCTGCAGGCTTTAAAGAGCTGTTATAAAGATTAATGACAATCTAGGTAACACATCCAGAACACTCCTTGGCATACAGTAAGTGTTCAACAAATGGCTTTTATTGATAATATGTTATTATTATGTGAAAACAATTATAGCTCCTTCTACTTTGTTATTATCACCTCTCATAGATGACCGTCTAGCAAAATTATGAACACCCTCAATTCCCTTATCTAAGCAATTTGATTTCATCAAATTTGAGGTATGAATACAACTATAGAATAGACAATACCCCAGAGGAAAGAAGCTTAGAAAATATCTGATTCAAATTTTTAGTTTGATTTTAAAATAAAACAGTTAACATATTCCCTGGGAAAACTGATTTTCTTGACAACCCAGCATTTTAAGGCTTAGTGGAAGCAGAATGGAAACCAATGGCAATTCTAAGGCAGGAATGGGGGTGAGGTTTAAAAGTTTCAAAGGAGACTTTTGAAAATATAAAGAACTATCATTTGCAGTTAAGCAGGAACAGTGCAATGAAATATGTCCCTGGCAAACACTGATCATTAGTTCAGAAGTGCTACTTGTCACCAGGTCACCAAGCAAGAGTGAATCAATCTGGTACACCCAAAAGAAACGCTCTTACTTTCTTAGTATTCTACTGAGAATCTAAGTCCTAAAACCTACCTATTTCTCAATTTCTTTTTTCAGAGTAGAGGTGTAGTTTTGGAGATTGAACCCAAGATCTTTGCAGTGAGCTAATTCACCAGCCCTTTCGAGGTAGGGATTTGCTAAATCACTGTATTGCTCATTGTATAATCCTCTTGTCTCCATTTCAGAGATTATACATATGTGCCAACAAGCCTGGCTTCTTTCTAGACTCTTAACCAGCTTTCATATTTTCTTAGTTGCTAACCTACTCAAGAACAGACTTTCTATGTCCTGATTCAAGGGTCAAATAAAATAGTTTGTTGCAGTATCTTACATAGCCCAAGAGGTTATTCATATGTAAGCTATCATTGATATTATTGTCATCAGTTGGCTTTTCCTGTTGTTTGCTGCTTTTCTTAGCAACTTTGCTTCAACAGCACATAAAGACTCACTGTTTATGTTTTTTTTAATTTTTTATTTTAAAGAGAATAAAACAGAAGAGGACAGATCTAAGCAGGTCAGAACAGAACAATGTAAGCAGCACAACACTTCACAACAAGACAATTGGATATTAACAGTAGCTATCATAATGTCTCTTTCTTTGAAATAGTTGAGCTTAGCTTTACACACAATAATGTCAAACATAACAAAATACAATAAAACCACTCAGAAGAATGGAAGTATTGCAAAGCATTATTTTCCAAATAACTGAAGATGAACAATGGCTACTATATTATTTCATTTTCCATAAAAAATTTGTTTATACTATCATACATATTAAAATCCAATAAGACACAACATGATAGAACCAATGCTAATAGAAAAACAAAAGCACGGTAGGACTTCAGAGCAAGATGATATCAAATCAACAATGGCTGCCATATTGTCTTTTCTTCAAAGTAACTATTCATATCATCACATATATTAAGATCAAACAAAACAGAATAAAACCATTCCAACCAATGAATAAAAACATAAGACTTCAAAGCAATATAATGGTGAACCATGATTACCATAAAATCTTCTGCTCTTAAAAAGTTAGTACATGGAATCTTCAAAATAAAGGACTCCCTATAACCCCGTGAATAATGTTAAGAGGGAAGCGAACTGTAAGGGAAGCTCGTGTGTCCCCTGTTGTGAACCAACACTGGTGGCTCCTAGGTAGCAAAGATGCATCTTTAGAGATCTAAAAATTATTAGTGTTTCTCTGAAAAGAATATGAGAAGATGCCCTCACACACAATTTCTCAAGAAGCTTGAAAGAAAGCAATTTAGGGCTAAACAGAAACTTCATAATGCATTTAACAGTCACCTCTACAAATCACAAATTAAGTAGCTTAAAATTAAGAGGAAGTTGATTTTATCCCTTTATAATGCCTTTATTTATTTTAGTTCATATTTTTTCTATTTAATATTTATATATTCTATTGAATATTTATTTCATTCTTACAGTGTATGTCATAGGTACCTACTATTCTAGCAATTTCTTTATCTAGACAACTTTTAAAGAACCTAAGAATTTGAAACATACCTATTGCCTTAATCCATTTCTGTGGCAATTTGGGGAAATATATGTCTACATTTAAATTCCTGTTCTTTGTACTTTTAAAAGTCTTTGTCCTTTGCGTGCTGGCCTCCATTTAAATGACCTCTCATTTTGACCCTTTAGTGGAAAACTTTTATTCAGTTATTGTGATAGTTAACTAACTTTTCCAATACCCAACTAAATTGGCTCAGCATAGTTCAGGGTGTAGAAGACTCACCCTAGGGAGGGTCATCACCAGAATGTATAAAAGGAAAGAAAGAAGGCTCCCCTCGCTTCCTTCACAGGAGCTTCAGTATTCAACTTCACCTTCACCTCAGCATTGTCTCCTGGCTTCCAGAGCAGACTCTTCTGCCTTTCATTGCACGTCCTTTGCCCACCTGATACACATTCACATGGGACTACACTGAGCTCCAGGCCTTCGACTGGATCCTCTGTGTCTGCAGTGCACAGAAGTACCTTTTGCACTGTTCCCCACCTGACTCTGTAGGCAGCCACTGTAAGTGAATATTGGAAGTCCTGATATATTTGTATATCTTACATTAAATCTGTCTCTCTAATGAACACTAACCAATACAGCTACTATGATTACTATTAGCTACTAGGCTTATAATCTTAACATTTTAGAATCTTAGTATATAGTTCCCTATGTTCTGAAATTACATTACTATGTGTCCTATTATGGGTGTTTTCATACAATTTATGAGGCTCTTCTCAATAGAAATACTTATGTGCCTCAGCTCTGGAGATTTCTCTTTCATGATTTGTCATTTCCTTCCATCAGTTTCTTACTTCTTTTCTGAATCTTGTGTGTCAGATCATGGACCAACTAAAAGAAGCCTGTACTTATCTCACTACTTTTCTCCTTTTTATATAGTTATTCTTCATGTCAATGACATACCTATTTGATAACTGTTTGGACTTACAAACTATCTTTTTATGTACAATTCTTCCAATCATATTTATAGAGCCTTAATGTACTTTGTACAGTATACCTTATTTATACAATACTGCAATTTTTGCTAATTATACTGTACAATACTATGGTTTTATATTCTGCTATGTATTATAGTACTGCATGTAAAAGTGATGCAAATAAAAGTAAAGTCATCAAGTTGAAGATTTATTTGACTATCTCATTGTTCTGAATATTGTGAATATAATTCCTCATTTAGCAACCAGTTCACTAAATGACCCAGGGTTAAATGACTGTTAAATGAGGAATATTTGTCTATCACTCTTGGTGTCTTTATGTTGTTCTACTTATTAAGAAAGTCTCAACTCTTTTACTCTTGTAGTTTTTTCTTTCCTGCAATCCTACTTTTAATTTTGAGTAGCTCTTTTTGTTTTCTCTGTGTACCTTTTAAATAACATCCAGTTTGAGAATGATAGATGTGTATCTTCTTGCTATCTCTCTGAGGATGTTAATAAGGTCACTTCTCTGTATGTTTGCTTGTTGTGTTGTCTGTCATATGCTGTGTGTAATGTTAGCTTAGCTAAAAACATGGCTGATTATCCTTGACTATCTGTTCACATGAAAGAGAGCAGTCATTCAGAAACTCAACCACCATCAGCCTTTCAGCAATTATTTTCTCTTTTATTAGTCAAATTGCCAAGACTATTTCAGTCTATGAATGGAATTAGCATAGCTGCAGTTTTTGCTAGAGCCTAATGAGAGAACTCATGGAGGATTTTAAGGTTTCCAACAACATCCTATATCATTCTCTTATTAATATCAATATGGCACTTCAACCCTTCAGTACAATGTTTTCCCAACAGAGCCTCCATATCCTCTCTCCAGAGGATAAACTTTCACTTTTTGTACCTGAGATTTAGGAGAGAATTCTTCCAGATGGGAAGACCGATGTGTGGGATTTAGGTTCTACTACTCATTCAGATCTTTAGCCAGTTTGTTTTCAACCTTTCCATTTCCCTCACTGAGACGCACCTGATGATGCCAATTTCTGTGTCCATCAGGATC
Organism: Hydrochoerus hydrochaeris; assembly: GCA_004027455.1. Taxonomy (NCBI): domain Eukaryota; kingdom Metazoa; phylum Chordata; class Mammalia; order Rodentia; family Hydrochaeridae; genus Hydrochoerus; species Hydrochoerus hydrochaeris. Next base: position 261,505 of record PVLA01001867.1, read on the forward strand.
TGTACCACCAATCAGAATCTTTCCAGCTTCTTTCACTGCTTGCTGACATCCTCCTTCCTAAAGCTGCCAGTAGTTTACCATGTGTTCGTCACATTTCTGATATTTTAATGCTTTTGTCTTTTCTCATGTTCTCTTTGTCTTTAACATTTTAATTTTTAATCCTTTAATTATTTTAGTAATATGTTGAGGGCTTAGAGATAAATACACATGTTTGATCCATGATACTTAATCTAAACTGAAGGAGAAATTTTGAAGGCATTAAAAAGTAAGGGAAATACTAACCCTCTAGTGAATAATGACTGCTATACATCATCTGTAATACTATTAATACTCACTTCAGTAGTTTTCTACCTATGTATTTTACCACAGCCCTAAAGAAATGGTCAAATTTCAATTTTAAAGTCCCAGAATCTTAAAGGAGGTCATATTCAAATAAAGGTCATAAATAATGTTATGACCTTGTTATGTTTCTGGATCCTCCCAGAGGAAGTTAAACAAAACAATGCCTCTTTGCCAATAAATATTTAAAAGTTCTGTTAAAATTATGAAGTTTAAAACGCCATAAGAATTTATAACAAGATATACATAATTTCTTCATAATGATTGGACTGTGGATATTGTACTCTGGGTTCTAAATAAAGGGAGGACAAAAATATAGAGAGCACATATACTTGATGTTTTAAAATGGGTCTTTTCTATTTAAAAAAAATAGGTCTTTCATAATTTTATCTTCTCATCTTTAACCAAAGAAAGCAAAACAAGTAACTGAAACTTTTTACTTTTGTTAAAAAAACTGAATTTTCTTTCCCATTTGCATGGAGATTGAAATGCCAGAGTCAAGACTGTTGATGAAAATCATTCCCACAGGAAATCCCAAATTTATGTGATATCCCATCCAACATGGAATGGCCTGAATTCCTTGGAGCATTTCAATAAATTAAATTAAAACCATTGACTTTAGAAAGTGAAATTTAAGTAAACAATAACATTAAGCAGCCTTGCCTGACACAGGAGAATTTCAGGGCTGCAAATTTTTGTCCTGTTTTATTCTTTCTAGATTTTCCCTATCAAAAGTGTAGCAAGAACTTTCCATTTCTACATTAATTAGAAATGAGAAAATATGGAGAAAACAGATAGATCGTGATATTACATTTAACGGTATTAATCATTTTGCCATGAGTTCAGGCCCTACATCCTAAGACTCTAAAGACACAAGAACAATTCCCACCAATCAATGTATACACACAATCTATCTTTCAGTTCCCATACAGCAAGTTAAAATATAAACGATTCCACTTTGTCTAGCCTCACAACCAGAGCTCCAAAAAACACTTGTCAAAGAAAGCAGTTCTTAAAAGACAGTCACTTTCTCTAGCTAACTATCACTAAGGCTGGAAGGAGCAAGGCACAATCCAACCAGATTCCAGAAATTTGCTCTACAAAAATGTCTCATCCTATTGTTCTATGGAGGGGAGTTGCAAACAAAAATCTGTTTTGACATGATAATGCTAACTGTCCCAGAAATAAAATATTTTTATTATGACAGCTAATTTGAATACCTGCTATGTCCTAGAATAGAACATAATTAAAATTAAAATTCATTTTTAAAATGAATTTTCATACTATTTCTCTTTATGTAAGAAGTTATGCCTAAAGGGAAAAATCTTAAACTGATTCCTCTGAATGCAACAGCATCCATAAGCAGAAGAAATATCTAATAAAGAGTCTAGAAATGTCTGTCATATCACCTGCTGATGTTAACTCACACTTGCACGCATACACATAACACACACAGAAATATGAACAACATCTATGAAGATAAACAGTACAAATGATTACATGTCCTTTATGAAGATGATTGCCTCATAGGCACAGCAGGAAAACACGCTCAAAAACAACTGCAGTTAGCCATTCTCTTTCACTCCTTGTTACAGCTCTCCATCCAGCGGTCCTTGCATTTGCATTGTATTTCTCCAATAACTCTCCTCCTCTGTTCTGTGCTGTCTGCTTACAAAGAACTGCACCATTAGCAAATGTTTTAGAGGAACCTGAGGGAAAATGAAATGCTTATCTTCTCCAAAATTTAGGTACAAGCAGATCCAGCCTGGAATAACTCCACATAATTGAAATAAAGAATGAAAATTTTTTCTGTACCAGGAATCAAACTCAGGACCTCATTTATGCTTGCCAGATAGGCACTGTGTCTCTGAGCTAAATCCTTGGACTAACAACAAACAATTTCCCTGCAAGCTCTCACAGATTAAAGAAAAAAATGAATGTAAGAATAGATGAATGGATGACTAAATGAGAGAAGAAATAAGCAAATGTTTCAATAGTGCAAGGTAATTACATTTTATTATTTAAGTTATATTTTTTGATGTCTTAAATGGCATAAAACTTAACATCCCATAATGAAAGAACTAATTCTTAACTACAAGTAATCTACAGAGAATCTTTTTCAAACTCTTAAATTTACTACGAAAGATAATAAATCTCATAGGGAAAACTGATTTACTTGAAGTATAGAACTCAGTCAAAGAGCAAAGACAGGCCCTAGCTCTTATTTCTGACCTAGTATTTGACACCATGCAGTAATGTACTATCTTCTGACATCTCTAAGAATCATCTCAGTCTAGACAAAGAAGGTGCAGCTTTCACTAGTGTGTGTTCCTTTTTCTGTTTTTCTCTGGAGGAGACCCTGAATGGTATTTAAAAGAAGGAAACATTCTTTACCTCCTCTCATTAAATAAGGCCTACTTATTGACATTTCTGATTGATACCACCAGAGTGAGGTGATTTTCAGGTTTGGAGCTGGAGATGCCAGCCAGTAAAAAAATGGATGAGGTCTTTGTGGATCATAGAGTTACAGGGGGGTTTAAACAGCTCTAAATGTTGTCTCTACACACAGCTACACTCAACATCAGGAAATTGGACTGTCACAGGGGACATTTTTCTTTTATTTCTGTCTTTTTTTTTTTTTAGCAAGAGAAATCTTGTTCAAGATATACCAGTGACTTCTTTTAGTTCTATTGGCATAACTTAGTTGTGTGTTCACTTACAGATTTGTAGTGGTAAAGATCTTTCTAAGAACTCATTGTCTACAAAAAAGGAGCCTCAGAAATGGGAAAATAAAGACCGACAGAAATTTGCTCACTTATAAAAACAATGAGACCACCGGCACTGCCATTTGTCATGAGAGCTGTCCCTAAGTTGTACATGTTCAAGGCCACAAGGATAGACAGAGAATGCTGCTCATGAAATTCAAAAGCAGAATGGCAGAGTTTATCAGTGGTAAAGGGCATATGGTACTATTATGAACAACTAGGACTAGGCCATTGAAGGAGTCAGTGGAAAAGATAAAAAACACAGTGCAGCTGTGACTGGAGGCACATTAATTGAAGGCCAGCCTCAAGATAAAGATGGAATAACTACACTTACATATATCTCCTGTGAATAAATAATAATGATGGATATTCTAAATGGGCATCTGTCATCTAAATTGGTAGCCAAAACATCCTGAGCCATCTCAAGGATTCTTACTCCTTCCATGTTCACTTGCTATGTGACTTGCTTCCTCACTGGATTGACATTACCTAAGCAGCTGTACTTGTAATCTTATTGGTTGATCACAAGTTTGTTCCATATGGTATCTATCTGATGATTTTGTACCTACCTCACAATTTTGCTTTATAAAAATTCCTTTGAGAAGTGCGCTCATGGGCAACCCACTGTCCTGGTCCTGTCTAGGCAGGAGCTATTTCTCCCTCAATAAAATTTTCTGCTCTTAACTTCCTTTGCTCCTCGGAATTCATTCTTCAGTTCTGGGGAACAAAAACACAGTGTATCAGATGTCTAGCAGGTTGGGAGTCATATTTATTTTCCCCGGGATCCTATATCAATATTGGCTTTAGAGTCATAAAAAACTCCTCTGTAGATTTTTAAAGCTTTTTCAAAATAAACTTATTAATCTCATGAATATATTTTTATACAGTCGAAAAGGGTGATATTTGTTTCCCATTTTTAAATGCACATTCATCAAACCATCTGAAGTACATTATGAAATTAAATAAATCTCAAATATCTTGTTAGTAGAAAATTTTTATTATGCTATATTTTTAAGTAATAAAAGTTTCAATGGATTGAATGCTAGTATTTTTAATGCATCCATACACACATACATAAAATTTACTTTATCTTAACTTCAATTGAAAATTTACTGGCCATTTCAAGTTAAAACATCAGAGATCTTGGATTAGACTGTATAGTGGGTGTTCTGGTGTCTTAGAAGAGAGGTGTGTAGTAAAATCAGGAAGCTTGAAAAGGATCTATGAAAATATTCTGAAAGATTGCAGTCACATGACTTAAAATCTCAAACTTCTTAGAGCATCTTTACTCAAAGTGTGGTCTCTGGAGCACTAATATTAGCAGCTCCTGGAAGTCTTTAGAAAGGCAGAGTCTCTTACCCCATCATGAGAACCACTGAGTCAAAATCTGCATTGAGTAAGATCCCCAGGTGATTCACAAGCACATTAAAGTTTGAGAAGCATGGCCATAGAAAACTTTCAGCCCAACAATGTCACTTTCCAGAGAAAGAAGTAAGGGTGATTAGACAACTGACTAGATAAGCACACTTTGATGAAGCTGAGACTTAACCCCAAACTGCTCTCAATTTAATGCTGTACTTTGTTTTTAAAGCTTCTAAACTTGTACAAAAACAAACTGAAAAGATACAAAAATAACTAGCTTAATACCCTGGGCAGGTGGTAGGGATCTAAAAATGGACAGGAGTCTAAAAATGGATTCTCATTTTCAAGGACTTCATGCCTAACCTAGGCTTCATGCAAATGTCTACAACTTTTAACTGGACATTATTTCACCCACACATTCCTCACATAAACATTTTGAGGACCTGATAATCAATAATTTGCCAAGATTTTTGCCAGCACATTTGAGGAATATTGATGAGATGTTGCTTTTGAAAATAGTATTTAATTACAAAGATAAAGGGTGGAGAAAGTACCTGAATTTATAGAATGGCCCATGTGAGGTTTACACTTCCCTAATTTTCTCAATAAGATTGAGTAAAAGAAAATCCATATTAGCAGTGACTTAAGCAAATACAAGTTTCTTTATGTCATATAAAGGTTGAGTGTCTAGGACTGGACCTTACAGAAAAAGACTTTCTTTCCAGTGCTCCTCCATGCTTACTAATGCAGTCACCACATACAGCACCACATGAAAGAAGTAGAAATATTATCCCTTTTTCGACAATTTTCAAGAAGGTGAATTCACCACTTCCACTTACTTTCATTGATCACTATTTAGTTATCTAACTAAACCCAGCTTCAAGTGAAGTTTGAAACACTTGGCTTTATTTTGAATGGTCGCAGGCCCACTATAACAAAAAGGCCACGGGACACAGTTTTTTCTTCTAATTAAAGTAGATCATTTTGATGATTATTTGTTGATCACTAAGTGTGATTTACTCATCATCTTTTCCTTTCATAGTAAACCACAACAGAAGGAAAAGAGAGAGAGAGGGATTAGCCTGCTCTTTTGTAAACCCTGGAGCACTTGCTAAAGCAGAGCTCACCTCTGGAATTCCTTCCCTGAGGCCTGACCCCTGGTGACCCTTGTTCTTGGATTTCATGGTAAAGCCTCTTAATCTTAACATGTATGTCCTCACATTTGAACTTAGAACTGAATTGAGGCAAATGGACAATTCAAACTTCCTAAGTATTTCTTAGTGATAAAACATATTCTGTCACCATCAGCAGTTGATGTTTAGATGTCTGGCTCTTGCAAATAAAAATAGATATGGCTGCCATGTCATTATCTTTTTAGCACATTTAAAGAGCCTGTTTTTATCCACAAGAGCTAATCACTAATGTCTTTGTTCCATTCTCAGCCTCCACTGGCTCAAAGTCATGAAAAAGGGAATAGTGTGGAAAAATACAGCAAAGGACGTTTTTAAATACATTATATTTGACCTCACAACAAACTAAAATGTCTGAGATTTCTTTTATCCTAATGGAGAACTATTCCTTTTCTTGTACCAGACAAGCAAAGGCCTCCTTTAGATACATGTGTTTTGGAGAATTTGGATTCTCCCTTTCCCCACCAAAAATTTTAATAGGTGCTCATATTGGGTACAGGGCAGAAAATTTTTCTTTTGCTTCAAGGAATCTAACAACTCTTCCTTGATATTCATATGGAAGATATTGAGAAATGATCTATGTCATAGCTCTGCCCTCATTCCAAAAATGAAATAAACATCTCTGGCTAGAAAACAAGAGGGAGTGATCAATGAGGATGGAGAGGAGGATGGGTGAACAAGAAATGGTTTCTTCATTCTAAAAAGTAAAGAGTAATGTTCCCAGAGGGAAGTTGGAAGTGGTGTTGGTGTTGTCTTGATACATTTCACCTTACTTTTAATTCAAAGTGGGGAAAGCCAGCACCCTTTTGATCAGGCTCTGTCTTCTCTTCCTGAAATTTACACACAATGCAATTGGAATAACTGAAATAAAATCAGACCTAGGAAAGCAAAGAGCCTTGTCTTTCTTTTCAGCTCAGAAGACACCCACTGAAATTGGCATGATTAAAATGATATTTTATAAAGATTAATCTCTCCTAGGTAAGAAAAAGCCAAGTGTTAACATTCCTATTAAAACAACATGAAAATTTTAAGTGTCTATGTCAGTAAGTCATCTTTCACATGTAATACAACTCAAATGCATTTAAAAACTTCTTTAAAGCATTTATCGAGGTAATTTAAAGCACCTCTCTCCTAGGTGGAATTTTTCTCATTTCTTTAACGACCCTGGCTTTCCTAATGGATTCTGGAGTACACTTAAGTATATAACCTTTTGATTCCACAGTTCCACCTACCAAATGGTACTCTTGGCTCCTAACCCTTAATGTATATAAAACTACCTTTGTCACTGCTGTGAAGAACAGAGTGTTACCCTCTCCAATCTATAAATAGTGCTATCTAATCACCTCAGTGATATTGGACTCTGCCTTCCATTATCCAGTGTTACACTCAACAACTTCATCTTACTTCCAAGAGCTCTCTCATAAATGTCTCCACATCTACATTCACCCCCAACTCAGTTTTCAGTGATTGTCAAGTTTGGGGCCACCCGCTTATGACTGGGTATGGATATCAATGATACATATTCTAAGGCACAGTCTTGAAAATGTCTCCCCTTTCAAAACTTTTCTGGCTTCCTAATCTCACAAAGTCTACAAAATGAGGAGGTTGTTAAATCTGTGAATGTAGGTGCATGTGTTTTAGCAGTGAATTATTTTAGAAAAATGAAATGATATATAGAAGAGACTAAAAAATAGAGAGGGTTCCTAATAAAGTGAAGAGAAATAGCATGAACTCTTTCCAATAACATTTCACTTGAAGGCTTCCACTCTTCTTGCATGAGAGAAAATCTGAGTCATGTCCACAGAAAACAATTGGAAACCCATGGGTCAAGGAGTTATAAATTTCCTTATTTCCATAATTTATGATTTAAGGAATGTATATAATTTAACTGTAAAATCTTCATCAGTCCTGTACTTCCAAGATTCGATATAGTGCTCCCAAGGTTGGCATTTCTCATATACTCTAATCTTGCTTCTCTTCTTCACTTAACTCCCCAGACAGGTGAGGATTTATTAATCTCATAGTGCTGTTCACCTTTAAACCTAGGACAAACTGAGAAGTTTCTTGAAGGTAGGTACTTTAATATAATCTATATAGTAAAAAGGACTTTCAACAAAAGTTGATTTTGTTTTGTTTTTGTTTTACTGATTTTTGTTACTAGGGATCAAACATAGAACCTTCACACTGAGTTATATCCTGAACCCATTTTTATTTTTAATTTTGAGACAAGGTCTCACTAAGTTGCCCAGGCTGAACTCAAACTTGCTGTTCTCCTTTCTAAACCTCCCAGAGTACTGGAATTATAGTCATGCATCACCACCAGCTAACATAAATAATTTTTAAATTCAACTGGATAGAATATTACTTTAGGCATATTCTGTAATTCATCAGAGATTAATGAAGATTTATCTTTCTCCTTCACAATAGGTAAATACATTTTTAAAAATAAAGAACTAAGAGGTGCATCCAGAAGGACCAATGTGTCTCTAAGTAAGAACAAAATACTCTTTGATAAAATATATATAATGATACAATTCTAGAGAAAAGTTTCTATTAGATCCTTTTCACAACTAATATCAGTTACTACTTAATAAGTGTCCAAGACCACACTGATCTATAATCTGCTAGAAGGACTCCTAGAAGTCACTGAGAGGTGAATACGTCAAGAGGTATCAGTTATATGATGAAAGGATACAGATTATATCAGTCAAGAGGAAAAATGTATGGAACAGAGGAAATTCTGAGCACAAAATTCCTACTTGTCCTATCCCAGTAGAATGACAAGTAGGACTGCCTTTGCCAAGATTGATAAGTTTCAATATGCAAAGAATTTGCCAATCAGAGAAGCTTTTCAGTGCCTTGGTGTCCACTTTTGACTGGGGCTCTTTCTCATATGCCTAAACTCCCACTTGCCTGATCTCAGATTCCAGTCCCTTCAGAGGTCAAGCTGATACGCCATGACCAAGAAGCCTGACCCAACATCCACCATCACATCATCCAACATTAAATTATCTAGTGTGACTCAAAACCTGTAAGCAAACAGAGACATTTCTAGGCCTTAGCGATCAATTCCCAGAAAACAAAGGCTAGACCTCCCTCTTGGCAAAGTTAAATTGTTTACTACATAGATAACGGTGGAACAACTGGAAAGTACTAAGGAAAATAATTTTCACACTTCATAATTCTTCATGATTCAACTACTTAGAACCAGAAATTATATATGTGTACATTCTAAACTACACCTTCTGCTAAGAAAGGTATGCAGTTTTTTTTAAAAAAGCACTAATTTCATAAAAGTGTCTATTTTGATTTTCTTTACTAAGTAATAAAACATGGTTTCCGGTTTCATAGTGTTAATGTTTAAATATGAGAAGTGTTCCCTAAGGCTCAAATGTGAAAGGTTTAGTATTAGAATCTTGCTATTGGGAGGTACCATGAACCTTTACAAGGTGGGCATAGTGGTAGGTCCCTAGGTCACTGGAAGCACAACCTAAACACAGGTTGTAGGAATCTTTTTCATTCTCTTCTTTTCTTCTGCTTTCTGAATCCAAAACGTGACTGCTCACTGTGACACGTGCTCCACCATATTGTGCTACCCTCCCCAGAAGTCCAAAAAATGGAACTACCATCAGTGGTGGCAAACTTATGGTACATGTGCAACAATGGACTGTTATCAGTGAAATCTCTGAAAGATTCACCATCAATGAGTTACATAATTTCAGAATGGACACTCCAGAACCTTTTGCCAAAATAAACCTCTTTTCTTCCTTACTAGCCTTTATAAGGTATTTTGTTATAGTCATACAAATCAGAATAATACAAATAGCCTGAAGGAGTTAGAATGACAAAAAGAGGGTGATTAGAGCTGATTTAAACTCAAGGATGACATTCACAGAGCAATAACTCATTTTAAAGTTTAAATGGTCTTTTCAAAACACATCACCTTTGTTAGGAGTTCCAAAACCAAAGACCAAAAGAGCAGAAAAGACATTAGGATGTTTTTTAAGAAAAGTAAAAGAAGTTCTCCTCTGAATACATTTCTAAGATAATCCCTCTCTTTTAAAGTGTGGCTAGTAGGACAGAGAGGGTTGACTCCTTCCCTTACAGGATGGTTCCTTATCAGAGACCCCCCCAGCTCGCATGCACAATTTACTTATTCTTCACATTTGACACAATAGATTTACAACTCTGAGAGGGAAACAGTACATAATTTCTCCTTCCATTCCTTCACCTAAGCTTCTTCCAATTCTTAGACTCTATTCCTCTTTCTTAACAGACATTCTACCCTTGAAAAAAATTTCTAATGAAAACTCATTATCTGAAGAAGATAGATATGCTATTATTATTCTCTAGCTAGATGTCTATGAACCCTAATGCTTCATGGAATCCTATGTGGGACCTTTGGAAGATGAATGGATTATAAGTGTGTTATAGCTGACTTGCTGTTAGCAGTGGATCCTGGTTGGAAGAAGCAGGTCACTCTGAGCATGATCTAGAAGGTTACATCTCTTCTCTCAGCTCTTCTCTTGGGCAACTATCTTCTGCCATGCCCATCTACCACACTGTCCTGCCTTGAAGTCAGTCAACTATGAACTGAAATATGAGCCAAAATAAACCTCTCCTTCTTTAAATTGTAGGTATCAGGTGTTGTGTCTCAGCAATGAAAATGTGACTAAGACAACTATTCATTTTTAAATTTAATAGCAACAATAATAATTATTAAAATATTAGTAGTAATAATAGAACAACTAACTTGGATTTTAAACATTAGAGTTTTAGAAGTACAACTCTGGCTTTAGGATAATGCCTGAATATAGTTTTTTGCATAGAACCATCTGATCCAGGCACTTCTTGCTGAGAACTTTAACCTATGTTAGGAAAAGGACTGTAATACTAAGAAACAAAACAAGATTAACAACACTGCTATATGAACACATTCCATCTGTTTGGCTGAGACAATTTCATTTTAAATATTTGATCAAAGTGTCTAAAGTTCTCCACTGAGAAGAACACTGAAATTACAATATCTCACCACTATAATGACATAGCACAAATAGTCAATCATCTGGAAACTGGATCTTGAATAAGGATCACTAGTATTACAGCAGTAATTGTGGGCTGGAGGAGAAACAGGAAGTGCCTTTCCCATGAACCAGCAGGCACACAGGCTGGGAGACAAGAAAAGCCAAGTACCCCCCACCCCCATCCCAAGCAACCAGCTAACTCAGAGGAATACAGACTGCATTGATAGTAACTGAGGTACAAAAAAATCTTAGTGCTTGTATTGTTGAATTGACTTTACAAGCCTAAAGCCAATAGTCTGAGCATCTACTTAGAAAATACCAATATGCAATATAGCAACTATGGGGATTTTCTTCTTTTTTTTGAAATCCAGTAATGTTCTTACTGTTTTCTTTTGCTCTAATTCACTGTTCTGTTTTACTCAATGTTTCGTTTTGATTGGCTTTATTATGTTCTGTTTTGTTTGATTTTATTGCATCTGATGATATGGGCAGCTACTTTGAAGATAACAAGAGGTATTATGCTAGCAATGATTGATATCCTTTTATCCTGTTTTGAGATCCTGTATCACTTTCACTGTTTTGCTTTGATTGTATTTATTTTATTTGACTTTGTTTGATTTTGTTCCCTTTAAAATAAAAAAAAAGAATGGCTAAAATTTTAAGCAAAACAAAATGCTTTCAAGAAAATGATATGACATGGAGAAACTGAGATTCTCATATCCTCAGTGAAGTATATACTGTTATTCCCACTTTGGAAAACCAAAGCCCCTACTACAGTTTAACTTATGTCTTCCCTATGATTCAGCAATTACACTTCTAACATACACCCAAAATGAACACACATGTATGTTCAAAAACGCATGCAAAAGAATGATCATAGTAGCATTTTTCCATAGCTTCCCAATTTTGGAGATCAGCAGAAAGGTTAAATTGTGGGACATTCATTCAATGGGATATGCAACAACTCTGAAATGAGCAAACTACTGCTACATGTGACAACATGAATGCATGTATATCTGAACCAAAAAAGCCAAACAAGCTACATGATTCCACTTATACAAAGTTCAAAAGCAGATAAGATCAATTTATCCTAGCAGAATTGGAGTAATTGTCACTCTTTAGGGTGCGTTCCTGAGTAGAAAGCACAGTGAGAGAAGTTCCTAGGATGTGACTTTGATGTCCCTAATATATCACCTTTAACTGACCATCAGATTTATGCTACCCCTTCACCTACCTCTTAACTTGCCTGTAATCTAGAGAAGCAAACTCAGTCATATACATGTTCCTTCTACATTCACTGCCTTTTCCTTACAACTCTAATCTAAAATGTATTAAACCATGACTTACAAACCCCTGCAGTGAGAGTTGCAATGAGCAGTTAATGTGTAAAGGGTCATCACTAATGGGCAAAGTGACCTTCACATTCAGCTCTGATAACTGAACACATGTTACAGTTAACCTGCTACACCATCATCAGATATACATCCCTGTCCTGTGTAAGAGCTTCCCCAAATCCATGCACTTAATCTTTGGTGGCACCTCTAGTGACAGGATGAATGTTACCTCATGTGGAAAGTTTAAATTACATGCTCACAAATGACATTGTGGATAAAATTGCAAAAATATTTGGCACAGATATGATATTGTCTGAATGCCAGGGAGTATTCTAAACTACATACATGCATGCTTCTCCTAGCACATCCTATGAAATAGCTATCACCACCATCTTTTGCATCTACAGCAACTGGAAACAGATCGTATCTATGCCACAGAGAATAAGTCAAAATGATGGGAATTAACCAGGCATCCTGGCTTCAGATCTTGTACCCTTTACTCCTGCCTTGTGCTATCTGCAAGAAGAGGGAGGAGCAGTGTATCAGTCTCTTTGGTCTCACAGGGCCACTTATTGTGCCCTGGCAGCCTGCTGAACTATATCCCACTAACTGACTCACTGCCTATCCTACATCATGAAATTGTCCTCAAAGAACACTGGTTTTTCAAAGCCTGAGGGACATTTTCCATTGTCACTATGCTCAGTCAAGACCAATGAGATGGTCTCACAAGTATCACTACCCTTTATCAGAATACTTTACACAGACATGTTTCTCAAGGCACACCCAATAGTGAGCTTTAGACTCTGTGTAGTATACCTGCCGTTGTGGTATCTATCCATAATCTCAAAAATAACCTTCCAGCCAAGTCTTTGCTCCTGGAAACCTCTCCTGAGACAGTTGCATCAATTTTTTTACTTCAAATACAATGAGGACTAACACAGTTCCTTTGTTTACTTCGCAGCAATGTCCAAATTCTAAATGCCAGCTAAACTGGTAAGATGAAGCTGCCCACCTGCAGTGTCTGAACTCCTGACCTGTACCCAACTACGAGTTTAATAAAAGATAGCCATGCACCCCAAGCTGTGATGTACTACCCTGTGTACCAAAGTTGCATTGCTATTGTTTTTGCCCTCCTGGATTTTTCTCACAAGTACATATGAAATCAGTCCTCAAAAATTTCCTGAGCACTGTCTGCGGTCTGCAGTAAAATTCAAGGAATAAAATTGGGGAACATCCCATTTACTAAAGGATAAATTACAATATGACCTTATTAACTGACTTACTTTAAAGGGGTCACTATTCCCCACCAACACATTTTTCTGCACAAACTGTTCTTCATACAAACACTTCAGGGTTCCTTATGCAGTGACTAAGCTGGTTTTTTTATACAGAAATGAACAGAGCTTAACTAAACCTTTTTTAAATCCACCTTCCTTCAGGGACCTTGGTCTATTTTAGCCTGCAGCAAGCTTAGCATCAAAGACTCTGACCAGTCCTACAGTTTCTCAACTTCTAACTGAAAACAGATGAGCAAATTTCCACCTAAGATTCAATATAGGCAGTCATTTGATTGAGGCACACCTCTGAGATTATTACCTAGATTCGAAGTAAAATGTGTAACGCCACCTGACTCACACTTTCTAAACTGGCTCTGAATGCAAATGGAAACAAGAGTCTTCCTTTGAGAGCTCCTCAAATCCTAAATTTTCTCCATCACCATGAAAGCCATGAAAGCAGTTACAAGGATAGAAGTCTTTGCTATCGCTGGCTTAGGAGCACTGGATCAGCAGCCCCGGAGTGTTTTGTTGCAATTACTTCTCTGTGTGGTTTTTGCTGCTGGTGATTTATTTTATTATTTCACCACTCTGAGTTGCCTCTGATTCCACTCAAAGGACTATAGCTCCTTCAATTAGCACTGTCAACAGTGGTTGCCTGGCTGAGATATCCTCTTAAAAAGAAATCTCCCCCATAGCTCTTCAGTTTGATTGGTACAGGAAAATAAACACAACAGATTATCACAGCTGTGTCTGGCAAAACCATCAGAAAAAAGATCTGGAATTGTTTCATTCTAATTTTTCCAGATTCCCAATGATATTTTTCTTCTGCTTTATATCACTGAAGCCCTGGCTCACTCAGGAACGAATCAACAATACATCCCCCTCTTTGTCTCTCTATCACTGATGAGACATTAAAAATTCAACTGCTCCTTCTTTAGTGAACAATTATCTCACTCATTGGCTTGATTCACTGATCTCTTAATGACAGCTTTCCTGCGGTTTCCTTTGAATGCTTAAAATATGAAACAACCCTATCTTGTCAAGCTGAACGCTGTGGCTGAGTTTTTAGTAGCAGTTTCCAATAAATAATTTCAAGGGGTTTCAAATTATCCATCATCTGATGGCTCTCAAGAAGATTTGCTCATCTCCTTCAAGCATAAAAAGCCATTTCTAACCACCACACTATCCCACTCATTACCCTCAATGATTTTCAAAATTGTTTCCATTGTCCTGAAAAGAACTTCCATCTCCACAGTATTGACCACTGCTTTGAATGAACACATGTCCACCTATACATGACTGCTCTTCGCTGACCTGGATGCTTTAGTAAATGTATTATAAAGATTAGAAGATGCTGAACATACAATACCTTATAAAAAGATACACATGTTAGGAAGATAACGCATAGGATGGAGGGAGGTGAAGACATCTCTAATGGGATGAAGTAAAAGTGGTATTTTCACAAAAGGCAAAAGATACACGTCACTGAAAGACATTTTAATTGGCCAGTGACAGGATTTGTGCTGCATCTGTCCATTTTCCTTCTTCTTTTCTTGCACAAGCAGGAATAGAAAGGACAATGCAGAGTGGGGAGTTAGAAAGAGGTGCAGCCTTCTGTTTATTCATAGCTGATGGGGAAACCAAAAATAGTGGATAGGCTGTATAGCAGTTAGGGAGCTCTAAAAAGACTCCAGAATTGAGAACTTAATCCCAGAAGTTGAAGAACTAGAAAATGCAGTCTTTAGACCACTTCATACCTATAAGATCAAAAGCTCAAATTAGGAATGAAAGAAAAGAGTTGAAAACAAACTCCAACCTTAGTAATTCTTTATGAGTCTAGAAGAGATTCTGTATAATTTTTGAAACTCTTTATTATGAATTTGGAAAATAAGATCAAAGTTAGATTAAGCTTTGATAGTCTAAATTATTAGTATCTAAAATTATACTTTATAATGCCTTATGCTTCTTTGAATTTTATATATTGTTTTACTGATATTGAAAATACTTTAAATATAAGCACAACATTATAGATAGTTTTTTATTGTTTTCAATTTAAGAAAACCGTGCTATTAAACGAAACTATAAGTTAATCTCAAGGGTGGCATAAAATGTTTTTAAAATATGTTTGCTGGACACAGTTCATAAGCTAACTGACGAAATATACATACAAAATACTCCAATGAATTTAGAAGGTAAATTAATGAGATTCTTCCTCTGAATATTATCACTGTCTAAACACATATGTGCAAAAAAGAGGACCTCATCCAGCATTATTTACCTCATCTGGTTCATTACACAAACCAAAAACTTAAAGGTTACTGAACCCTCATGCTTAAATCTAATGTCTCATCGTACCCATTGATGTGACAACTTGTACAGTATTTTAAGATTACCCATTGATGTGACCACTTGTACAGTATTTTAAGATTGTCCACTCCAGGAGGCAGCACAAAGAAACAATTTGCCTGCCACCCTCTTAGTAAGCACCTTTTTCCAGGGTCAGCCAAGAGGAGAATCAGAGAGCTGCCTTGAGATCCAGCCAGGGCCATGGTGGAACCCAGGAAACAGCACAAAGAAGCAATTCACCACCACCCTCTTGGTAAGTGCCTTCCTCCTGTGTGAGCCAAGAGGAGAGCCAGAGAGCCGCCCCTGAGATCCGGCCAGGACCATGGTGGAACCCAAGAGGCAGCACAAAGAAGCAATTCGTCCACTGCACTCTTGGTAAGCGCCTTCCTCCAATGTGAGTCAGAAAGAAATCCAGTAGTGTCTCCTGTGAGCCTACCAGTGCACAGGTTTGGAATCAAACATCCCCAACAGCCCCCCACCCCGTTAGCAACTGGGGACAGAGGTCTGAGCAACTCTTGGTAGGATGACTGTATGCAATATAGCAAATATGGGTGTTCTCCTCTATCTTCTCTTTGAAAGCAGGTGTTGTTTTCAGTTTTGTTTCTTTATGATTAATTGCTTTACTCTATTCAATATTCTCTTTCAATTGATTTTATAATGTTCTGTCTTTGGTTTGATTTTGCTATACATAATTGACTAGACAACTATTGTGAAGATATAGAGATATACTACAGTACCTGTTACTGTTATCCCAGTAACCTGCTGTGAAGTTCTGTACCAAATTCACTGCACTGTCTCAATTGGCTTTGTTCTGTCTTATTCTGTTGTATTTGTACTACCTTTAAAATAAAAAAAAAGAAGACACAGATGGAAGAATGGAGGAATCCAGAAAAAGGTGAGAAACCTTTGATGAAGAATATAAACAAAGTCAAGAATACATGAAACAGATCCAAAGAGAATACCAGGAAATTAAAATCTCCATTGAAAGCTGGAAAAATTTCTTGACAGAAACTAAAGACAGATTTTCAAAACTTGAAGAGAGATTTGCAGTGTATGATCACAAAAGGAAAGATCTTTTAAAAATAAGAAGGAACCAGGAAGTAATAATACAAAGGCTAGAAGATGACAAGATAATCTATAACTTAAGAACAATAAATGTGAGCAAAGAAGCAGGGATAAATACAAATGAAATACAAAGGCTATTCACAGAAATAATTAAGGAAAACTTCCCAAGCATAGGAGAAGGAAATGATATTCAGATATATGAGGCATTCAGAACTCCAACCAGCTACAACCAAAACAGATCTACACTCAAACATATAATCATCAAGATCCCAGAAATTCATCACAAGAACAGAATATTAAAAGTGGTCAGAGAAAAGAAGCAGAGCACCTATAAAGGAAAACCCATCAAAATCACAACAGACTTCTCAACATAAACTATCAAATCAAGAAGAGCTTGGAGCTAAGTATTCCAAGCTCTGAAAGAAAATAACCTCCAACCCAGATTGATGTACCCTGCAAAACTATCACTCAAAATTAATGGAGAAACAAGATGTTTCCATGACAAAGAGGAACAGAGGGAGTTCGTGACCAACAATCCAACCCTACAAAAAATAGTGAAGAACATTCTAGAGAGAGAGAAGAAAATCACCAGGATTCCAGGAACAATGGCAGAAAGGCCTCCGTAAGCAAGGCAGACAGTGGAATGAAGGAGAAACGTAAACAACAGTGACAGAAAAATAGCATAGCAGAGATAAAACAAAGAAATTTGGCTATAGTTTGATTTTATTCTGATCCAGTCCATTTACTCATACTAGATTTGAAAGCACAGACAGCTACCCCAAAAATAGCAGGATATACTACGGTAAATATCCTTAACTCCCTATTGACTTAAACTGAAGCCCTGTATTACTTACACTGTCTTACTAAGACTGATCTTATTTGAATCTGGTTTGTTAGATTGCTGTTTTGTCTTGACTGATTTTATTCAAATCTAATATGCTTGATAGCATCAAGTCTGAGAGTAGAGGCAACTATTCTGAAGATGACAAAATTCAAAAGAATACCCACTCTGGTTGGATTATTAACTGCTTTTAAAGTTATATAATGTTTTGTTTTTATTAATATTGCTATGTACTGCTATGTCCAATTATACTATGCCTGATGATATAGACAATTCTATTGAAAATAACAAGAGACATCATAGTAACTACTGTAGATCACCTAGTATTGTGGTTCTATATGACTTTTCATTTCATGCTTTTCTAGGAATTTGCTTTGTTGTCTTGTTTTGATTTGTTCTTACCTCTAATACAGAAAGGATAGGTATACATGTAGAAATTCATACATGAGTAGAACTTTTAAACAGTTTATGAGAATTGAATATAGTTACTGTTAAAAAAAGAGAGGAAAAGAAAGTATT
>PVLA01001867.1:279666-313853 GCA_004027455.1 Hydrochoerus hydrochaeris
TTTTTTTTTTGTGCCAGGGATTGAACGCATGACCTCACGTTTGCCAGGTAGGCACTTACACTGCTGAGCTAAACCCCTGGCTCTGTTTTTTTTTTCTTTAAATAAAAAAAAAAGACAAAGGTTTAAAAAAAAAAACACTGTCTACTCCTCTGGAGCAGTTGCCATCACTAGTAATACTCGTACCAGTTGTTTAACCCACTATCACCCAGATAAATAACACAGCTAATAATCACTCTTCCCACAGTACTGGAGCCAGGGTGATCTTTCCAGAACACAAATCTGAGCATGTCATCCCTCTGCATACAATGCTTCTAGTGTTTTTCATTATTCTTGACATTAATATGGACTTCCTTTACCTGGCTTACAGAGATGTAGTCTGGCCACTGCCATCTCCTCCAGGCTCACCAAAAGCCAAGAAGTCCTCCTCCCTCTAACATACAGTCTTAGGAGGGACCCTGCTCCTGCCACAGGACCTGTAAAAATGCTGATCCTTTTGCCCTGTCCATAGTTCATCTCTTTGTCAGTTTTCACATATTCTTCAGTGGCTGGTGATATTTTTTAACATCTGTCTCACAACAGTTACAATTTTAAGTTTATACTGGCATAGCTCTTGATATGTACTAAACATTAAAATGTTTGGTGGGTATTAATATATCAATAAAAATTAAAATGAGATTCACCAACAAAGGTGGTCAGAAAGATTTATAGAAATAGACTTTGGAATTGGATCTTAAAAGATAAATAGCCATTAGGAGGAGAAGTAGTTGAAAAGAGTATTTGAGACAGAAACAGTGACCTGAGAAGATGTGAAGTGTTCAGAGTGTTTCAGAACTATAGATCCTCACAGTTGGCAATGAAAGCCAATGGAGTATGGAGATGTGGGTACTGGATTAGACATCAGCAAAATGAACAGAAGCAGTGAGAGGCACAGAACAAGACTGAAATGAGTCTTGTAAGTGATGGAGTCTTAAGATGATCCAAAACAGAAGAAAAAGGAGGATTAGATACAGTAGATCCTCCAGGCAACAGGCTCATTAAATAGGTGGTAAAGAAAAGCATTAGATACATACTTATTAAACTTAGATAGTAGATAAAGGAGTAGACACAAAGGGTCTAATGTGGGAGCATTTTAGAAGATAAAGTCAATAGGAGGCAGTATCAGTGGAGTGACTATCAGTGATTAATTAACAAAGAATGAAGGAACATGATTCAGTATTTTTATGCAGCTGGATAGATGGTGCTTTCATCAGCTGAATCAGAGACCTTAAAATGAAGACATTTATGTGAATAGAGTTAGAAAACAAGTAAATGCTTTGGGGCTGGGGAGTTAGTTCATTGGCATAAGTACCTGCCTGGCACATATGAGATCATGAGTTTGATCCCCAGTACCAAAACAAACAAACAAAAACACACACACACAAATAAATACTATGTTAGTAGAGATGCCTAACTTATAGGCTATTTGATATCTAGCTATGGTTCTCAGACAAGAAGTCACTGCTATGAAGACAAGATGTGATGTTGAGTACATCACCACTTACACCCAACCTAGGAATAACAAATGGCTTCAATTTATGTAGCTGTTCTAACTAATAGGGAGTTAGTTTCTTAATACTGTATGAACTCTGAGTTTGAAGTCAAGTTTAATAAAGTTTAATCTTATTTTAATACAGTTAGTTGAAAAGAAACTTGCCATTACCAATATTGGCTATATGAATCAAAGTGGCTTATATTTGCTATTTATTACTACATTCAGATCATTTGGCTTGAACCAAATAGTGTGCAGAGAGTTATTTTGTGACAAGGCAGAAGACAGAGTTTTTGTATATTAATCAGTCCAACCCACACTTAGAATTTTTGGATTATCTAAAGCTCATTTCACTTCTCTCTGCCTTTGTTTCCTCACTTTTAAGATACAGTGATAATACCTATTCTGTGCAATTGAGTGAAGGGTAGCATGTTAACAGTGCACATTATAACCATTATTGAAATTTATATAAAGAGTCCTTAAAAAGCTAAGTAGAAATTTGATTCAACACAGCTATTCCCTCCTAGGTACCATCCCTGAGGAGCTAAAGATATCATATTATAGTGATATGTGCATACTCATGGTTAGAGCCACACAAGCTAAACTTTGGAAGTGGTTTATATGTCCATCAACAGAAGAATGGATAAAGAAAATGTGGCATTTATATACAAGAGGGTATTGCTGCACCATAAAGATGGATAAACATGTGTCATTTGTGGGAAGATGGATCCACTTTGAGACTATAATTTTAAATGAAATAAATCAGACCCACCAGTTTAAATGTTGCATGGTTTCACTTACATGCAAAACTCAAAATGTAAACAAAGAGAAACATAAAAGATACCTAACAGGAAACAGAGAAGTAGATCTTTTGCAAAAGAGATGAAGAGATGGAGAGAAACAGGAAGCCAAGGGAGAAGGGATGGAAAAAGAACTATCATTTATTATATACACATACCATTAAATTATTATATTCCACATGGAATACAATATTTACTACAAACATGTACTAGTAAAAGCAAAAATTTAAAAAATACTTAGCATTATAATTGGCATACAACCAGTACTCTTTAATTAATAATTCATTTTATTATTATCATACACTTCATCAAGTTAAAATCTAATTCAACAAGTGTATGCACATTGAGATGCTGCTGTGTACTAGTACTGAGGCGAGCAATGGAATAATAACATAAAAATAAGTTTATATAGTCTCCACAAAGGGCTTGCTTATCTTTCAGTGAATGTAGTCACACATCAGTGGAAACTAAGAGAAAAAAACAGAACAAACATGCAAAAACAGACAAAATGACAACTCCAAATGCCGTACCAGGTATGATCTCCTGCCCATGTATCAGCCTAGCTACAGTCAGAAACTCTGTGCAGCTTACAATATGGCCCCACTTTTACCAACTTGCATGTAATTTTGGAAGCAAGTCTGGTCCTTGGGTGCTATCATCCTGGTGAGAGAAGTACTAATGGTCAGAGCTTCCTCATTCACTGCCTCCACTCAGATACCTCTTACAATTTATCAGCTAGTGTTGGTGATATGTGCTATACTTAGTAACATCATTGATCATATGAAACTTCTAGACACTGCAACAATTTGTCCAAGGAACAAAACAACAAATTATTTGAGTGAAGATTGTGAGCTTTGAGCTTAAAGGACAACATTCACCACCCCCAGGGTACCTTTCTTCACACAGAGGTCATGGGCACCTTAAAGGTACCATTACCTAAGGATGATCTAAGCAGGGATAGAGAGGTGGAATTCTGGCATATTTTCTGAAATATTTATAAGCCTTGAAATGAATAGATTTACTAACATCCATAAGTGGATGATGTCAATGTCTTTAAGTAGTTATTATCTGTAAGAATCTACAGAATCCATTTAGCCACAGAACCTGGAAATTGAAAGGACCTTTCAGTTCATCTGGTTTCACCTCCCACACCACACAGAAGCCTCTCTCTGAGATAATGTTAAAAAAAAAATTGGAAGGCTACCGATGCCCCTAAACGTATAGAATCTCAGAAAGAGAACACACTTAGGAGTCATATAATCTATCTCCTAAAATCAATAGAATTGGGAATCTAAGCCCAAAGTATTCAAATGATAGGTTCAGGACCACCTACCCTTTGTTAAGGACGGGGCTCATAAAGTAGACTATGCCAGTCTATGCTGCCTCAATTTAATTTTTTTTTTTGTACCAGGAATCAAACTCACAACCATACACTTGCTAGGCAGGTGCAGTGCCACTGAACTATATCCTAGCTCAACTTAGAATCTTAAAAGAAAAACTTCACAGGTGAATCTATTGCCTACTTTGCACAGCAAAGTATTTGAAAATGCTAAGTTTGGGGCCAGGATAGCACAGAGAAAATACGGAAATAGTATAAAATTGAATCCAAATACTTTGGTGACAAGTTGTCTTGATGTTAGGAAAACTTTCCTGACTTTTAACAGGTTTGGGGATATGCACAGAACAGGAAAAGTTTCACTAAATGTTATGCAAATATTGATGATACTATCATAATTGTGCACATATTGTGCCATAAGTTTTTTTAGATGAGCTGATAAATTCCAAATAGGGATAGGCCTTGACTTATGTAACTAGCTTTGGGACAGGATGGAGCTAAATAGACACTGGGGATAAAGATTGTTGTGTAAGAACATGCAATGGCTCCTTCATCACAAGGAGGATATTATTCTGTCTGTTCCATGTTGTTAGAAGTTGAACTAAGAAGGTTTCTCTAGCATTTTTGTCCTCAATTAAGAGACAAAGCCTTAATTTTTAAAGAAATTTTGGTAATTTTCAATTAAAGTTACAGAGTTCCAAATCATCAAAACCTTTTAAAGACAATATATGGAAGAAAAAAAAATGTGGGTTCCAAAATACATAACTCACACACTTTCCACCCAGAAGAACTTGAGTACTCACTGAAGATAGAGTCCTTCCTGGAAATATTCATACTTCTTCTTCACCGGCATATGAATTCAGCCAATTCTTTTCCTAGAACTGTCTAGGTATGAGTCTTTACCAACAGAGAGCTGGAATGTGTTTGGCTACTGAGTGCCAATGGACACATCAGATTAAGATTTCCAGTTTACGATTTTAAACAACAGTTAGTGACTCCCTACTGACCACATGCAGGATAAAATCCAAATTGTCTAGTGATATGCTTAGGCTGGCATTCAAAACCTCCCACACCCTGGCTGGAAATTCCTATTTCATGTTCTGCCCAGCGATTACATTTCCCAAGCCTTCCATTCAAGCTAAATTGGTCTTATCTGTCTTCCACACATATAGAATCCTACTCCACCTCCACGTGTGTGCTGAGCCTTTGTTTTCCCATGCATAGAAGCCTTTAATTCTCTTACACCATTTACCCAGATTCTGCCCATTTTCAACAATCTGACTCTGCTTCTCACTACTTTCTTTTAATTAATTGTTGTTTTAAGTTTTATGCTAATTCAATTCCTATATGCTAAGTACATATAAATACACCTTAATGAGAAAACAAAAAAAGATGCTTCATTTTCATTTTTACACTCCAGTTGAGGGTAGAAGAAGGAAAAAAACAGGACACTAGCTTAATATGCAATAAGCAATTACAAAGACTTATATGGAGGGAACTGCCTGAGATAGAAAATGATTTTTTAGTAAAGTGGTTGCTCCTTACAGTGATGATGAAAGTTCCTCTTCAGAGAAGCCATTTGAGCTAAGACTTAAAGTGTCCCAAGAGCATTTAGAGAAGGATGAGAGGGTATACAAAAGCTTTGAATGGTTAAAGTTCAGGAAAAAATTGAGAGTAGCAGAGTGTAAGGTTGGAAATCACACAAGCTTTCTAGTCAGTAAAAATGGGTGTTTTCTCTGAACTTGTGTGCTACCACCTGCACCATCCATTAGGTTCTTAGCATGAAGTGTTGACAGTCTTCACTTCTCTTTAGTTGTATCTCCTTACACAGCAAGTTCCACAGGAGTCAGCACCCCGGCTGCTTTGCATTCATTCATCCCAATATCCATCAGTAATGAATAACTTGTAGAAAATGTTCAATAAATCACTGTTGAGGTTCCAGTATTTTTTGTGGTCCGATGTCATTAATGTGGAAGTTAGTATGAAATTTAGTGGACTGATATTCCCTTGATCCATAAGATCTTCATCTATTTACAATCATTATTATCTCAATGGAAAGAGACTTCATCCCAAATACCATGTCCCTTTGTACTTTCACATCGTTTTCTGTAATGTTCTAAGTTACTTCCCATTACCATAGACACATCCAACCTGAAAGTGGTGATACACCAAAAAAGATTTAAAATAATCTTATGTACTATTATGTTTTAATATGTTAACTTAAAAATATTCAAAAGTTTTATTATGAAGAATCAAATAATTTTACCTCATTGAAACAGCAATGTGATTTAAATGTTTCATTATGAAACATTACAGTTAAATACATGTAACAGTGATTTAAAGGTCTGACCTAATGCTCAATTTACTTCAATATCTATTTCAATGGCTCCATAGCTAAAAACAATACTTCAAAATTATGTAACTATAGATGAAATTAATCATTAGCTGTATTTAATAAGTCATCATATTCTTCTTTTCCCTTCCACAGTTTTATTTACCCAATTTTTCAATAAAAAGACTTCTAATTTTTCTTATGTCAATCAGTTGTTCTTACAGGTACCTAATGGGAAGCTCTGACATACCAGAGATGTAAGTTCTACATTTTTCTATATTTAAATAAACATATTTAAGACACTCTAAAACATTCAAATAGATCCTGCATTAAAATCTTTTTTATGATTAATAGTATGCTTAGTTTGTAATGACATTAGTTGGGAAAGGCACATAACAAAAAACATTCAAAATAATCAATTGAAGTCTAATTTATGGGTTGGTGTTATGATTTTGTGGTTTTGGCTTTAGTGGTTCAGGTTTTGTTTTGACCTTTTTGGTTATTACTGTCTTACTTTTTAAAAAAATTCACTTCTCCTGAAAGCAGTATTTTCATTTGTATTTATCTGCTTGGTAACTTACTAGTCAGTACCACTGAAACAGCCATTTGTGACAACAAAATGTCAGCCAATCCAAAACACATGTCTTTCTGCAAAATATATATATGCATACATAGTATTTATATGTGTGATAAGTCTCAGTATTTTGCCATAAGGTGACCTATGAATCATTGCATGATAAAAAGATATCTATGATAACAACCAAGCCCATTATAAACAACTATATTTTAAAGAACTTGGTATCTAAATCTAACTATATTAATAAAATCCTAAAACTGTGAATCTCAAAGAGGTCACATTTGATTTTCTGATATATCTCTGTTTAAATTCAATAAATCACCTACTTTTGAGAGTATCTTCTCCAGAAGATTATTTCTGAATCAAAAATTAGGCCTGGATTTATTTCAGTATTTAAACGTAACCTAGAAAATACCATAACCACTGAGGTTTATTTTTTAAAAATGTCTATTTCTTTAACTATATTACAGACTTCTCATACTTTATTTTGTCTCTGCAAGCTTGTATTTTCTAATAGGCTATGGATTTATTCAGTGGTAAAGAAATGACTTTATGATCATTAGTCATTTTTGTCCTGAAACGAGTAAATATTGCCCTGTTAGAAGGTGGCTTTTTAACTCCTCTAGTAGAAGATCATTTCCAAAATTATTTAATCACAAAGCTGAAAAGAGTGACTTTACTGTGGTGAAAGTGGACAAATGCCACTTTAACCAAGGCATCAATGTAATAACATCAGTACCAGAACAAACCAACAATAAGTTCCTGGAGACAGTGTGCCCTGAGACATTCATGGTATCATTCTGTGAAGTCCCTAACCCAAGTGTGTGCCTCACCCACTCATGAAGAAACAGACAAACACAAACTGAGGGTTTCACTACATAACTGGCTGGTAATTTTCAAAACAGGCAAGGTCAAGAAAAAAAATGAGGCTAAAGAACAGTTTCAGAGGAAAGGAAACTAAAGAGATGTGACAACTAAATATAATGTGTGATCCTGAATTGGACTGTGGAATGGGGAACATTACTAATATCATCATTCAGTTTTCCTGATTTTGATTAAGGTAATGCTGCTAAAAATAATTCCTGTATTCTTCTAAGAGACACTGACATATTTAGGGGTACTAGGGCACAATGTCTCCAAATTACTTCAAATAATTCAGAAGAACATGTACATATACTACATACATATGGACAGAATGATAAAATGAATAGGGCAGAGATTTCAGCAATTGATAAAAATACATATGTGAAATTCTCACAAATCTGCCTTTCAGTTTGAAATTTCCAAGTAAAATCTTGTACAATAAATTTCAGAGCAGGGAAACCTCCTTGCTGAGTGGTGCAAGCTGATGGCCTGCACAGCAAACTCTACCTAACTGTGTAGCCTTGGCACCTCACTCAGAACCTGATAGGGTCACCCCCAGCCACCCCAAGCAGCTAGGGAGCTGTGGTGCACTGCACAGCATAAGCTGAAGGCCTGCACAGCTTACTCCATCTAGCTTTTCACCCTTGGTACGCCACTCAGAACCTGGTAGGGACATACCCAGAACTGCAAGCAGCCAGGGAGCTTTGGTGTGCCAAGTAGGTTGTGCTGAAGGTTTGCCCAGCACACTCCCCCATTTAGGGAGACTTCAAGTGCCAGTAGGGAGCCAGTAAGGCCTGACTGATGACCCACACTCAACTGGGGAAACTCCCTGAAGTGCAGACAGCCATCTTCAATCCAGGAAACAATTGAGACTTTAAATTCAGCTGCAACAGGGAAATATAGGAAAATGAAAAAAATGAAAGAACAAAATGCATTTTCAAACTTCCAGCCCATCCCAGACAAGCCCTAGGAGATAAGGACATAGAAGAAAATGTAAGCCATACACCTGAAACTACTGAAATGATAGCAACTATAGTAAAGAAACAACTCCACGAAGCTATAAAGGAACTCAGATCAGAAATAATCTCTCAGGTAAGGCAAGAAATGATAAATGTAATAAAAGAAATGATGAACAGATCTAAAGAAGACATAATAAAGAAATGGAAGTGTACTGCAAAAAGATGGAAACCTTGAATGAACGATATAAGAAAAAATGGAATGCATGAAACAGATTCAAAGAGATATCCAGGAAATCAAAAATTCCACCAAAAGCTGGGACAAGCACCTCAACGATTGTGAAGATAGACTTCCAGACCTCAAAGACAAGACTGCAGTTACTGAACAGGAAAGGAAAGATCTTTTAAAAATAATGAGTAATCAGGAAATAACAATTCAACAGTTGGAAGATGATGCAAAGAAAAACAATATAAGACTGACAGATGTAAATGAAAAAAAATGACAACACAAATGATATTAAAAAAGACTATTTGTGGAAGTAATAGCTGAAAATTTCCCAAACATTGGAAAGAAAACTTACATATAGATAAGTGAGACATATACAACTCCAATTAGTCATAACCAAAATAAACCTGCACCCAGAGATATATTGACACCCAAGAAATTCAACATAAGAACAGAATATTAAAAGCTGTTAAAGAAAGGAAATAAATCACCTACAAAGGAAAGTCTACAGAATCACAGTAGACTTTTCAACACAAACTATCCAGTGAAAAAGAGCATGGATTGAAGTATTTCAAATCATAAAAGAAAACAGCTTCCAACCCCGATTAATGTATCCTGAAAAATCATCCTTGAAAATTGATGGAGAAATAAGATACTTCCATGACAAAGAACAGCTGAAGAATTTTATGACCACCAAATCAACCCTGCAAAGAATACTGAAAGATATTCTACACAGACATAAAAATAACTACAACTTCAAGAATACCAACAGAAAAACACCACCAAACAAGGTAAATAATTAAATAGAGGGGAAAAGTAAAGAAGCAGCAGAAGAAAGATAACATGACAAAAATAAGCTAATATATATCACACAACCATTAATGTAAATGGCCTCAATTCACCAATTAAAAGAAAAAGACTGGAGGGATGGATCAATAAAAAAACATCCAATCATATGTTGTATATAAGAAACCCATCTAAATCAAAAGAAAATTCATAGACTGAAAGTAAAAGGATGGAAACAATACTTCATGCAACAGGAACCTCTCCCGGAAAAAAAAAAAAAAAAAAAAAAAAAAAAAAAAAAAAAAAAAAAAAAAAAAAAAAAAAAAAAAAAAAAAAAAAAAAAAAAAAAAAAAAAAAAAGAGGGATAGCTAATCTGTTTGCAGACAATGTGAACTTCAAACCAAGAATGATCAAAAGAGATAAAGAAGGTCACTACATACTGATTAGGGGGAAACTTCAAGAGGAAGAGATAACAATCTCAAATATAAGAGAAGCCAGCTATGTAAAACAAATATTAATAGAAATAAAAACTCAAATAAGCAGTAATACAATTATAAAGGAAGACCTTAACATCTCATTGTTACAAAGAGACAAATCAACTAGACAGAAAATCAGCCAAATATAACAGAACTGAATCTGTTCAAACCAACAACATCAGAATCTACATTCTTCTTAGTTTCACATGGAAAATTCTCTAAAATAGAGCATACACTAGCTCATAGAACATGCTTAAGTAAATGCAAAAAAATTGAAAGTATCCCATGAATATTATCTGATAATAGTGCCATGACACTGGAAATTAATGGCAAAAGAAACTACAAAAATTCCATAAACACATGGAAATTAAATAATACACTCCTGAACAAACAATGGGTCACAGAGGAAATGAAAGAAGAAATTAAACAAAATCTACCAGCAAAAAAAGTACAAATGCAACTTACCAGAACTTGTGAGACACAATGAAAGCCGTCCTCAGAGGGAAATTTATTGTGGTGAATTTCCACATCAGGAAAACAGAACAAGCACAAATAACCTGATGCTACCCAAGCATCTAGAAAAAGAAGAGCAAGTCAAGCCCAAAGAAAGGAGGAAGTTTTAAAGATCAGAAATTAATGCAATAAAGGCTAAGAAAAAAATACAAAAAATTAATGAATCAAAGAGTTTGTTCTTTGAGAGAATAAATAAAACTGATAAGCCCTTAACCAACCTTATTTTAAAAAAGGAAAGAAAAAACTCAAATTCATGCAATAAGGAACAAAAAGGGCAGACTCTGTGGAAATACAAAGATAATCAATACCTACTTCAAAAAACTTTACTCGTAGATTTGGTAACACAGAAGAAATGAACAGATTCCTAGAAATACATGAATTACCAAACTGGCTAAAGAAGATATAAAACTTGTGAGTAACCCAATTTCAGTTAATGAAATTAAAAATGTAATTAGAACTTTACTAATGGAGAAAAGCTTAGGTCCTAATGGATTTACAACTGTATTTTACAAGAAATTCAAGGAAGACTTAATGCCAACACTCCATAAATTCTTCAGTGAAACTGAAAGTGAATCAATTCTCCCTAACTCATTCCTGAAAGTACGTATTGCCCTAATACCGAAACCAGAGAAAGATCCAACCAAAAAAGAGAACTATAGACCAATATCCATAATGAACATATATGCAAAAATCCTTAATAAAATACTGGCAAGCAGAAAGCGGCAAGTCATCAAGAAGATTATACACCAAGTAGGATTCATCCCAAGAATGCAGAGATGGTTCAATATACACAGATCAATAAACATAATACATCATATCAATAGAGCCAAAGATAAGAATCTCATGATAATTTCAATAGATGCAGAGAAAGCTTTTGATAAAGTACAATATTGGTTCATAAGAATCTTACAGAAAATTGGGATAGATGGTCTTTACATGTATCTAATAAAACCTTTCCATGACAAGCAAGTATTCAGCATCATATTAAATTGTCAAAAACTGAAAGCTTTCACTCTACAATAAGGAACAAGACAAGGCTATCCTCTATCACCACTCTTATTCAATATAGTGCTGGAAACATTAGCCAGAGCAACTAGGCAAGAGAGATTAATAAGAGGAATAAGGATAGGAAAGGAAGCAGTTAAACTATCATTATTTGAACATGACAAGATACTCTACATAGAACACTCCAAAACCCCTTTGAAAGACTTCTAGATGTAATAACAAAATTCAGTAACGTAGCTAGATAGAGTTAATGCTCAAAATTAATAGCATTCCTCTACATAAACAACAAACTCATTGAGAAAGAAATAAGAGACACCACACCCTTCACAGTAGCATCCAAAAAAATGAAGTACTTAGGAATCAATCTGACAAAGGAAGTAAAATATCTATACAGTAAAATTTACAGTACTCCGAAAAAAAGAAATAGAACAGGATCTTAGAAAATGCAAAGACATTACTTATTCATGGATAGGAAGAAAAAACATTGTAAAATGGTCATTCCCCCAAAATTGTTATACAGATTTAATGCAATTCCAATCAAAATACCACTAGCATACCTCACAGATCTAGAGAAATCACTCCTAAAATTCATCTGGAACCAGAAGAGGCCTAGAATAGCAAAGGCATTTCTGGGTAGCAAAGGCAAGGCAGGAGGCATCACAATCCCTGACTTGAAGTTACACTACAAAGCTACTGTGATAAAATCAGCACGGTACTGGAATAAAAACAGACCTAAAGATCAACAAAATAGATTAGAAATACGACCACAACTACAAACACAACTCAGCTGCCTTATCTTTGTCAAAGGGCCAAACATGTTCACTGGAAGAAAGATAGCCTCTTTAATAAATGGTGATGGAAAAGTAGCTTTCCATATGCTGAAAACTAAAACTAGATCCATGCCTATCACCATGCACCAAACTAAAGTCAAAATGGATCAAAGATCTACACATTAAAACAGAAAATCTGCTGGAAGACAAAGTAGGTATAAATCCTGGAGACAATGGGGTTAGCAGAGAATTCATGAACAAAAACTAAACTGCACAAGAAATATTTCCCAGAATCAACAACTGGAATCTCATCTTATTAAAAAATATTTGCATCTCAAAAGAAATCTCCAACAGAATGAAAAGAAAATCCATGAACTGGGAAAAATTCTTAGTCAACTGTCTACAGCAGATTCTGTAGACAGTTGACTAAGAATAGAACAACTCTGCTTTGTTCTATTTTGTTTTATTCTCTTTAAAATAAATAAATATCAAAAATTACTTTCAACTCACTTATCCAACCTTGTCAAATGCAATCTATTTTAGCATTCTTCAACCAAGTTACTTAAGGTACACTTGGCTTCTCCTTTGACACTATTGACACACAACTGTACCCCATACTCTTATATGAGGACACCAGTTTTATCCTTCTTGCTGATATGTGTGGAATTTAATTCTGTGTTTTGAGTTAAAAAATCTAAGACATTTTGATACTTTGTGTTATACCCCTATATGTTGTTTTGATTAAGATCAGCACAAAATCTACTTTGAGAATCATTATTCTAAAATCATACAGTAATTTAGCAGGGAACTCATTGCTTTCTAAGAATTTAACACTGCTCCACCCACTCTACATACAGTTTCTTAAAGGACAAGTTATGGGGTAAGTGATAGTATTATTGCAGTGGGAAAACAAGCACAGAGATCTTACCATTCAAAATATAACATGGTATTTTATATATATTATATATATTATTAATCTCTAGAAACAGAAGCTAAGCCCAGGAAGTTTTATATCAGATTCCATGCTTTCAAGCATCATAGCAGCTTGTCTGTTTCAATTATTTTTTCTTTATAGCAGAGTAAATTATTTTACCACTCATTCTTGTATCTTTACACTCTAGTATGTATATGACACAGAACAGGTCTCCACAAATATTTGAGTTGAACTGACTCATCTTCTGTTTTATTATCCTCTATTTACAATAATGGTATAGGAAGCATTCGATTGCATGTATAAATATCATCTCAATTGGGTCTCTGTTTCCACAAATGAGTGTCCTGAACTAAATATTCCTGAGGTTGTTTCTTGAGAAAATAACCTGCTTTTATTCTATAACATTTGATTTTAATCTTCGCATCTATCTTTGGAAAATTAATCTTAATTGAATATGGACTACTGCCATGACTTAAATTCCTCACTGGTCCTGTCTTGACCTCCTGAGGCACAGCTATCTATCTATCTACTAGCAGCCTGACAATCGTACTCAAAGCATATATGTTATATGTAAAGTGGCTCTTATAATACTAAATGTGTATCTATGTACACAACATGGTTTCAAAATGATGCTTAAAAATTTAAAAAGTGAGCATAATGATGTTAACTTAGACATAAAACAAAATTTACATATCAATTATATATATATATATATATAATCTTCTTTGGACATTTTACCATTTCCTTACAGTGAAAGGACCAAAATTCTTTCTTTTAGATATTAAAATGTGTAGCACCTTACCTCTAGTATCAATAGCATGCCTTCATTTCTAGCTTTGGACCCTTGAACAGTCTTTCACCATTCCTAATTCTGTGGTAATCTTTATTCTACTCTCAAATTCTGTGAAAATAATTTTTTTCAGATTCTATATGAGTGAGGCCACAGAGTACTTGTTTTTTCTATGCCTGTCTTATTTCATTTAACATAATGATTCTCAATTCCTGCATATTGTCACAAATAAGAAAACTTCATTTTTTTCTATGGCAAAATAGCATTCTATTACATATATGTCCATCACATTTTCCTTTATTGATACACCAGGAATAAATCAAGTTGTTTCCATTTTTTTAGAGTTCTTTTTTTTTAAACAGAATAAAACCAAAGAATATAAAACAAAATAAAGCCAATCAAAATGATGAAAGCTATCCAGGACTTCAAAACAAGATAATAGGAAAACAACAATGGCTACCATAATGCCTCTTGGTATCTTCAAGATAGTTGTCAAAACCATCAGACATATGCATATAAAATTAACCAAATAATAGAAGAACTAAGTTACTTCTTTACTTCAGTTTTTATCTTTTCAGAAATTTCAGATGTGTGACTTCTAATTTCTACTATGTCTGTGTCCTCTGAACTTGTTCTGTGTGGCTAGAGGTCTGTGATTGTATTTTGCTCCTTTGTCTTGACATTTTCAGACATTTCTCTGAATCATCTCATTGCTGAATCCCAGGTACTTAGTGCCCATCCCTTAGTGTAGTGGATTGGACTATGCATCTGGGTTCTTCTAGTCTGGGTTCCCTGAAGTGGTGGAGAAGCACAGAGCACTGAGGCCTCAAACTGTGGCTTCTTCACCAAATCTGTGTTGGGCTCACCAGATCTCTCCAGGTCACTGGCATGGGACCTTGGTGTATGGCTTCTTCTCCAAGCCCACACTGGGCTCACCAGGTCTCTCTGACTGCTGGCACATGGCCTTGAGGCCTGGCTTTTTCCTATTAAGCCCATTTATTTATTTTGGTTCAGATCTGGTATTTCTTTGCTGACTTTCTGTCTAGTTGATCTCTCTGTGACAATAGGGTATTTAGGTCTCCCCCTACAATTGTGTTCTTGCTTATTTGATTTTCCACTTCTACCAATAACTGTTTGTTATAGTTTGGTGCTCCCATATTAGATGCATATATATGTCTGATCATTATGCCATTTGTGCTACCCCTAGCTTTCTCATTGACTCCAATCAATCTTATGTTATTCTTCTTTGCTTCTTTTTGTAGCTGTTGGATTGATTTCTCATAGTCTCTTGCTATTTTTAAGGGTATCTTTCTTTTCATGATCACTAGCCACAATTCTCCTCATGATCTGAAATTCCTTTCTTTCATTCTATCTGCTGCATATACTTTCAATGGAAGTTTTAATCTCCTGAATCTTTTTTTGTATGTTTCAAGGATTCTGTTTTTTTTCTAAGTTGTTCATTTTTCTAAGCTCATCTATTCTTTTATTTGTTTTTTCTCTAATATCTTTTATGTTAAGCATCATTTCTTTTTGTACCTGAGAGATCATTTCCTCTATACCCCTTTCCACCTGTTTTTTTTTTTTTTCACTGCTGTTGTTAACATTGCAGAAACTTCCAGTGTGTGACTTCCACCTTCATCCATCTCATTGAGTTCCAGGCCTTCCCTGTGTGGGCTGACTGTCTGGGGCCACATCCTTTCTCTGCATCTTGCTATTGTCCACTTTCTCTTTTTTCTTTTATTTTGTGTTCTATGTTGATGCCTGCCAACCCCCCATGATATGTAGCTCTACCACTAGCATCGAGGCTTCTGTCAAGGAGGAAAAAGGGATGTGTGTTCCTCAGGGATGTCCTCCAGATGTAGCTGGTTCCTTATAGCTATCCTAGGAACCTACCTTCTTCTGGTGTTTATAGTTCTGTGATATTGTCCATGTTACATCCAAGAGCTGTGCTGGGTATGGAGCTGATCTTGGCCTCTGATTGTGGGGGCTGGGATTGATTGTCTGTGGGTGGAGTTCTCCAGAGTCCAGCTGCTGTCTCTTTGCTGCTGCTTCAGACACTTCCACATTACTTGCCTTACTGATTACTTCACCCTCTAGAGGTGTGTGTACATCTGTGTGCCAGGCTGTTGTCCTGGGTCTTAGAGTTCACATTGGCCTTACACTCTTCCATCCAGCCCCTCCTCCAGGATACAATGGAGGAGGCCTGGATTGCAAACTCACTGTCTTCCAACCAGCCTGCCCTCCAGGATACAGTGGAAGAGACCCAGATTGAAAAAGCACTCATTTCTAGATGGCTCACCCTCCATGATGCAATCAGGTTGTTTGCATTTTTAACTATTGAGAATAGTTGTATACTAAACATTGGGTGCTGATGTCTTCAACATACTTATTTCATTTCTTTTGACTAAATATCCAGTAGCAGGGTTTCTGGATTTTCAATTTTATGAGTACCCTATTTTCCATGATGGTTATATTAATTTACATTTCAACCAGTACTGTGGTACTTATTTCTCCATATCCTCACTAGCATTTGTTATGTTTTTATCTCTTTGTTAACAGTCATTCTGACTAGAAATGAGATCTTATTGTGCTTTGATTTGCATTTCTCTGATGAATAGAACTATTGAACATTTCTTTTCCTTTACTTAATGACTATTTGCTTGCCTTCTGTTGACAAATGTCTGATTGGGGCTATTACATATTTTTAAAATCAGATTATTTGGGATTTTATTTAATTGTAATGTCCTACATATTCTGGGTATCGGTCCCTAAATGTAGTTTTCAAATATTTTCTCCAATTCTGTTGGTTTTCTCTACACTGTTATCTGCTTTGCAAAAGCATTTTTAATTTGATGTAATCCTACTTGCTTATTTTTGCTCTTATTGACCATACGTTTTTGTGTCTTGCCTAAAATATTCCTTACCCATTCCAATGAACTAGAACAGTTCTGCTATGTTTTCTTCTACTTATCTCATAGTTTTAGGTCTTGTAGTTAGCTCTTTAATAAATTTTGTCATTGATTTTTATAAGCAATGAGAAATAGGGTGGGCTAATTTCATTCTTCTGCAAGTAGACATCTAATTTTCACAATATCATTTATTGAAAATACTGTTCTTTTTCCAATGCTTGCACTTACTAATCTTGTGGAAAAATCAGTTGATTGTGGCTGCATGAGTTTAGTCAGGTTCTTTAATCTCTATAATTGGTCTATGTTTATGTTTATGCCAATACCATGCTATTTTGATTAATATAGCTTTGTGGTATATTTTAAATCAGATAATGTAATTCTTTTTTCTTTTAGCTGTTTTTTTAAGCTCAAGATTGCTTTGCCTGTTTGTGGCTTGATTTTCTGTTTGGTTCCCTATTAATTTTTTTCCTAGTTCTTTAAAAAACACCATTGACATTTTAATGGGATTGACTGGATCTTCCAATCATGTTGAATAGTATGTTTGTTTTAACAGTACTGAATCTTCTGATCTAAAGTGTCTTTCTATTTCATATATATATATATATATATATATATATATATATATAACTCAATTTCTTTAATCAGTGTTTTATGGTTTTGTTTAAGAACTCTTTCACCATTTTGGTTAAATTTATTCCTAGAGATTTTATTTTTAATAATTATTCTAAACAGTAATGTTTCCATTCACTTTTAATATTTGAAAGTTTTGATTATAAATAATTTCATTTAATGCTGTAATAGTGTTCCTTAATACTAAATATTATTTCAAAATCTAATAAAGATCACCTTCTAGGCAATATCCATTTATTATCTTGAATATATAATATTTAGATGTGCTAAGAAACCTATTTTCTAACAAATAACTTCTGGATATTTATTTATAGAAGATATTATCATCAACATGGATAAGGAAGCTAATGAGTCTCTTCTAAAAGTAAAATTGTAGATTATCACCTCATTCCAAGACTCAATAAACAACATAAAAAAGCCATGTAGAAACAAGTTAAGAGCTTCATCTTTCTCATACATCTTCTAGAAAATTCTTTCTTACCTCTTCAATATGTACACATTTTTAAAGCAGAACAGATAAAACATGATAATTACATTAAGGATCAGATTTGGATATAAAATAATTTCTTTATTTCTTTATTTTAGAAGACTTTGATGTTACAGAGTACTGTCTGCAGCTTATTACCCCAGAAATTCTTGAAATGAAATAAAATGAACAAATGC
This sequence comes from Hydrochoerus hydrochaeris, assembly GCA_004027455.1. Lineage (NCBI taxonomy): Eukaryota > Metazoa > Chordata > Mammalia > Rodentia > Hydrochaeridae > Hydrochoerus > Hydrochoerus hydrochaeris. The sequence goes on from PVLA01001867.1 coordinate 297,762, forward strand.
CAGTCAAACTATACAAAGACAAAGGGACAATATCGCACTCTGAGGAATTATCCAATTGAATATGACAAGTCTGAAATCTACTCACATATTTGCATGTATTTCATGAATAATTTGAAGTTAGCAGCACTTCCAGCACTAAAACCCAGAGAAATAGAAGATGGTCCAGACTAGAAGATGTAATCCAAGAAAATGTGTGTCTGTTTAAAGGTTTTCAGGGGAAATGGGGCTTTGTGACAAAGGTTAAAATTTTTAAATGCAAGAAGAAAAGATATTTATTTTAAAGCCTAGAAGTCCATTTTAAAGAGGGAAGCAATAGGACAGAAAGGTTTCCAGATGACTCCACCAAGTTTGGGATACAGTTTGTCCATCTGAGCTGAAAGGCTGTGAGACAAAGTCTACTTCAGGCAGGATATAGTTATCATGAAGCATCAACAGCAGGTGTAAATTGCATGTCCTAGAGTCTAATTTAGGGCCAAGGAATTCTATCCTCATTGAGCAGACACTGAAGGAGGGGAAGACTTTCATAGGAATAAAGCAAAAACCAGTTACTGAAGAACTATGAAAAGAGGAAAATACTATCACAAAAGAAGCAGACAGGAGTCCTATCTCCATAAAACTGCAATATCTCCAGCACAGGATGAGTAGCAAGATAGGAACAAGCAAGTTACTAGCTCCTTGAACTTCAGCACCTACAGGCAGGTTTTTAATAGGACAGAGCTACAGGATTGAGTCTCTGCTGGGAGAATTTGAGTGTTTGAGGACTATCAGAGCAGGGAGCACAATCCAGTGATATGACTCTGAAGTGCTTAATTGTCATCAATATCCAGAACTGTAGGATAGTAGTATCTCTTCATTTCCTCCAAGTGCCATTTCTAGCCTGGGATTTTCTTTGAATGAACTTATTATTCAATATTAGGTATATGTTTTATATTGGATTAACCCAGGAGACTATTGTATAAGTTTTAATAGAGTTAAACCAAGGTTTATTTCGTCAAATCTTGAACCAACCATCAGTTGAGTAAGTGAATGCACCTCAAGCTAGGTGAATATAGAGAAGGCCTATATCCCATACTAACAGAATGAGTCCCCTTGGTTGAAATGAAATGATGAAAAGAAGGCCTGTCCTGTCATTGGTTCTCTGAACAAACAACAGGTCTATTTGCCTGAATTTCTGACCATGCTATCTCAAATCCCTGAGTAGGTGTCTCCCATTTGATTAGCTTCTCAGATTAGTTTCTCAAAGCTCATTTGAAGCTCTGAGCTCTGTTCCTCTCTACTGCTCTGAGGTGCTCTCCCCAGGCAAATGTGCACCTACTGTTTTGCTCTGATCTAGATGGGTGCACACTTAGACACATCATCTTTACCGCAGCTTCAACTCAGCCCCTGGTCTGGGGCCACAGCTCTGCCTCACTCAAGCCCCTTTCTAGTCCTTTGTTGTCACCCTGTACGAATAACTACCAAAGACTTCTGCATGGAAAGTTTCTTGTCAACAGGTGTGATCTAAACTGCTGTCAACAATGTTCTCACTGCTGTTAAAAATTTGACATTTTTTAGAAACCAGAAGTGCAGGCACCAGAACACCAATAACGAATATAATCATAATTTTATATTTTTTAACCAAAAGCTTTAAATGCAGTTATTTCTATATAGTGTTTTATAGAACTACATGTGAATTATTCTGCTAGATGACTACTATGACATTATCCAGTGTTTAGCTGCCATTCCCAGCATTTTGAAGTTCAGGAAATTCTATGCTACCATACTTTAGTGAAAATTCATGATTCAATATTGGGATGCTTCAAAGTAACATAGCTTTACAATACAGTTTCCTCTTGTTTAATGGAAAATTTGCACGTTCTGTGGGCATGAAAAATTACCCAGTGCCAGGGAAAGTAACTCATAGGAGATAGCTCACAAATATCATTTCTGAAACAGGGTCCAAAGATTGTACTGGTGGAAAACAGTTGTTAAAAGTAAACCTGCAGCAAACATATCTGTACTAAGATATCTGCTTACCCTTGAAAATTAATATTATTTTATAAAGAAAGCATCCCCTGCAATGGAGGTTATCCCCATAGAAACAAAAGTAACTCTACACCCAGACAATAGAAGCAATGCGGGAGCTCTCACAGTTACAGCAGCAGAGATACTGGTTTGCTAGATACAAATTGCCTCACAACCATCTAAGGTGCCAGTAATATGTACACCTGTATTTGGTAAAAAGACATCAAATTTTTTTCAACTCTAAGACTGACACATCATCTAAGGGTATCCATTAATTTAATTATTCCAAAGAGGTCTTTAAGGTGACATTTTCAGTAGCAGCCACCATTGCTGTAGCCTGAAAATGTACCACTGGCATCAGCTTGTACCATCTGCCAGCACCCTTATTGCATTTAGGTAGAATCTCATTTCCTCAGCTCACTGCCAAAGCCACTGTTCTCTATTAGGAGCTGAGATATTTTGCCATGGCTTAGCTTCCTTCATGGAGAGTCCCTTGGCCAGGCATTCTAGACAACTGTCCCAAAGTTGTGTTCACCCAGATACTCTTACCAGTCCCACCTCCAGTGCACAACCGTCTAGGGGCTCAGGAACCTATTCTATTTCATTCCCACCTGATAGTCCTCACCCCTGGACTTAAATCTCATGATCCAGATCACAGCGTTATTAGGCTGTTCTTTTTTTTTTCAACCATGAGCACCATTCTTCCATTTCCCAGTACCTCGTTCTCTGTACAGTTTAGTGTACCAGAAGACCTTCCATTTTGGTCTGTATATTGGGAAGCAGAAAGAAAATGTTCAAATGGGAAGGGAAACAAAAAGGGGGGTGAGGGAAGAAAGCAAAAAGAGAAGTTAAAAGGGAATAGAAGGGGAAAGGGAAACAAAACTTTTGTAAATGAAGAGGGAAAGGAAGGTTAAAGGGTGCGGAGGAGAATGACGAAAAAAGTTTTAGTACATATGTGTGGTGACCAGCTCTGGTGAGAAGATATTCACCTGCCCTCCCTCAAATATTTCAACCTGTGCCACAATATAGGCAATTAAATCCACTTTAATGGTTGTTGTAGAAGGTATATCTGCTATATTATGTATTTAAACTTCAGTATTTTATGTAGTTAATGGAGAACTAATGAGACTCCAGCTCTATCTATGCTCAACACTAATTCTCTCAACACTTTGATACAGAGCTCCCTCTATTACTGTGAGATAATAAATTTCTGTGGCTTAAATCATACAAGAAAAGGACTATTTTCTTTTACAACATCTTTTCTGACCTCAACAGATTTTACAAAAGTTGATCATATTTTCTTGCCAGAATAATCTTTTTTTTTTTCATTTTGGTTTCAATGATGCCACACTCTTCTGACTTTCTTCTATTTTGCTGAATACTCATACTCAGTCTCTGGTGTCAGGTGTCTAGATGTTGGACTTCTTTTTTCTAAATTCAAGCTTTATACCTAGGTAAACTGTATTATTGATACTTACTAAACATCATTTGCTCTGTCTGCCTTACACTGCCCTATCTCTCAGTTCTCAAACCTTATCCTTATTTTTGCTTTCAAGATTATTTTATCTAATCTCATAGCTATAAGCACCTCCTATACATTGCTGTCTCCCAAATCTCCCAATCTATGTCTCTGGTCCCAATGTTTCCCCAGAATTCCAAATTTGTTTGCCTAACTCTCAGCTCAGTGATCCCTTATTACATCTAAGAGGAATTAGTACAACACATCCAAAACTACACTGTTCCCCATCCCAGATTATTCATCTCCATACTGCTCCTGTGATGCAAATGGTAACTCCATTCACCCTGAGATGCTCAGGCCAAGTATGTGCACCATATTTGATTTCATTATCACATTCTTTTGCATCATCGGTGGTCAGAACAAGCCTGTCCACTTGCCTCTACTTCATCCCCCAATCCTGATGCACGCCAGCACAAGGTTCCTCTGGAGGAAAGATAACTTCCTAACAGACTACTCTTCTTGCACTCTTGCCTTCCCATTGTTTGTTATCTACAGAGCAGCAAGAGAGGCCAGGATTCCCTGCTAACTTCCTACTGCGTATAAAATACATACCAATTCCTTTCTGCAGCCTAAAGACCTGAAGAATTTGACTCCCTGTATTCCACTGGCTGCATTGTTTATCTCTCCCTCTCACTGGGCCTTGGTTGAGCAGCCTGTTAGTCTTCAATCAGGCCTTCCTTTGCTCACATTCTTCCCTCTGGTTAGGAAGTTCCCTCCTGAGACCACTGTAGTGAATGTTCAGTCCCTCACTTCACTCAGGCTTCTGCTCAGTTAAGCCCCGGATTGGATTTGGGGTAGTGGGTACATTATCTAAGACAGCAGCTGCCTTCCCCTTCTTTCACCACTCTTTATGCTGTATCACTTTTCTCTTCACTGTCCACTTATTTGACTTTCTTTTCCTCATAATACTTGCCTACTTAACACATTTGTCATGAATCATATTGATTATCTCAACATCTAAAGTACTCTATCTTATGCATTGTTTTATTCTCAGCTTCTAAAAGAGAATCTGGAACCTAAAAATAAGGTTACTTTATCAATGAGGAAATTTTTATCAATAATTTCCTTTTCTGACTTTAGATATTTAAAATTAAATTTCAGTCACTAGAAAACAAAAGAGTAGTCACAAAAAGTATGTTGTCATAGTTGCTATTACTCAACCACATGAAAAAAGAATAACTTACTCAATTATCACCAGTGACCCAATAGAAAAGATTTCTTAGCATGCTTCCCAAATGGAAAGTTATCTACTGAATTAGAAACTTGAGATACAGAACGAGATTTCAAGTAATTTTGAGGAATGAGAAATGTAATTATTTCAAATTCAAAACTTTTCCTAATACAGGAGTTGATTGCTATTTGAGATTTTAGCTTTTCTAACGTTATTATTAGTGGCTTTATGTACATAACAGAGAATTACTGGTGGGTTTACCACTATTTTAAATCAGTTACTTACTATGATTCTCTAAGATATCATATCCTCAGGAAACTATTTTAATTCATTTAAAACATTTAATAACTGAGGTATGTGTTATAAGGTGGGAACAGGAAGAATCATTAAGGTATTCAGCTTAGCCCAATTTGTCTATGACTTTTTAAGTTTTAGGAATGATATCCCCATGTTTTAGAAAACTTCCAAGTCCAAAGCAAACAAGAATAATTGGTCACCCTACAACTATTACTCTTTGAATCTTTTCAGCCTGAGAAAGGGGATAAAGGAAATAGAGTAATGCATCAAGATTTTTAAAAATATGAGAAGAAAAGAGGAAATATGAAGCACTATAAAAGATATAGCTGCATGTATGTTTAGGTGTGTGGGATTGATGACCATATTTCTAGGTTCTTGTTGGATTGTTGAACAGATCTGTTTGCACTCTCACTGCTTGAGTATCCACTTTGTGTGCTTTAATTCTGTAACTTGAATAACTATTTCTAAAAGAACAATATGTAATGTATCAACTAGTGATTTCTTACTGTTTATCTTCTTGTCTTGAAATTGTGTAATATTTCTACCTTTTTCCTGTTTTTATTTTCTCTTTAAATAAAAAAAAAATATAAGAAACATGTAGAGTGCTGGAATTAAGATTTCTTTGAGGTACCCTGGTAGGCATCCAAGTGTCAGTTGAGCAAATGAGACCAAACCTAAAGAGACCAGAGACACAAACATAAGGGTTTGGTGTATCATTTCAGAGACAGTAATTTCAAATAACGGATCTAAGTGTTATTACCAGAAGTGAGCATGACATGGCATCTTTCTGAGTTTTGCTCTGAGTGAAGTGTTTGAAAGTAGCTGGCTGAACACACCCATTGAACAGCTGTGATATGATGACCTGGATGTACTGCAGTAAGCCTCAGGTGATCAGAAGACTCATCTTTTTAAAGCATAGTAAAAGACCATTTCCATATTAAAAAAATGTAATCTCCAAAATCAGCACCCCAAATTTAGTTTTGTACCCAATCATGTCACACACTTTCCTAAATAAAAAAATCTAGTTTCTAGTTCAAATGATCTCTAGTTATAAAACTGCAATACATCCTCTCTCAATCTATCCATAAGATATCCATAAAGATGGATTTTTTAAAAAAAAAATAATCCCCTGTGAATTTGAAAAGCACAACTGTCAGAAAATATAAAACCAGAATATGAGAGAATTTTATGCTAATTATTAGGTAGACAGAACTACAGTAGGAAAAATTCACATAGTACAACTCAAATTTGCTTTAAGAAAGAGTGATGAAAACAAACCATTTCTTCAAACTTCTGGACAAAGACAGAAGAGCAAAAACAGGCATTTACTTTTGCTCCCTGAATATTTACTAAAACTACAGCATGAATTTTACTGAGACTAAAAAACAAAAGTAAAGAAGGAAGAACAAAACAGAGGACACAGCATAAAACTGAAGCATAAGTTGTCACAAAACAACTTACTTGGCTCTGCACTACTAAATGCCAGAGAACAAGAGGCAAATCTCAGAAACAGCCAGAAGTATACCATGAAAGCTAATTAACATTTAATTATCTTTAGCATTCATAATACTGGTGTCTCTGACATAGGGATGTAGGTAAGGCTACAAAAGAAGGATGTTATTTACAAGTTTATTCAAGAAGCTATTTTTGTCTTACCCTCACTATCACAGGCAGGTGAATGTCTTTCCTTCCCAAATTCAACTAGACAAGGGAAGGTTTATACTCTAAAAATAGAATGAATTGGTAATCTTCAAACAATACAGTTATTGACTTACTTAACTACATCTTTTAAAACTTCCAGACAATAGGATCTTAAAATATTCATTCTTTAACATGCAATACTCATAAGACAGTTTTATGTTTCAGTGGTGGCTTCAGAAAGGATTCATATGGAATTTAATTATTTGGGGGCTAGAAAAAGTTTGAAATGAAGCAATCTACTCGATTAGTGATATTACAGGGCATAGGCAATGCACACAGAGGACAAAGCCTCTGAAGCAAACTTCAGAAGTCTCCTGTGGATCTTTATTCACTACTAACTCAGATTGCTTATTATAGACTTGAGATATTTATGTTAATAAGATAGAAGCTAGAGATGGATACTAGGAGGAGGTTACAAAAACTTAGAAATTTGGGTGCTCAGAGTCATCTATAAAACCTGTTAAAAACTTTTTTTTTAAATAAGCTTTGAAATAAGATATAGTCAGCATCTATGTTTTCTGAAAACATCTTGAAGCCAATAAACTGCCCAAAGATTACATGACCAGACTTTTCTCCAATGGCTTTTACACATTGCAAACTTTATCTGCAATAAACCAAACATATTAAATTATATAAAAAAAGGTTAACAAGAATAAATTCAGTGCTATATAAGTAATTCACATGCACATTTAAAGCAAATGCAGTCTCCTAATTTACCTTGTCCAAAGAAATAATTTAAGAGATATTGGAAGATGAAAGTATTGCATGGTGAATGTGACATGACAAACCTTAAAAAATTGCTGAAACAATATTTAGCAGAACCCCACAGTTTTACATACTTTTATTTTTATAAGAGAAAGAATAAATTAAATGCAAGAAATTATGTAGGAAATTTAATCAAAAGACAGAAAGAAGGAAATTATAATGATAAAATCAAACTGATAAAATATTAAAGTGATAAATAATATAAAGAAATCTTTAAAATTTCAAGATCTTCCTTCTTTTAAAATTGAATAAATAAGGAAATTTCTACAGAGGTCTAATCAAAAATAATTAAAACTTTAAGTATACAAACATCAGGATTGGTGAAAACTTTAGAAAACATCTTAAAAATTGCTTAATAATAAGTGGGGTAAAGCAAAAATTAAGAAATTATTTCTAATGATTTCAATGAAGATTAACTCCAAATGACTGAATAAGTTTGAGTATATATATTTAAGTATGAGATTGTTCCATTTCAATTGCAATTTGTCCCAACTCCTTTTATAAACAAGCCAGGCATGGTGGTGCACACTTGTAATCCAAGCACTCCAGAGACTGAAGCAAGAGGACTGCCATAAGTTTGAGGCCAGCCTGGGATACAAAGTGAGTTGAAAGTCAGCCTGAACTGCATAGTGAGATTCCATCTCAAAAAACAAACAAAAGAAAAGGAAGAAAGAAAGAAGAAAGAAAGAAAGAAAGAAAGAAAGAAAGAAAGAAAGAAAACATTGCACAATTTTTCATCAAAAGACTAGAAAACAACAAAATTTAAACAATAGTCCAAATTCTAAAACTCAAACTTTAATGGAAACCATTTTCTCAATTCCAAGATTTAATAAGTAATGATTCAATCATTTAAACTGCTTCCGCTTAATAGACTGACAAATATCCAGTCCATGCTCCGTCTTGACTCTACCTATTTCGCATTCTAAGATTTAACATTTGCCACATTCTACTACCATTTACTTAATGCAAGACTCATTTGATTTCTATGAACTTTCTACTCCTGAGGGAAATTAATTCACATAATGGCAAAATCTACATGGCAACCACTAGAGTGGGTACAAGAATCGCTAGGCTCAGGTGTAGGAAAAAATGAAGCCTAAGATAGGTACACTTTGGTTCAGGTGAAGGATGGGGAATTCCAATCATTAAATCCAACTCTGCAATATTTTTGTGCAGACATACCTCACTGGTCTCAGTATAAATAACTAACAAGCTGGACATGGCAGCACATGCATGTAATCCTAGCACAAATGAAACTGAGGCAGGAGGAACATAGCAATTTTGAGGACAGTCTGGGCAACACAATGAGACTCTATCTCAAAACATTTAAATAAAAAAACTAACTAAGGTCAATGTTAACAGGTGTAAATTACTGATATAATTAAGGTTAATGCTGGTACATAGCCACTAATCTGTAGACCCCTATAGGGATGAGGGTTTAGGGTCCTGAGCACTGCCACACAAGTAGATGCTGCTGAACTGTGCCTAAAAATAAAGATGTCTAATTCATTCCTTGAGTCTGGGTCTCTTCTTTGGGCTCTCAGAATCTCAGTCTGAATGGTGATAAGATACCAGAGATGCAAGACATGGTCATTAAGTCTGTGTACTATACATGTACACTGAGCCCACACTTCATCAAAATCATGTGCTCTGACATGTGCTGCACTCACAGAATAACACATAGTGTTATTCTTTACACATAGTGTATTTTTCTTTACACATAGTGTTATTTTTATTTTTAGCACTCAGCTTAAACAGACACCTTTTTCTCATTACCAAAAATTTACCATACAGGCAGGCAAGGACCATGCTCCTAGACCTCAGCATGGGTCTCAGCCTAACTCTCTATATCACATTTTGCTGCTTTCTGAGACAGCTTTAGTCACAAGCAGGCTGTCTGGATAGTAGTCAAGATGATACTGGATAAAGTTTGCTTTGCCCTTTACATCTGAAATTCAAAAAGACACATATAAAATTTTTATAATAATCCAGTTTAAAACTCCTTTACCAGTTCTCATTGGCCAAACCTGAATCTGCTAGCTGATTGGAAACACTTGAATCACAAAGACTCAGAGTTGGGGAAAGTGGTGCTCAGTGAAAACAGGATGTTTTGATGAAAGATGCATTTAGGAATGGTAAGTAAACACATCTTATATGCATCCTTCCCTTTCCTTTTGTTAGTCTTTAAAATAATTATCACTTAATATTGCATTTGTGCATCACTTTGATGACTAGGTTTTCCTCCTATGCTTCATGGGAGCATCAGATAAGATATCCTGCAGAGCAGTGCTTTGTAACAACAGAGCTGTGAACAGGTACAGAAATGCTTGACAAGACCACATTTTCTCTCTCTCTCACACACACACACTCACACTCACACATACACACATGCATGTAATCTTAATTCTCACCATTGTCAGGTATAAAAAGATAAGTTTTGTGTTGCTATTTTTTGTTTTGTTCAGTATTTCCTTCTATACAGAGATATAATACAGCCAGCTTCTACTGAAAAGCATCAAAATTCTGTCAAGAGAATTTCATGAAATTAACATTTTGGGGGGGGGGTTGTTTTTGTTTGATTTCATTTTGGCTTATCATGAAAAACTTGTTTTTATGGTTCACACTGTTAATTCAAGTTTTTTGGCGGTTTAAACAACATTCCTTGGAGAAATGGACAAAACACTCCCTATTCCACTTTCTGAGTCAGATCTGTGCTGCAGAACTGAAATAAGCTAATAAATGGCAAGTGCTCAAAGTTGAGGAGGATTAGACAGGAAGCAGGTTAAATTATATATTTTTCAACAAACATATGAATGATACCTCAGAAATTCCAAGAAAGAAAGGGTCTCATTCTAGAAAATAAGAACAAAAGTCTGATAATACAGAACAACTAAATATGTCCTTGATAATGTACATGTTAAGAAACTACATAATGTCCCAATGACTTTCCATCAAAAGCTCCTGCAAAAATGGCAAGATCTGTGTGATATAAATCAATTATAATTGATCCATGGGATCAGATTAATCCCCAAACTCAGCACATTCCAGACAATTAAGCACCCTGACCCTGCTGCAGAGTTTCCAGGGTCTCACAGCATGTGTCCTTTGCCAGAAGCAATCTCTTTCTCTGCCTACCCCCTATGGATGGCATTAGTGCTTGCACTGGGTATGTGGCCAATGCAAAAGCATTCTTCACAAATTGTATCACAAATATCGGTTCACAACTGTGTGTGAATCAGGCAACAGTGATTTACAAACAAGGAAAGGAAATTCAGAGAGAGTATTTTGCTCCTAGATCATGCAGCTTGTATCAGAGAGAGCCAGAACTGCTTCTCATGTTCTTTAGCTTATAAGGGAGGCAATAGAACTTTGTGATTCTCAATTACAGCATTTAATCTCAGCTATCTTCTTATTGGTGTCTTATATTAACGTATTAGAGAGGCATCTTCCTGTAAGGCAGAATCCTAACAACGTTCATATTTAGAGTCCGCCTCTATCACGCGTAACAGTGCCTGGAAGGTTGGGGCAGTAGGTGGATGCTTGGTTATTTTAACATTTTAAATGGTGACAATAGCTTCTTATCGACCACACTGCCTTGTTAAATAAAAGAATGAGAACAACCATCATCATTACATTGAACGTTTGCTGAACTGAGATTTTCTAAGAAATCTTAGAAACTGGATTTCTGGCCAGTATATTTCTGCTCCATCTTCCCCTCTGCTGTTTTCCTTCCTTCTCCATCTCTCAGCCCTATTCCTCTGGCATTCTTTTTTTTCTTCAACTAAAAAAAAAGGCTGTGAAGCAGTCTGCTAGTATTGAAGAAATGTCTCTTCTTTTAACATCTTGACTTTAACACAGATTTTCTTTCCTAGAACTGTCTCTCCCCTGTTTCTCTGGATTATCTTTGCCTAATTTTTATCACAGTAATTGAATAAAAGAACTTTCTCTGGCTCTACAAATAAAGCACAGTACATTTACTTTTATTTATACAGGTTTCTTCTACATTATGGGTAGAAGCACAGGTATTTGCTTCTACATATAATACATTATATACATATAATGATTCATTTTCCACACAAATATCCTTGGCTTTCCATCTCTTCAGTGAAGTTTTAAAACCTCCAGGCAGATTATATCAATGCTTCATAGACTTCCATTGTCCAAAAAACAGACAGTACACTGAATGGATCCAAAGGAAAATCACTACCTGCTGATAGACAGGGTAGATGTCACTTACTAGATGTCTAGCTTTCATTGTTGCTAACTTGTTTAATTTCTGCAGCCAGAAATGAAACTGTTTGATCCTTCAAAGCAGAATGTGCTCTGTACCAACTGATTCCAAATGGCCTCTCTTTAGATTGAATTTTTATTTTATTTGGTTGAACGGTTTTGTTTCATTTAAACCCGTATTTATGTGAAAATTTTAAATAGTGCATTTCCATTTGCATTTCAGAAAAAAGAACCTTCATGTTTATAAAATCACTTTTGAGTTGCAATTACAGTTATTTGTCTCTGGAATACACAACATGTAATTGGGTCAACACTGTTAATGAAGGACTAGTGTTATTGTTAATGAGCTAGTAGTGATAGTTTCAGTGTTTCATCCCCAGCAGGTGGTAAACACAATATGTTAAGATAGATAATTATACTAATGTTTCAAATGTCAACAGACCAAAGAAGTCACTAAAAACATATAACTAAGAGGTTAAAAGGGACAAGCACACTAAGTGAACTCTACTTTTACCCCCCCAAAAAAAAAATCAGTCTCCTCTTCACAGAAATTTTATTGTATATCAGTGTCCACTTTGGTCAATTCACAGTTCATCAAAATGGAAAATAAAGAAGTAGGATAAACCATAGCTTTTTGGGGGATTCTATCAATATAGACAGTAAAAGACATTAATTTTTTGATCTTGAAATGCTTAACTTTGTAAACTTCATGCAAGTATTTAACAAGAACTTTACTTTCCATACTGAGAAAGCCATTTTTAAAAACCCTCAAAATAATAAAACAATCTGCTTGCAGTCTACAACAAGCTTACAAAATCACTAGAAAAACAAGATGCATGTACACGAAATAGTTGGCAAGATACAGAAATGAAATGTAGTAGAGACTGTATGGATCTTAAAAGTAAGAAAATGTGGGCAGAAGTAGTTTGAAGTCTTTCTAGCAAAGCAAGTTTGTATCAATTAGAAATTCTTTTGCATGCAATTACAGAATACCTAATTAACAGTGGCTTTAAAGATGAAAACATTTAAATCTGTCATATAAATAAGATTGAACTTAGGAAATTCTATATTTGGAACAGTAGTCAATGCTATCATCAAAGACCAAAATGCTTTCTGTCTTTCCTCTCTTCTATCTTCACAGTAATATATAATATTTAGTAACAACAGGACTGATAGAATTCTATGTGTCACATCCTCATCCACAACAGCTCCCACAGAAAGAGAGAACAGAAAAAAAACTTTTTTCTAAGCCCTTCTGAGAAACTTCATTTGCATGAACTTGCCCAATTCTCAACATGTAAAGTAGAGGCCAATAGAGAACTAGAAATTAGGACTGTCATGAAAGGCTCAGATCACACATGGACAACTGAAAGGTATGTGGGAGACTCTGTGTCTGCAGATAATAAAATCAAATGATAAATCTTTTTTTTTTTTTGTACCAGGGATTGAACTCACGACCTTGTGCTTGCCAGGCAGGCACTTAAGCTGCTGAGCCAAATGATAAATCTTATTATCAATGAAAAACAGGACAAGAATTGAGTAATGAGTAGAAAACTTGGCCAATGTTCCTATCTTAGATGGCGGTCTCCATAGGAAAGATGAAAACCAGAGAGTGGAAATCTGAAGCTAGAGAAAGAAGAAAGCAGCAAATATTCTACAGTCAAATTTCAAAAACCTGAACCATATTATTGAGGAAATATGGGGTGAGAAAATGACACAATAGTTTCAGGTGTGTTTTGCTACTTGCCCCTTGCTAGGAGTCTGTTTGTGTCACTTAGTGTTTGCGACAACTCTCGGATGAAAATTACGAGACAATTCAGAACACCAAATGTGACACTTGACACAAATTTTCCTAGATGACTAGATTCTATCAGTGAGTCACAGAACTTTGGCTTGGGTCACCATCATGAGACTCATAGCTAAAGGTTCATAAGAATTCCAGAAGAATTTTTCAAAAATAGAACTTTTCAAAAATTATCCAACTCTAAACTTTATGAACAAAACTTTGAAGATTCAGAGACTATAGAAGTTACACAGAATTCTATTAAGGCCATGATAGCCAACAAAATTGATACTGGTAGAGTCAGCTTTCTCTCTACTATCACATGCAAACAATCCCAAACCAAAATGGATTACAACAAGGATCTATTTCTCACTCTTGTTATATACCAATTGTGGGTTTATTGGTTATTTTGCCCTATTGCATGTATATTCCCATCTTGAGGATTAAGTTCAATGTTTTGCAACCTTTGTTAATACCTGCTTATGTATATATATTCACTATATAAAACCTCCCAAGCCAAGAATCATATTTATCACAATGTGGGCAATATCATGGAGAATGTATGATCCAGGCTGAAGAGTCAGCCCTTTCATCATCTTCTAGAAAGGGAAAACCTTTGTTATATAAGCTCTTGTATCCTTTTACAAGTTCTGCATGGATGTGGCTCATGTTCTCTCTGCTCATATTCCATTGGCCCAGTCAAGACCAAATCTGACATCAAGAGGGTCAGGAAGTGTTCTTTTCCCATGAGGAAGCAATGAACGCTACATGGTAAGTTGTATGGAGGCCAGCAAATAATTGGGATCAGTTATTCAGACTACCACCCTCTGTATCCTCAACTAGAAATATGCAGAAAATTTTAAGTCCATCCTTCTAATCACTGCCACCATCCATCTATCCACAAGTAATATGCTTCACATTATACTACAGCAAGAAGCAAAACCAAAGTGTAGATATATAAAGATAATGCTGTACTGTTTAGAATTTCATAGTATGGAGGAAAACAATAACACTAACATCTAGGATGGGGGAAAGGAGAAAAGAAAGAAGGGAGAAGATTACATGCAAACATACACACACACACATATATATCATAGATAATTATGCTACTACTCTCTGTTAGTTCATCAAAATAAATGGTTTCACTTTCATCGTTTGATCATTTTTATACCTATATCTTATAATCTGAGGAACTACTCTGAAGATAACAATATGCAGTATTTTAACCATTGTTTTTTTTTTTATTTAAAGAGGGGGGAAGCAAAACAGAAAAAAGGGTAGAAACAATACAGAATTTCAAAAAAAATAAACAGTAAGAAATAACTATTTGACACATTACATATTGTCTTCTTGGATATAGTTGTTCCAGTTACAAAATTAAAGCATACAAAGTGGACATTCAAACAGTGAGGCTGCAAACAGTTCTATTCACCAATCCAACAAAAACTTAGTAACATGGTTATCAATCCTACACACTTAAGGTTACATACAGTTATCTCTTTTAGAGAAATTTCTTTTCCTCCTCTTGCTTTTTTTTAAAATTGTTTTATTTAAAGAAAAAATTTTGAAACAGAAAGAGGGTAGAAACAATACAAAATCTCAAAAACAAAACAACAAAAAAAATAGTAACAAGTAATAATCACTAGTTGATAATTATATACTTTCCTCTTAGATGCAGTTGTTCAAGTTACAAAACTAAAGTCCACAAAGTGGACATCCAAACAGTGAGACTGCAGTTAGTTTTGTTCATCCATCCAACTAAAACTTTAGCAACATGGTTATTAATTCCACACACTCAAACATACATGCAGTTATATCCTTTAGAATATTCTCTTTTCCTTTTTTTCCCTTACAATAACTATAATCCATTCTCATAAACTACTTAGAAGTTCTGCACATGTAAATGTCTCTACACATATACCTAGCCTTTCTGTATTAGAGGGAGAAATAAATCAAAACAAGTCAGCAATACAAATTCCTAGAGAAACACGAAATGAAAAGAACATACAAAAACACAACATTAGGTGATCTTCGGTAGTCACTATGATGTCTCTAGTTGTTTTCAATAAAATTGTCTATATTGTCAAATATAATATAAACTTAGCATTGCTTTACATTATTAATAAAATCTAAACATTGGAGATATTATAAGACTTCAGAGGCAGTTAAAAATCAAACCAGAATGGGTATCCTATTGAATCCTGTCATCTTCAGAGTAGATGACCCTACTCTCAGACTCAACACTCTCAAGCATACCAGATTCAAATAAAATCAGTCAAGATAAAACAGTGATATAACCAATCTTCTCTGTCTTATCTCTGCCATGCTATTTTTCTGTTGTTATTTGTTTACTTTTCTCCTTCATTCCACTGTCTGCCCCTTTCTTTGAGGCCTTTCTGCCATTATTCCTGTAACCCTGGTGGTTTTCTTCTCTCTCTCTAGAATGTCCTTCAGTATTCTTTGCAGGGTTGGATTGGTGGTCACAAACTTCCCCAGTTCCTCTTTGTCATGGAAATATCTTGTCTCTCCATTAATTTTGAGAGACAGTTTTGCAGGGTACATCATTCTGGGTTGGAGGTTATTTTCTTTCAGGGCTTGGAATATTTCACTCCAAGCTCTTCT
>PVLA01001868.1:0-313614 GCA_004027455.1 Hydrochoerus hydrochaeris
AAAAAAAAAAAAAAAAAAGAAAAAAACCCCAACCAAACATATATTTTTCTTTTTCTCTTCTGTTTCTTTTTCCTCTGTCATTCTATTTCTTTGAGTTTTCTTCAGTTTTTATCTTTCACTTTTTCTATTATCCCTAAGACTTCATCAAAATGTCTGTGACTCTTCTTTTTTAAGCATCACACCTTTCTTGTTTTATGGCTCACTTCTATCCGGTAGCTCTCTAAAAATATCAATTAGTCTTTTTTGGAGTGATCCCTTTCTAAAATCAGCCTGCATATGTGTCGTGTGCTCTGAGATTTTTTCCTCTATTTGTTTTGTCTTTCTCTTTTTAAAAGGTTTTGTTTTTCAAATACCTACTTTTATGGTTGTTCTTGCCCAGTTTCTCCTAGGTCAGAGTGTTTCACTACAACAAAAACTACTTAGGAACTTGCATTCATTTGTGGAACCTGTCAGGTGTTCTTGTAATGGTGCGATGGCTCGGGGATTTCCAGTCCTACCCGGCTTACCCTGCGTAGGCTCTGTGCTGGGGGACTACCCCAAAGAATCACTAGCTCTAGCTCTCTGTCTCTCTCTTCCTCCCTCCCCTCCCTCTCTTTTCCTCTCACCCTTGCATTATCTCCTGCGTTTGGCTCTTGGCCTTTTCCCATGGTGCCCAGATATGACTCTCCTCCTGTTTTGCCTTACACTGGGTCCATTTCATTTCCCGACTTTCTAAGTTAATGTTATTCACTAACATTAAGGAATTTTCACCCATTTTTTTTCAAATAATTTTTCCATGCTTTTTTCTCCCTCAGTTTCCTCTTCCTCTTCTTCCTCCTTTCTTCTCTCTGTGGCATTTATGTCTGGACAGTTTCCATTGTCTCACAGATCTCAATGGCTGTGCCATTTTCTTAGGTCTTTTTGCTCTCTGGGTTTGGGATTTTATGACTTTTATTGCTGTCAGGAGATTTACAGCCTCTGTCTCCTGCCACCTGAGATCTGCTGTTGAGCCTATTTCATGACTTTTCAGTTTTAGTTTTTATAGTTTTTAACTCTCAAAAATCTTTTTTTTTTTTTTGTGCCGGGGATCCAACTCACGACCTTGACTTTGCCAAGCAGGCACTTACGCCACTGACCTAAACCCCCGGCCCTCAAAATTCCATTTTTAAAAAATAATCTCCATTTCTTGGTTAAGATTCCCTATTTATGGACTTCTGTTAACATAATTTATTTAAATCTTTGAACATAGTTTTCTTTAATTTCTTGCACATATCTGTAACAGCTGTTTTGAATTCTTTTCAGCACCTATTGACTGTTTTGTTTTATTTTTCTTGGCACATTTTCCTATTTTATTTTTCATGCCTAGTAATTTCTGGTTGCAAGCTGAACATTGCAGTGATTCAGATTTCTGTGTTATTTTCTTGAAAGCCATTTGTGTTTTGCTTTAGTAAATTAATCTGGTTCTAAATCACAGATTTAGTCTGTTCCATGGTATCGCAATATCGCAGACAGCTGGCCATTGAGATACAGCAGCAGACCCTTCTCAATTTGTTTTCTGCCTTTGGCTATTTTTCTCTCACTCTTTGCTGCCGTCTTCTGGGTTTCCCCTACCCACAGCCTCGCTGATGCATATTAAGCAGTAATTTAGGAATGGATAGGACATTTATTATCTCAGCTCTTGCATAACCCTCCTGCTCACAGGACCTCCCCACTGCTATTCTGGTTGACTCTTTGTCCACACTGAACTGAGATAGAACCTCACGCGGATAAAGTTGCAGCTTTTCACTTCCTGTCTAGATCTGAGTCTGTGGGCTTTAGCCCGAAAAGCTACAGGCTTTCACCTTCCCACCCCTGCCAAATCCACTGTGCCCAGCTGCTCATCTACACTGACAGAGCCAAGCACCTTACTCTTCCCAGAAAACCCCTGCTTTTATTTACCCCACATGGCAGGGGAGCCCCAGGAAAGAAGGCACAGGCTGTTGGCTATTCAGATACAGTAGCAGACTCTTCCCAATTTGTTTTCTGCCTTTGGTTATTTTTCAAAACTCTGACATGGGATTTTTTTTTTTTTTTTTTTGCCATTTCACCTGGTTTGTATTTGTTTCTTTGAAAGGAAATTGCTCAACTTCTCATACTACCATCCTTGAGGTGGATCTTGGATTGGATGTTTTTGTTTTCTTACTCAAATATTCTATTGACCACAGCTTTGATTCTGATTAGAAAGGAACTGGTACCAGGATGCTGGCATAGAACTCGTGGCATAGACTGAGTTTTGCATAAGTCACCTCAAATGTGCAAAAATAAATGGGAGCGGTGAGGCGAATCGCTTCGGAGCTGGGCTCGAGTCTCAGTCCGGCCCTGAGGGACCTCTCTGTGGTCTTCAATAACGGTGCCTAACAAAGGACAGACCCCTCAGCCTTGCTTCCATGGAGAGCTTCTCCCTATGTCCCCTCTCCACGCCTCCCTTCAGCCTTTCCCATGGACGCCATGACAGTGAGCATGGCCCACGTGAACTTTCACTTCTGCTCAGACACCTGGCACCCAGGCTCCGTGTCATTTCCTTGTGCTTTTCTAAGTAGCTGCTGAACTCTCTCTCTCTCTCTCTCTCTCTCTCTCTCTCTCTGTTGTGTGTGTATTGAAGAGGCAGAGGACTTACCTCTAGGCCACACCCAGGCCAGCATAGTTAAACCTCTCCCGCTGCAAACTCTCACATCCCTTCCCACTCTAACTTGGCGTATATGAACCAGTGTCAGAGGAAGATAGATTTTTCTCTCACGAAATTGAAATCCCTGCTCCATGTTATATTTTTCATAGCCTCAAGTCTAAGTTTATAGACTTGAGTTGTACACAAATTATATATTCAGGCCTCACAGATAAAGCATTAGAGGCAAGTTCAGCAGCTTCGTAAGATCTCTGTTCAGTAAAATACTCAACCCAGGAATCTGGGCTGTGGCACAGAAACTGGTGGGTCTTCCACAGCCCTCAAGGGTCCCAGACCACCAGGGACCGGGAGGACTCCCCTGGCTCCCCATGATGGTTGGAGGAGAAGCCATGGAGAGGTGGCTCACCGTGTCTCTGGGCCAGCAATCCTGTGTCAGCTCAGCAGCCTGCTCGGTCCTATGGGTCCCTGGACTGCTGGGGAGCAGGACAGTCCCTCACGACTCCAGATGACAGACTCCTGTCTCTGCTCCTATAGCTTTTCACAGCCAAATGAAACAGTGTGGTTGGAGCAGCTTTGAGGTCAGATCAGCTACTTGCTACGATGCTGCAAAACCCAGGAGACATCTGTGTTTACTGAGCACCGATTTCATACCCGCTGTTCACACTCACCCTACCACTTACTGTATATCATCCTGTGGCCAAGCTATTATTAGCATCATTTAAAAGACAAAACCAAACCAACAAGGCTGAGTGAACGCTGCCCTGGCTCCCACAGGTGGCTGGCACAGGCAAGGCCTGGGCTCTTTGCCTGTAAGACGGAGCGAAGTGCTCTGTAGTTGGTTGGAGGTTTGCCAGATTTGCCAGACCTGCCAGACGTGGTGTGGGAAATTTCTAACCAGGCCACTGAGCCGAAACCTTTCCAGATGAAGTAGATGTCTGCTAAAGGAAACCTCTGGGGGTAGGAGGGGCACTGCAGCCAGCGCGGCCCAAGGCCAGGGGAAGGGTCACCTGCTTGTGGGCCTTTCTTTCTGGGGCAGAGTGGCCGTGGGATCCAGTGGGCCCACAGAGGACTTCACAGTGCCCACAGGAGGGGGCTCACATTGACCAGCTCCTGGGGGGCAGCCATTGGAGCCCTGATCACAGACAGGACGCTGACACCACCACCCACTGCCACAGGAAGCCACGAGCTACGCCAACCGATCTAGAGGAGACAGATCCACCTGGGAATGGGCTTTCTTTTTAGACCTGCTGCTTACAGCTAGAAGGGTGCCGACCTCTGAAGAGCGATGGCGAGCAGCCGCTGAAGCCCAGTAAGGTAGGGCTGAGTGTTTTGCTTCCTGGCGCCTCTCACCTCTAACTTGCTGAAAGTGCTCTGAGGCCTGAGTGTCCAGCGAGTGGGCAGACACACCACTCTGGGATCTGGAGGTGGAGAACGAGGGAATTTTAACACAGCCGTGTGGGGCTGTGGACAGGCTGCTCTGCCGTGGCCCCCTTCCCATCTCAGAGAGATGTTTTGATTTACAAAAGCTCATCCAGGCAGGATGGAGTCTGCACCGGGGCTGGGCTGCAGGAGGGAGGTGACAGGGGCACACAGAGCAGCTGTGGAGCTGGAGGCAAGGGACTCGGCCTCCCTGGAAAGGGGCCAGTCACACTCACTGGGCACAGCCGCATGAGGTGACAGCAACATGCGGGAGCATCTGGCTCAAGGTCCACGACGGGCTGCTGCTTTCGGTTTATTTGGTTTGTTTCGGAAGGAGAAGATTCTGTCTGGGGGCAGAAGGGTTGGTGTGACTGAACGAATTAGTGGTAACCTTTTTGGCCTAGACATCTACTATATCTAGAAAGGAAAGAATAGCTGAAAACATATTTTAAGAGGATTCTTAAAGTTTCTAGGGCCTTGATAGTTTTTCCATTCATTTTGTAATTGGCCATTGATTTTACCCTGCTGACCCACACTACACAGGAGCTGAAGACTGTTACTGTGTGGGTGTGTCGTCATCAGGAATTCCCTAGATACACATGAATGCCCCTGCAGTGCTGAGCCCTGTACCTGGGGTAAGGACAGGACCCGGAGCTGTGCCGTGCAGGACCCTGCAGACAGCCGCTGAACCGAGAGACAGAGGCCAGCGTCTCAGCAAGGGGGACCCGTGTCTGTGCAGCAGCTCAGGTCGAGGGAGGCCAGGCCACACAGAGCTCTAGTGTGCACTGAGGGTCATGGGGACACAGGGTGGCTGTGGTGGCTGAGGTGGGACCTGCAACAGATGTGATGAGAGAGGTTTTGAGACTCAGGTGTAATCAGCACATTTCAGTGTTGATTTTCATCTCTGAGTTTTGTGATTTACATCTCAGCATTTTGATTTTCATCTGTTCGTTGCCTTCCTGCAGCTTCATAATTCACTGGCTTCCAAAACAGTGCTAATCTGGCTGGGGCATCACTTCTGAGTGGAGTGCACCTGCCAAGCCTGGGCTGCAGGGGTGGGGTCCAGGCCCCTTTGTCTCATTCCCTCTCCACACACCTGTGCCTCACGGTAGGACGCTGGCCAGGGCAGGGGCTTCCCCCAAACACAGGCTGGGTCCGCAGGCCCTCACTCTGCCCTGGGGGCCTCAGCTCACTCTGGGGAGAATTTTCCATCTTCCACATTACAGAGGTGGGGATGGTGGCACCCAGGGGACTGGAGATTTCACCCAGCTGTGGTCTTGGGGGAGAATGGTGAAAACAAAAGGCCACCAAAAAGTTTAAAGAGAAAGCAGGGACCGCTGGGCCAAGACAACAGTTTCCCCAAGAAGAAACTTCCCCAAGAAGTTTCCCCAATGCTGACATTGGACTGCTTCTATTCTGAGGCAGGATGAGCATAGTTTATTTAAAAAAAAAAAAAACCTTTTAATTTTATTTTGGAGTAATTCTAGGCTTGCTGAGAAATCACAAAGGTCATTTTCAGCCAGGTTCCCATAATGTTAACATCTAACTTAACCACGGTCCATAGGCCGGAGCTACAGTGCTAACATCGGTACAGTGGCGGGAATCAGGCTCCAGCCTCCATGTGGGGGAAACCTGTTTTTCACTACTGACTTCTGTTGCTGTTCTAGGATTCGATCTAGGATGTGAGTCTTGGGTTCGCCTCATTGTCTTATCTGTTTGTTCTGATCTGCAGTGTTTTCCCCATCTCCCCTCATCTTTCATGGGACTGACTGTCTGGAAAGTTGAGCCTGTGGAAACTGTGCCTCGATTTAGATTATCTGATCCTTTCCGTTCACCTCCATGGTGGGTTTTAAGGAAGAATTGCAGCACAGAAGTTCACAATAGTCATGACCTGGCTGGGCTGTGGCCTGTGTCCCTCCTTATAGAACTGGGCCACGCCCGCAATTCCAGCAGAGCTGAGCACTGGAAAGAACTACAGCGCAAGCCCAGAGCTTGGCACCTAGAGGAGGCTCCTCAGGTTCCTCACATCCCCAAGAGGTTCCCGGTGTCCCTCACTTAGGAGCCCTGCATCCTGCAAACTGTGAGTCTTGTCACCCATCTCTTCTGGCCTCTTTGCACACTTGACACCTGGACTGGGGGACACACTGGGAGTAGGACACAAGACGTGTCCTGCTTACTGGGTTAAGTTGGTTCTGATCTTTGAGATGGGCATGCTACATGGTTTCCTGGAGTCTGTCAGGTCCCTGAACTTTAGGCCAGTTGTGTGAGGGCGAGGATTCTCTTTCAAGGGCATTTGTGGCTTTTGTCAGCTTCCCAGATGTGCCTGCCAGTCTAATAGTTTGGAGTGACTATGTCTGATGTTCCGTGAGCATAATTTACACCTACCTTTTGGTGTAGCTGTGGCCATGAGGTGTGGAAAGGATCTGGGCAGAGGAGTCAGTTAAAGCGGTTGTGTCCATGAGGTGCTGTAGGCTGGCGGCTGAGGACCAGGAGGGCAGAGTTCAGACTTTAGCCCTGCCTCTCCCTTGGGCGAATGAGAGTCTCTTCATAAGCTAACAGTAGTCTCACCTCCCTATGTGCTAGCAGCCTGATCTATCCTCTGGGACTTCTTTATGTGTGGATAACAGTGCATTATGTTTTCCACGGTAAACCCCAAAGCCCCCGTCCTTGAGTGAGTTGTACTTTTGTAGTGAGCACCAGTTTCATTCTTCTGATGCTGCTCAATTCTTGGTATCATAGTCACTGGGAGATCTTTGTAGTTAGCAAAGGCGCATTTTGTAGGACAACTTCTTTGATGTGTGTGTGCGTGTGTATGTGTGTGTGTGTGTAAATTCTATTTTGAAATTCATAAAGGAGAGCATGGCTTGGTGATGTTTCTAATGAGGAGATGAGTTTAATGCAGTGGAGAAACATGAAGCTCCATGTTTTGGGTGTCCCCGGGTCAGGTTGACCAGGGACTGTGTTTGGATCTCAGGGCTTGGACTGCTTGGAGAAGTGCTTTCCCTGAGGTGGGCGTGGAATCCTGTCCTGGAGTGACCACACTGTCCCTGGCCTATGCTAACAGCTGCAAAAGAAACAAAGTGGGAAACTCACAGTAGTGCTTATGTTTACTGTACCTCACCATTTTCGGTCAGACTCGGGATTTAGAAGGTCATCACCTCTCCAGGGCAGGGCGTGGCCTTCAAACCCAATCTTTCCCACCCTTTGCTGCAGACTCCCAGAAACCCAGGGACAAGCTTGCACCTAACCCTTAGGGTATCAGCTTTCTACCACATTAAGTACTCTGTAAAAATCAGCTCCAGTCCATGATCCATGCATGGAAAAATCCTACAGAGAAACATTTAGCCACAGAGCCACAGTCTGTGATAGTAGACAAATAGCTTAAGTTTCAGTTGCCTGTTTTTGCAAATATTCCACTTTGTACTATAAAGATTATATAAAGAATTTTGCTCTAAGTTTGAGGGATCGTCTCTGTTTTATTTCTGCCACTTCTGGGGTACAAACTCATTTTTAAAAAATAAAATAACTTTTCAAAAATCATTGTGCATTAGGATAGATAACCTGTACTCATGGTTCTATTTGGGTGTCTTTATGGAAAGGGCTGGATGTGCTTCTTCTATGCACTAATACAGGAAAGGAAAGATTTCCAATTTGTGGCTTCCTTCTACCTCTCATCTAACAGGCTCTGAGCTACCTGTCAAGGTGCTGGGGACAGTGTATGTCAAGGGAGGCAATTGGTAGTTTAAAAGCAGTGTGAGCTAGAAACATTCAACACTAGCTTTCTAGGACACAGATGTGCCATATACATTCATAAGGTTTTTTGTTTTGTTTTGTTTTTTTGTTTAGTTTTGTTTTGTTGGTACTGGGGATTGAACCTATGACCTTGTGCTTACCCAGCAAGCACCTGAGCTGCTGAGCTAAATCCCTGGACCTCATAGGTTTATTAATAATTCACTAATATGAAGACTGTATGCTACATAATTTGTACATAATAGTGAAACACACATTTTTTTTTAATCATCAATGCCCTGCAGTCAACCTGGTCTCATAGAAAGCTCTCGCTGACTTTTGCCATTCTGGGGCAGAAAATAGCCAAAATCTAGTAAAATAGCTAGGAGACACTGGGGTCTAAGTGCTGATGGCCTGTGTTTTTAGGGTAATGCATTCTCTTAAATTTTATATAGTTTAATATTACACTTAGAGCGACTTATTTTATTTTTGCTGTTTTGGTTTTTCTGAGACACAGTCTCACTATGTAGTATAGGCCAGTCTTGAACTCAGTGATCCTCCTCTACTGAGCGCCCACGGAGAACCTGCCTCAGGGCTCTCCGCTCAGCACAGGAAGGGGGAGCCCTGCTTGGGACCTTCTGACGGTGGTCAGGTCCCCATCCACAGCTCCAACTGGTTCTCCCCGAGGCTTGAGGAGCGGGACAGAACAGGAGAGAGAGCCCCATGCTGACCCCAGCTCCCTCTTGGCAGCTGCTGTGGGCCGAGGCTGCTGGGCAGACCCTGCTACCTGGACACCCAGGCTGGTGGCCCTGTTTGCGGAAGTGGGGAACAGAAGGGGTGGCTCTGCCTGTGTTCTGCCAGGGTCTCACCTGAGCTGAGGCCCCTGGGCTCCCTTGGAGCTGGGGTCTGACCTGAGGGAGGGCGTCACTTACGTCACAGAGGTCACCCCGCGGGGCCTTCCCCACTGGCAGCCAAGCCCTGCGTGAACCTCCGAGCTCTGGCTTTGACACTTTTCCTGGCGCAGTGGAAGTGCGCACGGAGTGTGAGCGTGTGCACTGCTTTTCCCAAATGTATTTACAGAGTCCAGAGCTGGGTTAAGATGCCAGGGACAGGCAGAGTGAGGGGCAGGTGCACAAACCTGTCCGAGCTGCCGCGAGGGAGGATGAAGATGTAACGAGTGGGATGCAGACTCCCTGACCTTCCTCCTCGTGGTACTCACTGCCCCTGGGAGCCGATCGAAAGCTGCAGGCACCCGGCCAGGCCACCACCATGGTGAAGCCATGTGGGTGGGCACCATCCTGGCTTCATCCTGCCTTCAAGCAAAGATGCCACCTACCCTGCCAGAGTTGGGAACCTTCCTGAGTCCCTCCACGGTGAACCCCAGCCCCCCCCCACACACACACAGGTGTGTGCACTCCCTGTGACTGAGAGGAAGTGGAAAGCTGGAAGCTGACAAGCTCTGCGCTGTGCTCACCTAAGACAGTGTTCTGGGATCCAGGAAGCTGTGACACAAGGCTTCTATTCCAGCCAGAAGCCCTGGCACCACTGCCCAAAGAGATGACCTGTGGAGCCCGCCTTCCCTGTGGGGCCCGGGCCCCTTCTGTGTCCTTCCATGGTGAAGCTCTTGCCCCCACCCAGCAGCTCAGGTCTTTCACAGGGCCCTATGAGTCTCCATTTCTCCTCGCACCTGGTGTCATCTGGCCATCGACAGTTCTGCCTCCCTGCACTTCCCTGCCTCTGTGGCTTCTCGTGTCATCTGACCTGGGATGTGCAGGAGACCAGACACCATGCCAGGCTGGGAGCCTGCGGGACAATGCCTGTGGAACTGTGCTCATCCACTGCTTGCTTACTCCAACCCAGGTCCAGTTTCGGTGGGGCTGGCCCCAGGGTTCTGCTGTGCCCTTGGGGCCACCGGATGAGGAGGCCACCTGTGTGTCCAGAGGCCAGAAGGCACAAGGCAGGGGCACAAGAGCACTTGTGCAAGCTGGGCTGAAGATGAGGACCTGTCAGGGGCTGAGGTCACAGACTTTCCCTCAGAGGCTTCATAGCAGTGCTGATTTCAGCGTGTCTCCAGGTCACAGTGACCCCTGATGGGGGACCTGTCCCTAGGTTCTGCACTGGGACGTTCTCAACACTGTTTTCTCTGTGGCTGTCTCTGGATAAGTAGCTGACCTCATGCTCCATGAGGACACCGTGGAGACCTCGGTTCTGTTTCCAGCGTGAGCGGCTGCCAGCAGGCAGCCGGGCCAGGCCGGGGCTTTGGCAGCTGAGGCACCAACACCTCCCACCACCGACGGGTCTGTCACCCCAGACCAGTCAGGGACACACCGTTCACATCTGACTCTGTGCGTCACTCTGCTTGTGGAAGACATGAGCGCAGAAGTCACGGACTCCCCCATCTAGACATGGATGTTCCCCACCCTTCATGCAAGCTGGTCTCCACCCAGGACCTCACCAAGTGGGATCCGATGGGAAGCAGGCGGCCGCTGGAAATGCTGACGAAGCTGTAAGCTCTTTCCAGCGCCAGCCTTGGGTTTTGTGGTTGTCTGGGTCTGGGGGCTCGGGGGAAGCCACAGAACCAGCAGGCAGCTGAAAAGGGGGGCCTGGGCTGTGGCTGCTGGGAGGAACCAGTTAATTTTGTACAGATGTATCATGTGTCCCTGACTTCAAGACTGGAAAAATTATACAATCCCGAAGAACACTTTGAAAACAGACGCACGGCCATCGGTCACGCTGCCAGCCTAGCCTCGTTCCCTCGGAGCCGGTCGTCTTGGTTACCTGCTACCCGGGTGCTCATCACAGCAGCACCAGGGGCACACGCGCTTGTCCCCTCCCTTCTCTTCATCTTGCCATAAGCACCCTTGCCACGGCTGCAGGTCTTCACCGTGGTCCGTCCATGGCATCATCTATTTCACTGTATTCACCGTATGTCCTTTAGATTTTTTAGTCTGCTTAGTTTTTACCATCTGGGAGGGCTGCGATTCGCTGCAAGATAAGAAGCAGCTCGCAGAGCCGCTCCGAACTGCACCGCAGGACTGGAGGCTGTTTTTCCCTAATCCCTCCAAGGAATGGCAATTAAACCGGGAGACCACAGTCTCATTGGGGGTGGGGCGGGGTGGGCTTTGAAGGGCATTGTCAGCTGCGGTGACTGTGGCCTGAGTGCTTCGTCCCCTCTCATCCGGCTCCCTGACGACCAGATCTGTGGGCCAGGGCGGCTGATGTGGTCTTTGGCTGGAGAACAGGCTTTCCTGCCTATGAAATGAAGTGACTCATAGGGAAACAAACCCCAAAGCTTCGGTCTCATTTGTTCTTAATCAGAGGTCCGTGAACCATTCTGGGGCTTTGCTGGGCAAGAGGCCCTGAAATCGGGGTACCAGATTTGGCATGTGAATTTAAATTTTAAAAAGTTTATAGACATTAAATGTCAATCATAGTAAACACATAAGATCACAGTTTCCCTCCTGTGCTTTAAAAACGAAGATGGTTTCCATAGTTTCATCAGATTCTCTAGAGGAGCTGCATCCCCATCCTATTTTCAAGACAAGTTCCTTTCTCTTTCTTTCTTCCTCTCCCCCATTTCTGGAGAGTCTGTGATTGAAACGAAGAACTCTGGAGGTCTGTTTTTGCATATCGAAGCACCGAGGTCCAGAGTGGCATGGGAACACAGGATCTGAATTTTAAGGATCCGAGATTCTTGCCAAGGGACATAGTGTTAGCATTTGGGGAACCTTGGATTGGAACTCGGGTCCTCTGCTGCCAAGTCTGTGTGAACCCGCTCTGTTAAAGTGTCTCCTCGTTAAGAGTTGTTCTGTTTCAACTTCTTTAACCGAGGGCAATTGCTGATGTGTCAGGAGTGATTCTGCCATAATTCTTGCCATTTGTGGTTCTCTCTCTCTCTCTTTTTTTTTTTTTTTTTTTTTTTTTGAGACAGGATTTCACTATGCAGTTCAGGCAAGCCTTGAGTTTACTTTGTAGCCCTTGAACTCCCAGTGATCCTTTTGCCTCAGCCTCCTGAGTGCTGGGATTACAGGCCTGAGCCACCACGCCCTGCTCAAAACCGTGTTCATTTTTTTTTTATACCAGGGATCAAACTCATGACCTCACACTTGCCAGGCAGGACCTCGTGCCACTGAGTTATATCCCCGGCCCCCATTTGTGGTTCTTCTTCTTCTTTTTTTTAGAGAAAAAAAGCAAAACAGAAAAAAAGGGTAGAAATAATATAGAATTTCAAAAAAATAAAAACAGTAAGAAATCACTAGTTGATAAATTACATATTGTTACCTTAGTAGCTGCAAGGGTTCTAAAAGCTGTAACTGTGTATGTCTAAGTGTGCAGGATAGATGAGCACACTACTAAGGTTTTTAGTTCATCAAACAGAATGGTTTGTACTGTCATTGTTTGGTTGTCCACTTTTTATGCTTTGATTTTGTGAACATTTGTGGTTCTTAACTGAAGAAAATGTTTTGGCATTTTTAAAACTACAAAGATTGCCCCCAAACTTGCATTTCTCACCAGGTAGCCAGACTACTTGCTTAATTGTTCCTTCCCGCTACACCCATGAGCCCTAGGAGTTGAGCTGTATTTATCAAGCTGGCGGGATCCCAGCTGAGGCTCCAGGAGCTGATAAAACTGAAATTCATGAGACCAAATCAAATAGTTCAACCACCGGAGCGGGAGACGTCAGCCGGTCGGCTTCCTGAGGACCGTTGGGCTTTTCCTCCACACACAGCTGCTGTTATTAGCAACTTTTTGCAGCCTGACTTCCCACAAGTGTTTGGTTTCCTTTCTTAGTAATCCTGTCTCGATCTCCTTGAAGTCTATCACACAGACCTAGAAGTGAAGAGAGCAGGCAGGTTTAGCATCAGGTCCCTGGCTTCTTCCCCAAGTCCCTGAGGGGTAGCTGACCTGTCTTCAGTGACAGTCAGCAGTCCCCCAAGGGGCCTGGCCTGCAGGGCGGCGGCAGGCGTGGGAGAAGGAGAGCCAGTAACATTTCCTCTTCGGCAGGCACTTCGGATGCAGCACACAGTAAGCACTAAATCCTGCGGCTTCTTGGCCTCTAAGTTCTGGCTGATGATTACTAATCAGTAGACAGGGTGACGCTAGATCTGGGTGTCAGTGACAAGTTTCCAGCATTGTGCTGGTAAACGAAACTGTCCTTTATGCCAGCGGGATGTTGCTAGGAGAGAGATAAGGAGATGTTTTCTCATGTTTGGATTTTCCCGGATTGATTGATTTGGTGTTTCAGAGACTCAGATTTATTTACTGTGTTCTAGTGCTTAGGGGAGGCCTGAAGGGACAAATATTAGAAAGGAAAGGAAGAAAGAAGGAAAGGAAGGAAGGAAGGAAGGAAGGAAGAGAGGGAGGGAGGGAGAGAGAGAGAGAAAGAAAGAAAAAGAAAGAAAGAAGAAAGAGAAAGAGAGAGAGACAGGAAAGAAAGAAAGAAAGAAAGAAAGAAAGAAAGAAAGAAAGAAAGAAAGAAAGAAAGAAAGGAGGAAGAGGGCTCTGGAGGCAGAGGGAGGGCAGGTGTGTTTTCTGCTTGGGGGCTCCTGCATTGTTCTGGGGCTCTGAGGAAGGGTGACCACAGGTACAGGGCCCCAGAGTTCACACCACACTCACTGCATCTTGAGGGGAGATGTGCTTCAGGCGGCCCCTGAGAACCCCAAAGACATTGTGCGAAGCGTTGGTGTAAGCGTTCCTCTTCTCCCGAGCTCTCACTTCTGACCTCGGCCCATTGGCCGTGGTCCCGAGCAGTGGGAACCCTCATCCTAAGCCGAGTGCTGAGAGCGAGTGGACATGGCATGGGCCTGGGTGGCCTGGAGTACAAATGACGCTAAACATCTCAGTTTTATCATTTGGGCCCCAACAGAGATTTTTATACAGGGATTTATAATTTTCAGATTGTTTTTATTCAACTTGGTCCCTTGAGGCAAGCAGGAGGCGTACTTCTACCCCCATAAAATACTGACCCTGACAGTGTTGTCCCTCGGCCGTGCCCTGCCCTCCGTGACCTGCTCCACACAATCACTAAATCGGGACAAGGCCGACTCCCGCAGCAGGTGCTCGGGACAGGCTGGGTCACTTGCTGACAGCCACAGGATCTGAAGTGGGTGGCCAGTAGGGCTGGCGTCCTGCAAGGCACTGTGTAAACTGGACCGGGAACAGCAGGGCGGCTCTTAGCTGCCCCAGGTGGGTACAGGCCTCCATGTGGCATGGAGATGCCCTCAACGATTGGCCCGATATTCATTACAAAGAACAGCAGGGGCCGGGGCTCCCCTGGAGTAGGTCCTCCGCACTCTGGTATCTCGGAAACCAGGACATCTCTGTTTCTGTCAGCGAGTGGTTTCCGGGCAAATTCTCAAGTCCCCTCCCCCTGGTCACCCTGACTGTGTGTGGCCCACAGCTGAGGCAGGTGGTCATCCCAGCTTACTGCAGGCTCAGGTGAGAGGTGGAGCCACAGCCCAGGTGCAGGTCACAGCTGCACCCGTCCCTCTGTGAAAGAGGCCTTCACCTCCCACGGTGACGGTGCAGCCATAAGCAAGTGCGCTGAGCGTGGAGACTGCAGTGGCCTCCCACGCAGGGCTGAGCTCTGAGGGCTGGCCGGGGTGGGGACAGAGGGACAGAGACGGGGACCGCGAGCCACCCTGTGTCGAGGCCCTGCTCTTGGCCACAGTGGTCATGGTGGCTTTCTTGACCTCTTTAACTCTCTACTTTCCCCACCTCAGAGGAGGAGCCTGAACAATACATGTCCCCCTGGGGTTGGATCTGATTTCACATAGCATTACCGTCTTGGAATTCATCCATTTTCCTACAAGTGACTCAAACCCACCCCTCTTCACGGCTGAGTGGAGCTCCATTGTGTATGTAGATCACATTTTCTGTCTCTCACCTAGTTTCTCTGCTATGAGAAATGCTAAGTATCAATAATTAAAGAGAAAACAAAAGAGAGGTAGTAGGAAATGGGGAGATAGACACTGTGGAGATGGGATCCAGGGAAAGAGGAAGAGGGGAGATGGGAGAGCGAGGGTGTTAAATGACCAAGACTCGACATGGGTATGTACCAGGTCCTGAGGTGAATGAGAACTATGTGTGTATCCTCTATCACAAAAATATATAAATGCAAATTATACAAGGCTACGCAACTTGGTGTTACTTTTGTTTTTTTCTGGTACTGGGAATCCAACTCAGGATTTTGAGCTTGTCAGGCAGGTGCTTGTATCACTGAGCTATATAACCAGCCAATCACAAAAATATACCAACACAAAAGTACAGACCTTCAAGATCATGTGGGGTGCAGGGGAAACTGCTCCAGAACCAGCTACCCCTGCCCCTGCCCCTGCCCCTGCCCCTCCCAGGAAGTAGGCTCACAGACCTCAGCCCTGTGGACCTGCTCAGGGTCAGGGTGCACCTGGCCTCAGGGTGCCCCAGCCCCCCAGCCTGTCTCCCTGTGGGAACCCCATCTGGGCCCCACAACCACTGCTGACATGTGTCTTTCTGCAGTTTCAGGGTTGCCCCATGCTGTTAGCTAGTGTGGAGGGACTGCCAGCCTGGGGCTGACAGGCTAAGGGGTTGACCGTTAGGTGGCCATGGCAGAGGACTGAGCGTGGCTGTGGTGGCACCTGCCTGCCCTGCACCTGCCTCAGGGACTCGGGCACACCTGGCCCATCAGTCTCCACTGTCCTAGTTGAAAAGTGGGGCAGTCAGTGGCTCCTCTGGGGAGGTGGAGGGCTGAGTGGATCTTGCTGGTGGCCTCAGCCTGTATCCCAACGCCTGGCAGAGACCCTGGGACCGAGAACATGGCCAGCACCCTTGTGCATTTCCCATGACACTGCCTGTCTCTAGCCGGCTGCTTTGGATTCTGTGATCCCCACCGGGGCACTGCCTTTATTTCCTCCTCCTCCCTCCCATGGTCTTTGACTTCATTTTCTAACTTTCCAAGCCAGTCACTTTGCTTGGTTTCCAGAGTTGTGTCTTTTCTCATATGGTGCAAGCATTTAAAAATCCACTTTTCCTTAGAGACACCGTCTTGGCCTTTGGTCTCCCCAACATCACGCTCGCCAGGCCAGGTGTGGGTCCCTGGAGGGGTGTCCCGTCTGCCTTCTTCACAGCAGTGATTTCCAACGGCGACACCACAGCTCTTTCATTGCCCATAAAATCAATCTCCGAGGTGGTCACAGGCCCTTTAAAAACAAAATGGTGAGAAACAGGAAGTATCTGAGTGCACTGCTTGAGGGGCAGGAAGTGCCTCTCAGAGCTCCGGTTCTGGTGGTGCAGGGGGTGCGCGCACAGCATTGGGGGCGTCCTGTGCTGCAGACGAGCAGTGCTGTTCCCTGATGGTCACATTGAAAAAGAAAAAGGGTTGACAAGGCCTGGCCTGTGGGTACCCACACAGCCTGCCGCTGGGAGAGGCACCCTCTGCTGTGACTCCCAAGGACCCGCTGACCCCTCCAGGCATTTTAACCAGTGGTCTCTGGGGGTGGGGGATCCTCTATGAGGTCATGCACAGTTTCTGTCTTCTTCTGTTTCTCCAAGAACTAAAACCCGTAAAATCCTGGGAGGTGCGGGAGAAACTTCCATTTTCCAGAATGGTGAGAGGTGGATTTCTGTGGTTTAAGCCCCCTAGTCCCTGGCACTTTGTTAGAACATGCCTAGCAAACCACCTCTCCACCGCCACTAGGGCCCTAATATCTGCCCCCGGCCCCTGACACCCACTGCTCTACGCTGTGCTATGGATCTCACTACCCTATGGCCTTCATATAAATGGGGTCATACAGTGCCTACCCTTCTCTGACTGGCTTCCTTCACTTGGCATAACATTCTCAGGTTCACCAATCATCTGACTTGTGACAGAATTTCCTTCCCTTGTAAGGGTGAATAATTTCCATTGCGGCATATACTACATTTCTTTTTATCCATCCATCCATCCATCCATCCATCCATCCATCCATCCATCCATCTATTCATCCACCTACCCATCCATCCATCCATCCATCCATCCATCCATCCATCCATCTATCTGTCCGTCCTTCTGTCCATCATCCATCATTCACTGATAGATGCTTGGGTTGCTTCCATCTGGGATACTGTGAATGAAGTGCTATGACCAGGGAGTATAGCACCTGTATTTATTCAAGTCCCTGCTTTTAATTGTTTGAAGTTTACACCCCGGTGTGGGATTGCTGGATCACATGGTAATTCAGTGTTTAAATATTTTACGAACTGCCATATAGGATTTTGGGTTTAACTTTGAGTAAGATGGGGCCACTGGAGAGTTCCGTGTAGGGAGATGACATGATGTGGCCTCTGTCTCAAGGAGTCACACTTGGCTGTCCTTTGAGAATGAGCTGGTGGGAGGGCAGGGGAAGGAGCAGGGAGGCCAGACAAGGCTGCTGCAGGTGTCCTGGAGATGGTGACAACAGCTCAGTGGGAGATGGGAATGCAGGCAGGGAGACCACCCCAGTTCCAGCTGCATGGTGACTGGGGCATCAGCGAGGGTTGAGTGACTACAGTGAGAAACAGCACAAGCGAGCTGAAGGTGGAGCTGCAGTTTGCAGCACAAGGAAGGCGTGAGCCCAGCAGGGTGCAGAGATGACCAGGTGCTCCTTCTGACCACCAAATCTGTGATGTCTTAGGAGCCCCATTGGCCAAGCATGGGTGGTGTTGTCATCTGGGTCTCGGAGTTCCTCCAGCCTCTTTTTGGACCTTTCCCCTCAAGAACATCACAGGCCCACAGCCTCCATGTACACCCAGATGCTCCGGGTCCTGTGTGATCTTTTCCAAGGTGTGTGACATTTGAGCACTCCTGGGGTGGGGGGCCAGCCCATGACAAGCAGGGGACCACTTCAGCTCTTAGACCCATGCCCTCCCCAGCTGAGCCAGGGCGTGCAGGCTGCTGGACACAGCTGTCCCGGAGGCCCTGCCTGTCCTGCACAGCCTAGTCCTGTGCTCACAGTCTCAGCCCCCTGTTGCATGGAAGAATACTGCTCTCCAAGGCTTCGGGCAGCTGAGCCACTTGAGGGTCCCCTCTCCAAGCAGAGAGGACACTGGAAGACCAGGAAGCACATTTACCCTCAGTGTGGAGAACTACCTGGCCCTCTGCCCTCCAAAGCAATGGGGGAGCCTCAGGGGTTGTCAGAGGGTGCTTCAGGCTGGTTCTGTCCCTGTGACCACCGTCAGGGTGTGCAAAGGAAGAGGAAGCTGGGACCAAGTGGAGGTGGGAGTATGTGGGCACATAACTGCCTGGGGACGAGTCCGGTCACAGAGCCCACTCCTCCTTGGTCCCGGGTGAGGGTGGCCACACTGAGCAGCTATTGGTTCTGCACAGCAGTTGGTGCTTTATCCACAAGCCACAGGCTTCCAGATGCTGGCTCAGCTAGGGCGACAGATTGGCCCCATCGTACTCCTGATGGTGGCTGCTACCAGCACTCGGGCTGGGCAGGGGACACTCACTTTTCTGCGAGTTTACACTGCGCATTTGGTGTTTTAGAAAACCCACCTGTTGAGTGCCTGCAGGGCACTGGGTTCTGATTCTGAACTCAGACACCTGATAGGGGGCAGAAGATCCTAATCACAGGAGGACAGAGCATGTCCCCCCGCCCCAGGAAACAGCCCCTCTCTCTTGCAGGCCACCCCCTGCTGCACCGCCATCTCACCGTTTCCATCCCGTCTGGTGCCCACTGATAACCTCCTAACCCCCATCAAGGCCTCTCCTGCTACTCTCACTCGGGGCCCCTGCTTCCCCCTTCTTCACACAGCTGCCACTAGGGTCCCCATGAGGGGCGAGTCAGCCCTGCTGGAAACCACCCCGTGTCACCCCTGTCCTCTCCTCCAGCCATCCCAGCTCACTTTGCTTCTGCACACCTGGCTGTCTCCTGTCACTGGATCCTGTGGAGCCCTCACCCCCTTGGGGTCTAGCCTCTCACTGCTGTCTGCCCTGTAGACCTTGCAAAGCCAGCTTTCTGCGTCCCAGACGGGGGAGGTCTCTGAGCAGCCCAGAGCCTCTGGCCTCACAGGGTCTGGTTGACTTGCTCTGTGCTTAAAGAAGTGGTTGGGCATAGTGAGTTCCTCCTGGGGGGCAAATCGGATGGTCCCTGGGGCTCCCCTGGGCAGCGAGGGTCATACAGCCATCATCAGGGGCCACTGGAGGCTCTCAGGGCAGAAGGCAAGCTGGCGGTCCAGATCCGGAATCCTGACACAGCCTAGGTATTGATCCCTCCTGGTTTTCCTGCTGAAAGCCTGAGATGTGGGCAAGAACTTCTACACGCTGCCTCCCACGGAGATCCACACGCATAGCAGGGAATCCTTGGAAACTGTGTCTCAGTTTGAATGACGTGAAAAGGCTGGCTATTGTATCACACGGGAAGAAGAATATTAAAATTACATTGAGCAGAGTGAGTGTTAGTGCTAGAGGCTCCCTGTGTCGGCCACTACCGTGGTCTTTACTTTTATATTTCCTAATTCTAAGCCCCTGCGAGGTGATTATCATCATCATCTCTCAATTCTGCTGACTGGAAAAACAAGGCTTATAAAGCTCCAGAAAGCTGGCAAAAGTGCTTAGTTATAAACTGTGACATCAGATTTAGGAGACAGACAGTCTGGTTTCAGGGATTCCATTTCAACCTGGCCCCCTCACTGCTTTCAGTTTCATTAAAAATTTAAAATGTGCCCCCAAAGGAACTAAGAAATAATACTCCAGAATATTAATAGCAATTGCCTCTGGTATTGAGCATGTGGGAAAACTTTTCTATACAATTTCCTATATTAACATTTTTCTTACGATGAGCACATACTATTTCAATATAAGGGTTTGAGTTTTATCAATAAGTAAATTGCCACACACAAACTACAGATAATTTTAACATATTTATATAGATGCAAAAAAGAGGGCTGGGGGAAGCAATTTGTGTCCACACAATATCTAATATGCTGGGATAGAGCAGGGCTCACTCCACAGGGAAGGAGGCTCTGATGCTACACACACGTGAAATTTGCTCCATCAGCAACCAAAGTAGAAAAGTGACAGTCGAGCGTTGTGATGCATGCTGTAAAAAGAGTCCAGAGGACGTAAGGCGCTCCTGTCCAGGCTGCTTGGGTGCCTTGGAAAGGGAAATAAACGTCTCTTAGCTGGCGTAGGGTTGGGGGGAGGTCAGCGGTTTCTACTACCGGGGATACTAACTTTTAGAACTTCTAGCCAGGGTAAGTAACAAGGAAAACTAAAGAAACATCCACACACTAAAAAAAAAAAGGTATGAAAGATGATATATCTGTCTCTCGGCAACTCTATGTCAAGTAGCTGAAAACCATTAGAATTAATGAGAAACCTGAAATATGCAAACTTCAGTAGCTTTCTCTGTCCAGTAACAACACTGACACTGCCAGTTCTCCAAAACTGACACGAGTTTCAAGGCAAATCCAAGAAAAATTAGCACAGCAATGTTTAACCTGTCAAAATTACTCTTCATTTTATTATAAAACTAAATGACAAAGAATAATGGAGAAAATCTTGACAAGCAGGAATTAAACTGTACCCCTGAGCACGAGCAATTGAGTTGTGTGTGGTTTTATACAGGAATAGACGTGCGGTCAGAAACAGCACCTGGAATATGTGGAGATGTAGCGTGTGATAGAGAGGGTTCCAATCAACGTGGCAGGTTCCTCTTCTACATTTTACAAATTTTATAAAAATATCTGATTTGCCAATTCAATCATACATTTATTCTAAAGAATAATTCTAAAGCCTGTACTTTGTCTAACAGTTTTAATTTTTGCCCGTGACATTTAAAGCTTTAATCAGTCTGGGTTTGCAGCTGACAGCCCTCCTCTGCTGTGTTTCTCCATTGCTTTGCAGTGCCGCTACGAACCACTACGGGTGTAAGTCAGCGTTCGTATCTCTCTGCCCTGCTCTTTCCCTTCGCGGGCACCTGTGATGTTCTCAAGCCTTTTCTCATTCCTAGGATTTTGGAGCCAGCCTTGTAAACTTCCTCCAAAGCACATGTGGGTGAATTGATGGAAAACGCTTTCACTTTTGAGAGATTAGGGGACAATGTGCAGCCCTGTGCTGAGCCTTTTCTACTCACAATCAATCACACCTCTGCACTAATTTGCACTTTTGCCGGATCTATGTTGAGATTTAGTTGGTATTTGAAATTTTTTAAAGTTCTAAATAATGATAAGCTACATATAGGCCATATCTGGTGGGGAAAAATTAACATGTTCTGTGAACACTTCAAAAATCACCACGCCAAAACAAATTAAAGCAAAAAGATCC
Organism: Hydrochoerus hydrochaeris; assembly: GCA_004027455.1. Lineage (NCBI taxonomy): Eukaryota > Metazoa > Chordata > Mammalia > Rodentia > Hydrochaeridae > Hydrochoerus > Hydrochoerus hydrochaeris. The sequence continues at coordinate 21,054 of PVLA01001868.1, forward strand.
CATTCATCATCCATTCTGATGAGGCCAGGTCTGGGGAGATGCCATGTCCTTGGTGGAGTAGAGCCTGACTTGACCACTCTGGATGTCAGCTGGGAGTTCCAGAGCCACCAAAGGTGCACACCGGCTGTCCTGTTTGTAAGTCACCATGCAGGTTGGTGCATGAACACGTTTGTCACCCCAAGAAACACTCCCATCTGCCCAGAGGGATGGGAAGGGAGTGTCAGGCAGCGCTGCTCGTTACAGAACAGTGTTCCTTAATCAAAACAGGGTAAATCAGATTAGGTCTATTGATCTGATAGAGCAGGATAAATAAAAAGAATTAAGGATCTATTCCAATGAACAAATCTCAGAGACACAAGGTCTGTGCCAAGCAAAGCAAACTGCAGAAAGATTGCCTGTATTTTAAGGCCATTTTGTAAAAGCTTAAAAACCCAAACAAAAATATGTGCTGCTGATGACTGCTTATCCCACAGGTCATAAATGCACAAAGTTGGACACGGCGGCCACACCCACTCATTTCAAGATAATGATTACTTTCAGAGAAAGCGGGAGGAGAAAATAATGATCAAGCTGTGGTCATATCTTTGGATTTGTAATATTAAAAAGGATGTTGGCAGGGAAGAGAACCAAAGTAAGAGGAGCCAAATATCAATGGCTGTTTAAATTAGTGCTGGTACATTAGTTTCTGTGCTTTGCTGTACATTTAAAATGTTCTTAGTTAACAGTGAAAAATTGAAATAGTTCTTTTGTTCTATAATCTCTGGGTGGAAAAGACATTTGCAAGTGTGAACAACAAAGGGAAAGATTAATAGGAAAGGTTAATAAGCTGGCCAGATAAAAAATTAGGCACTTTTGTGCATACTACATGCCGTAAAATGAAAAAGAAAATCTATTAGAATTAATGGTAATTAATTTCTCTAAATGAGAAAAATGTTTAGTGTACATGATGGAGTAAGGTACCCATTAAATATATTTGTTATATAAAAAGCTCCTCCTGTCAGGCATATAGGCACATGCCTATACTGCCAGCACTCTGGAGGCTGAGGCAGGAGGATGGCTGTGAGTTTGAGGTCAGCCTGGGCTACATAGTGAGTTCAAGACTGCGCTGTGAGACACTATCTCAAAAAAAAAAAAAAAAAAAGCTCTTACGTATCATGGAGAAAATGACAAACACCTCAATGTAAAATTGAGAAAAGGATGTGAACAAACCAATCATAAGGTAGAAAATGGTGGTTGGTCAATAGTGGTAGATATTAATAGGAAAGTAAATGAAAACTATCGTTCACTTTTCGCCCAGAAGATTGATAATTATTTTAAATTTGGTGTGAGCCATTGGCAAGAGTAAATGGCCTTTGCTTCCACATGGAGTATAAATCAGTCTTTCCTCCACGCAAGCCAGTTCAGCACCGGGGTAAGGCACCTTAGCTTTGTGCAGATCTGTGACAGACACCGTAACTCCACTTACACAAATACGGCTTCTCAGGCACTGCGCCGTGAAGTGTATATCTCATGAGTGTGTTTACAACAGTTTTATTTACACTAGCCAAGTTTGAAAACAACTTATTTGACCAATAGTAGCTAAAGAAATGAATGAAACACCTGCAGAGTAGCAGACAGAGAATAATATGGTCTTAAAATTATAGTTACTGACATACAATTTACACTGCGGCTCTCACCAAAGTGACTATGGAACAGGATAAGCAGAGTGCAGCCTCACTCCGAGAGTAGGTCCATGTGTAGACCCTCTGGTAAACAGACGCTAAGTGGTCCTAATGGTTTTCCTCTGACGCTGGACTTTTAAGTGATTTTTCATTTTTCTTTGGCCAGATACAAAATTTCTGAATTTCTACCTCTGCATATTACGTGCATAATTAAAAAGGAGCCTGAAAAGGTAAAAGTAAAAAACTTTTCAATAAATTAACTTAGAATGCCTAAAAAGAGCAGTCAGCTTTCTTCTTTCATTTCTTGAAAGAAATATTTTTTTCATACTCTACTGTGTGTGAAAGTCAGTCGGGCGTTGTATCTTGCAATCCCACTCATGGGCTTTCACCCTCAATGAAAATTCATGGAAGGCTTGAGCCAGAATAAAGTACACGAGCAGAGGGGGTTTTGCAGCCTGCTTGTGATATTAAAGCGCTGGAAGCGAGTTGGTGCGGGCGGGGGAAGGAGGAAGTAATCACGGTGCACCCTTATGCATTGTGAGAGAAAGAGGCAGACCCGAGCTGGGTAAATTCTTTGAAAAGCAGGTCGCAAAACAGGATGTAGATTACAATCCCATTTTCACTTTTTTTCTTAAATGGCCTTGGAAAATCACATGCCAGGATGCTGACACCAGTTGTCTTTCAGTGAAGGTGTTGTCATTAATTTTGATCTTCCATTCTATTTTCTGAATTTCCCATAGCAAAAGCAAATTGCTGTGGCCAGGAGAGATCCTGCGTGTGAATGCTATGAGTCCTGCAGGACTTGCAGAGGACTGCGTGTCACCTCCCTGTCCCAACCTCTCTCTCTGCCTTTCTGTTGTGGTGTTCAGGATCCACAGTCCTTTCTTACAACTTTGGATAATTGCTTGTTTTCCTTTGTTTCGCTTCATATTTTAAAAAGGCATTTAGGCGTCACTTGTTGATTGCTTTGTGAATGCTAAGAGGTATGTAGAGACCTCCAGTCCCTCCGCTTGAGAAGTTCACTCCTGGATCTCTGTTAGCAGCTTGATACGTACTAAAAACATCCAGACGTATTCATTTATAAATATATTTATAAGTTCTCCTGCTCTTTTTACACATAACAATCACGTACTATTAAGCGTTCTGAGATTTGTTCTTAACCACAATACATATTATGGACATTTTTCTTATTCAGCTTGTGTCTCTATCATTCTTTTACTAATTTATCTTTATTCATATGCTCAACTAGATTTTGTTATGTATAAATTATCCACAAATATCATTTTTAAAAATCTGGTAAATCTCCAGGGCTATAAACTGAAAACTACCTGTTTGCCTCTGGGCCAATGCCTGATTTTCCCTGCCCAGAGCAAGTAGTGAGAAGTTTTTGTTTCTAAATCCTCTTTTTGCTCCACTTACGACTTTAACAAAATATGAACACGACTCCTCTGAGATGATGTGCATGAAACATGCTGCCTCTTTCCTACCGACACCAGCTAGCCCTCCTTTCGCCTGTGCTCAGCTTTTATGAGTTATTTTTAACTTTCTTGTAATTTACTTTATGGGTTATGATCATTCATATAAGTCATATCTTCACTTAGCCAGTTTTGGAAATAGTGTATTATCTCTCTCCTTCCTTTTGGTCTCATACCCTACTTTTCATAATGTTTCTATTTTTACATGCTAACATGATAGCGTTTACATTGTGTTCAGTGCTTATTTTAACTTCATTGTGTTTCATCAGTAGGTTGATACTCAAAAATTTTTTTTAAATTTCAAAGGCAAGCATTCCATAATATAACTATGTAAGTTTTTTCCTGTGGCACCAAGTAGAATAATTGGATCCCTCAAGGAGGCCTCCTGATGCCGGGTCATTAACACTTGTCATTTGAGGGAGAATATAAATATAAAGATTTAATTCACCTCCTTTTATTTCCTTTTGGTATTTGGAGTCACACACAGCTGCCAGTGTTTCTTGCATCTGGTGACATCATCATTTCCAGTCTTCCTAGAGTACATGCTGGAGTAACTGATTTTCCCTTCTATTTGTCTGCATTCAAGAAGAACTTTCAGTGGCCTTTAGGATTAATTTGGTTGAAACAGGTAGAAGCTTTTCAACCACGTTACAAAATTCAATGTGCTAAAGAACATGTGAAATTTGACATCTTGGGGTGGCTGCCGTGGCCTTTTCCAATCAGCCTTAATGTGTAAGTAATAAATCACACTGTCAGGCTCATGTGTTCTACATGTACACTGATGAGTCTGCACAAACACACGTACTTGTGTAACCACAAGCACAGTCAAAATGCAGAACATTTCCGTCAGCCCAAAAAGTTCCTCTCGCTCTTCTGAGCTCAGGTCCTCGTCCCGGGCAGCTGTAGATCTGTGTCCTTCGGCTGTAGTTTCACAGCCTCTAGCTCTTCATGTGCACGGACTCAGGCTTCCTGGGGGCATCTATTGTCATTCTCTTTATTAAATAACTAGAAATTCAACTTACCAATTTTTTTTCTTTCCTGGGCTAAGCTTGTATTCAAAAAGTCACCTGAAGTTTTTTGAAGTTCTTTTCCCCTAGTTTTTTACTTATATTTAATTTTATAAATATATATAATTTATATATTTATATTTACATATTAGTTCACCTTATATTTAGTCTTATGATCCATGGTGAGTTAAATTTTGTGTAAGATGTACATTGTGTGTCTAGATGGATTTTTTTGCATGCGGAAGTCTAATTTTTCCAACGCATTTGTTGAAAAAATGATCTTTGATCTGTTGAGTGGCCTCTTTGTCAAGGACCAGTTGCCCACGTCTATGTCCCTCTATGTCTGGACTTGTTCTGTTCCATGGACTCACTTGCCTATTTGCTCATCAGTACTACTTTGTGGCTTTAGAGTAAGTCAGGTAGAATCATCCACAAATTTCTTCAGCATTGTGTTGGCTCTTCTGAGTGTTTGGCCACATAAACTTAAGAATCAGCTGTTCATGTCCACCAAATGCCTTGTCGGGAGTTCTGCTGCACTGAATCTGTCCCACTGAGAAGAACTGGTGTTTTGACAATATGGAGGCTTCCTATCTATATGCGTGGAATATTCCTCCATTTACTTAGATCTTTGATTTCTTTTATCAGGGTTTTATAGCTTTCTTCGTATGGCCCTGACACATATTTCATTAAATTAAGCCTAAGTGTAGGTATTTTTGGTGTTAATGTAGACAGTATAGTTTTAAATTTCAAAATTCAATTGTTCCTTTCTAGAACATTAGAAAGTAACTTTCATATTGCCTTTGAATCTTGCAATGTTACTGTAATGGCACATTAGTTGTGGGATTTTGGTGGGGGGGTGATTGCTGATTCTGTGATAATTTTGACATGGAGAATCATGTTACCAGTGACAATTTTTCTTTCTCCCTTTCCAATCCGTATACTTTTCATTTCTTTGTTTTGTCTTACTGCACAAGCAGGGACTCCCAGTAGGACACTGGCGAGGAGCTGTGAGCTTGGATCCCTTGCTGTGTTTCTGATCTTACGTATTACTCATTTTGCACTATTTTCCTGGATATTTTTGGACCTATATTGCAGATCACTGATTTGAACTTTACACATGTCTATCTTAGTATTTTTCAATTATAGTTTTAATTTGCAAGAACGCCCTTTTCCTCTGATTATTATGAGGAGCAGGGAGGAGAAGGCAAGGGACAAGGCACCAGATGGGATGCTTCTAGCTCACACAGTGGTTCGAGGCTCTGTGTGGGAAAACACTTCGCAAGCTGGAAAGCATCACGTAACATTCTAGATATTACAGAAAAGGAGGTTATTCCCCTATTTCAAAAAACAATGCCGGATATAGTTGATATGTAAGAAATATTGGTGTGGAGGACAGAAAACATCCATTTCCCTTAGAGAAAAGGCATCACTGGCAGTAAAGCGCTCAGCATTATTTAAAGGGACCCACAGGAGGAATTCTACAGTCTGCAGGGCTGTCTCCTGGTCCTTTGTACAACCCAATGCCTGCTCCAGAAGCAAAGCTACACACAGTAAAAGAAACCGTCTTCCTGACTTAGCACCAACATCTTCCGTGGCAGGTTCTAACCATGTGGATCCCTGATCCCCATCTGGACCCGTCTGTCAGAACTGCTGGGCGGGACTTAATGCAAACCAAGCTTTCAGAACTATGGTACCACTGAGCAGAACTGACTCCAGCAGCAAGAAATGAACCTAAGATTTAATTTATCATTCATTTTTTAAAAGGGAAACAATGCAAAAAATTTAAAAATGGAAAAAACAGACTGAGGCCCACTGTCCCACCCATGTACAATACACGGTAGCTATATGGACCTTTCAACACAGTGCTGACAACCTGATTATCACCACTGTGAAGTTTTTTAAAATACAGATTTATGTAGTGTCACCTGAAAGAATCTCTGTTCACATAAAGGAAAGTAGCTGTTTTCCCAGTTACTTGATGAATGGCAGGCAGAGTGACATGCAGGTGACTCCACCAGCAGTGTTTGGTCTCAACACAGCTTTACCAGAAAGCCGTCTTCCTTCCTGAAGTTTTGCTTAGAACCGCAAACTTTTTATCATCTGAAATCTTTTCTGTCAAATTTACCACGGTGGTGATGGTGGGCGGGTGAATTTCCACAGCAAGGATATTTTTGTTTCATAAAATTGACCCACATGGTTTTCTCCCCGTCACTGTGGCCACATTAGCAGCCACTTTGATCAGAGGTACAACCCAGTCTCAGGTCACCACTGCTAGCTGGTCCCTCTGCAGGAAACCACACATCTCCAGTGACTCCCAGCCTCCCACCCGGAGCTGCAGAGCAGCACTTCCGTATCAGACCCACTGCAGCCACGTTGCTGGGTCTCCTCGGAAACTAAGCTGCTTTGGGCCTGGTGAGAGCTTTGGAGAGGAGACCACCTAGGAATGCTGGGTGCTGTGGGTTTTTGCAAAAAGGACTGCACAAGGCATTAACCACAACCTGTTGAAAAATTCTATAATCCAACCAATGAAATGACTTTGCAAACACGTTTCCTGTCTCAGTCATTTTAAGGAAGATCCCTATTCCCCAAATACAACCCAGCTTTGGTGGGGTTACACGTGGCAGCTTTTACTGCAATCTCCTTTTCTTACTCTTTCTTCCTTTGACTCCTGACTAGCAAACATGGGGTGAATGATGGTGTCAGGGCATCGTGTTTTGTAGCCCTTGGGGGAAACATTTGCAATTCCTGGTAGAGGAATTGAGGACCACTTGAAACCTGAGCCATACTAGCACCCCTAACGTGGTGCAACTGGACTTTGGGAGCCTCCAGGTGGGAGCACCCTAGAGCACACTTCACCCCGGGGGAGCACTCAAACCGGAAGAAGATGAGCCTGGCTCTCATGGGGCCTTGGGAGTTCACTCGAGGAGAATAAGTGCAGGAGAGAAGTCAGTTACAGACCAGCTCAAAGAAGCAAAATCCAAGATGCAGAGCCTTCTGTGGGACAGAAGTGTCCAAAGCTGGGGCCCAGCGGCCTGCTGAGAGGAGATGCAACAGCACAGGCACTGTGAGGGGTGCACAATCCTTGTTGGACACCCAGGCAGGATGAACCAAGCACAAAGCTGGGCTGGCGATGAAGGCTGGAATTCCCTTATGGATCGGCTTAGGCAGCTGGGTGGTTAGATGACACTGTGGAATTATGGTCAGGTTTGTCAGCTTTGATAAAATGACAATGTGATCATGGGAGAACATGGTTTCACATTTTAGAGAGGTGTGCAAAGTTGGGGAGGTGAAATGACTTGCTGAAAGTCACTCCTTTATCCTACGTGCTTATTTCTAATGAAATGATCTGTTATAATGTACTTCAATCAAGGAAAAAATTTAAGAGTAATTATTGAATCTGGGTGATGATCAAACGTGGACTCATTATACTCTAGCATATTTTTAAACATTTTGTAAAGTCAGTTTCCGTCTAAGCAAGTCCACCTTCCCCGTCCTCCTCTCCCCTGGCTGGTATCCTCCAGGTGAAGTGGTTGCTTTTTGCCACACTCACAAAGCACCTGCCGGGCCCCCACCCTGTCATGATTTTGCCAACCTTAGAGCCCTGTGTGTCTGTCCCTCTCCACCCTACCACAGAGCAGACTCCCCTGCCTGCCTCTGTGCCTTCTGGTACACCTGACCCAGGACACAGTTGGCTGTCACTGATTGTTTGTGACCAGGTCGAAGAACAAGAGAATCCAGAGCTGAAGGAGCCACCGGGCTGTTGAGCAAGGAGGCGGTGCCTTCAGTGCTGGGGCAGAGGGGAGAAGGCCCTGGCTGCTCTAGGGGCTGAGTTGAGAGATTGGAAGTGAGTTTTAGCTCAAGCTGTGGCCTCCCCTTTTAACCGAGGTGACAGACCAAGGGCTCCACTTTGTGCACCTGCGAGATGCTGCAGCTCTGTGAGTCGGTGCAGGGAGAGGACTTGGGGCACTGCATGTGCTCCCCATGCCATTTCAACAACAGGAAGCTGGCATCTCAGTGTGGCCACCGACTCCAAGATGAGCCCTGCTTTCTCAGTGGGCTCACCTGTCCTACCTGGATGCTTCCCACTGTATCTGGCAGGTGGGTCAGGAGGTGAATCTTTCAGCTGATAGTGTGGCCAGGATTCCATATCCCAGGCTTAGGAGTCCATTGGAACTGGATTTAAGGCTGCTCCATGGCTCATTAGCCATGTGACTGTGACCAGGTACCCAAGGTCTCCAAGTCTCACCTGTAGCAAAGGGGCTGTCTTCTCCCGCCTACAGCCACAGGGAAGCTGTGATCAGGCCTGGATGTGGGGGCACAGGCCTGTGATCCCAGCACTTGGGAGGCTGAGGTAGGAGGACTGCCACCAGCTGAGGTCACCTGGACTACATGCTGTGTTCAAGGCCAGGCTGGACTGTGTGGTAAGAGTCTGTCTCAAACACCTCCCCAAAAAGGAATGAAGTGAAGTATTCATTAGATACTATGACTCGGCACCGTTCTAAGGTGCACGAGTAGCCTGGAATGCCAGTTTGATCTCTATGACACTCAAGGGGTAGAAATTCTTGTTACTGTGAGAGTGAGACGGAAATGCTATGCAGCCCCTCACAAGACGGCCGAGCCGGGACTCCGGCTCCCCATCCTCATCTCCCGCGCTGATGCAGCAGTGCACTGAGTTCCACCCTGACCTCCCCTCCTGACAGCGCCAGCCCCTCTAGCCCCCAGCACCAGGCCTCCGCACCCAAAGGAAAGGCCGGGAACCCCAGCACACCAGGACCCCTTGGTTGTCAGAGCTCCACCGGCTGCCTGCTAGTTCACATGCGCCTGGAAATATGTGCAACTATTATGTTAATCAAAACTAAAATTAATAAAAGAAAAGTCTCTATGTGTGTAGCGCCCTGTCCTCACCCTGGTCTTACTTGGTCAGACATGACGGCAGTGGGAGTTAGACGGACACGGCCGTTGGCCCTGGGCTGGAGCCTCCACCTTTGCTCTCCTCACGTCTGCTTCCAAGGACACTTTCCATGGCTGAATTTGACTCCATTGCCACCACGGGCGACTGAAAATTCCCAGCCAGGCGCCCAGGGTGGTCACCCACCTGCCAGTCACTCAGCTGTGCCAGGACAACCGTTTTTGCCCGTGCAGCACAATCAGTTAGCATTTTGGTGTACTTTCTGCTTATTTTACCCAAATAACCATATCCTGTAGTTGTGGGAATAGGCATAATTAGACTTCTGCAAAAGGTGCTGGAAGAGATGGAGGAGATATGACAAGCAGGCGAGAGATAATTGAGAGTGTTAGAGCCTGATTTAATTCTGCAGATAGAGAATCACCCCTGCCCCACCGAAAGAGGAGGCCAGTGGTTTTGAGCCCCTGCTGACTTGAACGACTGACTACTCTCACCGGATCAGGGCTGGGGAGAGTCTGTCAGGCTCTCAACCTGAAATTACAGAGTGACAGCACCCCCAGTCTCTGCTACTCTCCTTGGGTTCTTCCTCTAGACAAAGCAGGCTTCATACCAGGCAGCAGCCCTGCAGGAAGGTGACCTGGAAGCTGAACTCCATGCACCCACCAGCTGGGGCAGTGAGTGTGGCGCATAATTGGAGGCAGGCGGTGTCCTCTGTCTCCAAGCTCTGCCACCTCCAGCGTGACCTTCACAAGCCTCTCTGCCTCTCTTTCTGCAAAAGAGGGTAACTGTAGCATATCTGTGGATGCTATCGTGAGTATCAGTGAATTACAGCTGTCGAGGGCTTCTTAACCTTCACATGCCGGGCAAGTGTAAATCAAAGGTTTCCCGTCTCTCTATTTTCAGCCATCTCCCTCACCACATCCCCTGGTGGTGTGGGCTATGTTTTGGGCTCCGAGCACCTCCCTAGGGGCAGCGCAGCCTCCTGCTCCCTCAGGATGTGCACAGGGGTCTGGTTCACTTCCAATCACCGGCTCCCCTTCCCCACCTTCTCCTCCTGCCATACTCCCCCACCACGTGCACACACTTGCCCTTGCTCAGACACACATATACACGCATGCCTGACACACACCTGTATACAGACACACGCATGTGAGCACACACCCATGAGTGCATGCAGGGCCTGCCCTCACCGTCTGGCGCTCACACACTCACGCCCACATGCCCACCCATCCTCCACCCGTCCCCACTGGACTGCGGTCAGCGTGGGCTCATGGAAGCGGAGCCCCCAGAGCCTCAGCCAGCATGTGTCCCCTCTGACTCCCCGTGGACTTCTGCACTTCCTGGCTCCACCCAGCCTGTAGGCACGGTGCTAATTGTCGCTGAACCTGCGAGTGGCTCCTGTTTCCAGTAAGAGCCATTCGTGTGAGGGCTCCATAGCGAGCCCAGTTACGAGTCCCTCAAAGCCACGGGGCGCCATTGGTACGTACACCGCCCAGGACTCAGAGGACACAGAAGGGTGAGTAAGGCATCATTCAGTTTCAGAAACCTCACTTTCCGTCAGGTCTTTAACTGTTGGTTGTGTGAAGGGGACTTGGCTGCTCGGGGAGCCTAGGGTTGGCGGCAGCATGGCTGTCTGGTAGGAGCAAAGAAACCGCACTGGTCACCAGGGCAGGTGCAGCGAGGTTCAGGGAACGTTCTGGAAGGTGCAGCACACTGGTCATCCTGGAGCTGGGGAGGCTGGGAGAGGCCAGGGAGGCCGTGCTAGCCTTTGTCATGAGCAAGGAGCTGCCCTGGCTCCAGGTCTTGTGCCTGTGTGTTCCTACAGATCAGTCCCATGGGCATTTCATTTCTGTGCCTTTACCAATAATACCTGCTTACTACTAAAATCAAGAAATACATAAATTCACGAGCAAGAAGGGTAATATCACAGGAAGTCCCAGCGCCCAAGGTAAACAAAGTGAACATTTTAGGAAACATCTTTTTTGAGGCACTGTTTGCATTAACACCCACACACGCAATTTTTAAAGTGGCCTTTTGTGTGTGTGTGGGTGGGGTGGGGGGTCCCTCTCTGTTCTCTGTCTCTGCCTCCTCCTGCCATTGTTACTGGTGGGAATGAAAGTAACCAAATAAAACAAACTCAGCCAAACATCTGGGGTTCATCCCCCCAGCCTCTCCATGACATGTGCAAACACAGGCAGGTGTCTCCAAATGTGGGGTCGCCTCAGTTCTCCACGGCATCTTTCCTTCCCACACATTGTAGAACTTCTATTTACTCTCACAGGTAAAGAAAGATTCAGCACATTTTTTCTAATAGTTGAGTAATATTTTAAGGGAATTTTAGTGTACAGATTGCTTCGGCAGTTCCCTAACTATTGAGAAGTTGTACTGATTTTTGTTTGGAGGTTTCTGTTGGCTTTGCTGCTACAACTATTGCTGTAAGAACATTTCTGTATCTATTCCCATATAGCAATGTTTTACTAAGCTGAAAGATCCAGAATGGGACTGTAAAGTCAGAAGTATGTGTATTTTTCAAAGTAAATCTAAAATATTTACTTTGGGCTGGGAGCGTGACTTGGTGTTAGGGTGCTTCCCTCACACGCACAAGGCCCTGGGTTCAATCCCTAGCACTGCAAAAATAAAAGCTAAATAAATGAATGATTGCTTTCTGAAAAGTTGCTGGTGTGTTTCATATTTTATTTGCTTGATAAATATTTATTCAACACCGACTGTGAGCCAGGTACTGCTCCAGCCATTCGGATTCAACAACAAAAGCAAAGATCCTACTTCTGGCAGAGCTGACACACTAGAGAGTGGGGGAAACCAGGTCACAATACCTAGAAATGATACTGTTCTATCTGAAATGTGTGCCAGCAGTTTTCCCTTGCTCTAGCACGGACGATTGGCATTTACTCCATTTACCTATTTATTTTACTAGTCTGATGCGATCTAACATATTTTATTACCTTACTTCATATTTCGCACTCAGTAAACAATATTTTTCAGTGTTGCCATTTGGGTTTGTGTTGCAGGAACTCCCTGTTTGTAATTGTTATGTCTTTTACTGTTGAGTGGATTGGTGTTAGGCCATGCATCTTGCCAATTTTCATGAGTTCTGAACGTATTGTAAATAGACATCTTTCTGCATTGGGCTTTGCAAAATCAATCCCCAGCTACTACTTGTCCACTCGTTTGATGAGTTTCTTTTGCCAGACAGTAGCTCAGTGCTTATGAGTTTGTGCACATCTTGTTTTCTCTGAGAGTCTAGCTATTCTACTTTTGCTAATAGTCGTCTCTAAATTTGGTCTATAGTTCTTAAATTTTCTTCTAATAAATTAAAAGGCTATATAGAGCGATACCTCAATTCATGAGTACTTCTGTTTGTCAGCAACTTGGTTTGCAAACAGAAGCATTTGGCAAAATCTCGCTTGTGTTTGCAAACCGCACGGGCTGACGGACACGAGTGCAGCCCTCTTCCCCAGCATCCAAGAGTAAATTCAGTTTGTGATCTGAGGCACCACTGTATTTGAAGTACACAAGGATTTTTTCCAAGTTGGGGATCAAACCTAGGTCCTTCTGCGTGCTAGGCAAGTGCTCTACTGCTCAGCAATATTTTCAGCTCTATTTTTTAAAATGTGGTGTGAAGTAGGGGTTCAATTTCCCAGTATTATTTATTAAAACAAGCCATCAATTTTCAAGTGAATTAAAATAGCACTTTTTCATATATGCAGCTCTATTTATCAATGTTGGTTTGCATGTTTATTATTCTACTCCACTGGTTCTATGTCTATTCTCATGCTAGTTTCATGCTATTTTAACTACAGTTTCTCTTTCATAACTTTATTTTTTATTTTGTAATTTTTTTTGGTACATGGGATCTAATTCACAACCTTGTGCTTACCAGGCAGGCACTTAAGCCACTGAGCTAAATCCCCAGCTCTTTTTCATAATTTTGCTCCTTTTTTTTTTTAATGGTACCAGGGAATCGAACTCATGACCTCACACTTGTCAGGCAGGCGTTTATGCCACTGAGCTAAATCCCTGGCCCTCTTTTTCATAATTTTGAAGCTAAGGTTAAGACTTTTTATTTGGTCAGGTAAAGTTTCAGATATTCTATCCAATTGAAAATTTTAAATTATATTCTAAAGTACATTCAATTCATGTTAGAGCAAGAAATCTTAAGAAAGAAACAGATTAAAATGCCGCATACAACAGATTAAAATAGTTGCATAAAACTCAGTGGCCACAAATGGGTAAACACAGAAGAAATGGCAAATCTCTACTAATCATCAAGATGGCATAGGAAAGAGGAAGATTAGGAATAGGCTAGTTCTTAGAGGAGAAACTGAAAATGTGTTTAAAGACCTGCTACCTAAAATGGCCCAAGAAACAGATGACTTAACACATGCATTCTACCCAGCCTTTAAAGAGCATATAATCCTGATAGTATTAAACTACTCACAATTATAGAATTAAGGTGATGAGCTCCCCAGAGCACCTTAACACTAATTCCTCATGCACAAATCCCTCTTGGGAATGGAGATACTTGTTCTAATAAGAAATCAGTACATAGGCTGCATTGCTGAGTCAGAGACTAACCAGGTGAAACAAGCTCTTTAAGCCTCCATGTCTACAAATGATGTTAACAGAAAATTTACCAACACAGTTCTTTGCATCCACAAACTAAAAAAGAAAAATGACCCCATCAATAGGTAACAAATAAGCCTCTGTTAAAATTCAGTAGCTATTTCTCATACTAGCCTGGAACTCCATGTCTGAACTTCTAAAATGAAAGATTTCTGAAAACCACAGAGTTGCTTATAATTTGTAATTACCACCATATTCACTGGCAGTAATGCTAGTCTGAAATAACGTAAAGAAACATTAAATATGAACAATACCCTACTGTCCTTTAAAATGTAAAGTGTGTTCTGTGGGCCTGCACTCAAGATAAACACACTGGTGGCTCATTTCCGTGGCTGTCTGTCGTCTACTGAAAACTGGTGTAGTCTTTTGTCAAGATGAGTTGGAAGAGTGACCGTGAGAGGAATATGCTTTCAACTCCTTGGAAGAAATGTATCACTTAGCTATACTAAACCCAAGGCAGCACTGGAAGGAAGCCAGCCTTTACTGCATGGAGCACTAAAAGCCAAACAGTGCAGTAGCGCCTGCATTATGAAGTGGCATCAGCTGTAAGACAATCCCTGTTTTCAGAGATGTTGAAAAGTAGAAAGAGGTGAATTGGTGAAATATAGTATCTGTACCCAAGGGGTAAATGAAAATCTAACTCTCAGGCCGGTCACGAGCACAAGGTGTGATGCTCTCGGTTTGGACTGGACTCCAGGGCCAGTGTGGCACTGGCTATGAGGTGGCCGCAGACCAGCAGCTGGGGTTGTACTTACCCCCCCAGCAGTGGGCTTGGCACGAGCATGAGGAGGGTGCTGGCCCTGGCGCAGGTGGCGTGGTCTCTGGGGCCTCCCCGCATCCCGTGTGCTGATTCTCTACCAAGAACAAAGGCAACCGAGCTTTTCTCACTCTCAACAAGACTCTCGGTTTGGTAGAGAAGCGGTGGGTGTCCACACTGTGTCTGTTGGTCTGTCCTGTGTGTAAGGCATCTCAGCTGCAGAACCTGCTAGAACCTCTCACTGTTTTGACATAGCCTTGTCATCTTCAAAGGAGCCTGAAGCCCAGGGAAGAGATGTGACTTCCCCAGCTGCCCACCCCACCCAGGGGCAAAATGAGACCCAGACCCAGGTCATCCGACTCAGGAACACAGCAGGACCACCCCGCCTGGGGTTTTTGTCCCCAGAGGTTGGGGATCCACCCCAGAAGTTTCTAGCCCTTGTGTCAGGCCCAACGATTTCTGTGTCCTAAACACCGTCATTTCTCCTCTCTGAGCCACTTACGAATTAGTGACACCACCTCGGCCTGCCAACCTCTGTTAACCACACTCTTTCTCCTTCTCTTCGAAGGAGCTGGGAGGTCCCTGCTGCTCCCCGCCGGTCTGAGGGCCAAGGCCTCACCTCAGGTTTGCTGTGTGCTGTCCCGCAGGATGGGACTGCTGAGCAGCAAGAGGCCGGTCCCCGAGAAAGGCAAAGCCTGGAGCCCTGTAAAGGCTGGTTCCCAGAGCCAGGCTCCCCCACCGCTGCCGCCCCTGGTGAGTGAGTGGTCTTTTGGGGACTGACACAGGTGGGAGAGAGCTGGGTGCACACGGGGCTTCCTGGCCCAGCCCCTCTGCAGCATTTCCAAAGACCTTTCTTTAAGATGACCACATCCCCTTTTGGTTTGGGCAGTGGGACTCATGTCTGTACCCCTGTTCTTCTTTGCACCCCGCCATGGGCACATCTAGGCAGGCATCGCCACGCTCTAATGGGGACCTCCTGCTGGGGGCCGAGATTGTAGATCCCAGCTCCTGCCTTGGTGAGCTGAGCCCCAAGTTAGCACAGGGCCCAAAGAATGACACGATTGGTGAATAAATGGACGGCCCAGCCGGCAGACATAGACAGGTGGAGGAATTTCCTCCCAGTTATGGGCTAATAAGTAGTAGTTGGTCATTTTAACTTTGCAAAGTCATGTAATACATACTAATTATGGAAAAATGATAATGCCTCTCATCCCACCTCCAAGGGTACCTGGAGTCAGCTCTTCAGAGCTCCCGTCCGGCATCTCTATGCATCCTTTATGTCATGGTTTGT
Organism: Hydrochoerus hydrochaeris; assembly: GCA_004027455.1. NCBI lineage: Eukaryota > Metazoa > Chordata > Mammalia > Rodentia > Hydrochaeridae > Hydrochoerus > Hydrochoerus hydrochaeris. The sequence continues at coordinate 36,795 of PVLA01001868.1, forward strand.
GTTTTCTGAGGAATCATAACATGTGTGCCATTTGTAAAAGTTGGCTTCAAAACTGAATCCAGTAACTATGGAATTTAAGAAAGGAATCAGCCCGTGTTGGGCTGAAAGACCATACAGCACACAGCCACCTCCCGCCCTCAGAGATAGACTCATCCCTTGGAAGCTCACTGCCTGCCTCCATCGGCCCCTCCACCCCAGACTCCCTAGCTCAAGTCTGCTTTCATTTTTGGCCTTTTTGTAGCATCGCCCACACACTCACACTATGGAGCTTCATCATTCTCATTGTGAACCTCAACTCAACCGATTCCAACAGCATGTGCCTGAGAGGAGGGCTGAATCCAATGCGTGTTTGTGAAGTTCACTCGCATGCTTGTCTAAAACTCCGGCTCTTTCATTCTGCGCCCTGACTGTGCTACGATCTGTCTGTCTGTCTGTCTGTCTGTCTTCTGCCGTGGGTCAGAAGGGTTATCCCGTGTTTTACAATGTTTTGTGCATTGTTATGACTGTGATTGCTAGGTGCACACTTACTATTTCCTGGACACACATGCAGAAGTTTATCCACATCACCTACATCTAGGAATATATCTGTTGAGTTTTAGGATCTCCTGCAGCCAGCCCTGGCCAAACTACAGGCTGTAGAACTAATTTGCAGTGTGTGTCTTTCTGCCCAAGGTCGTCTTTAACCACCTTACCCCTCCACCTCCCGACGAACACCCAGACCAAGGTAAGACGGGGACACACACCCTCTCCCTGGGGCCCAGCTCTGTGGAATTAGACAGGGATGGTCCAGGTGGCTCCTTCAGAGTTGGAGAGCAGTGCTGGGGCAGGCCGGCTTGGCTGGCCCTGTCCCTGGCTTTGCACACCCCTCAGGTCTCTCCAGGAACTAAGCATGAGTCCTGTAGTGTGACTAAGCATGTGGGATTGAAGTCAAGACTTTATAATCTGGAAACCAAAACTCAAGAAAAGAGTCCCAGCAAGGACAGGCGGTACCACCCAGCCCCAGTGTTCAGTGCTCTCTGTTCCACGTGGAGAACACCGCTGAGTCTCTTCTTCCAGCCACCCTGCCAGTCCCCAGATTCCACTTCTGCCCTGGTGGGCAGGATGGTGGTGGTGACACAGTGCATGGTCACAGCCATCCTGTGCCCAGGGCTCAGACCTCAGCGGGCTCCCAAGGTGGGCCCTGGCTCAGAGCCAGCTCGACAGCATGCCTGTCACTGCACCTGCATCACGTTAAGAAGGGCACAGAGTGTGTAGCCCTCTCTGTGCCCAGGCTGGGGAAGGTGCACAGTGAGGAACCCATGGCTCCTTGCCCGAGGCAGCCTCTTGGGCAGAGTGCAGGAGCTTCTCACATCCTCACCCGCTGGCCTGCATCTCCCAAGAGGGACAGTCACATCTCCCAAGAGGAAGTGCTGGGCAGGGCACAAGCAGACTGCCTGGCATGGGAACCTGAGTCTTAGCACAGCAGGAAACATGGCCATTGGTGCCATTTCCACCGCTCTTTCCTGCTGAGGGACGGAACAGGCCCAGGGTCACCCTCTCAGCAGTGATAGCACCGAGTGTCTACTCTGGGTGACTCTGCGCTTTCTGGAGTCCTCGGCAGTAGGATGGACCTCAGTAGGGTTGTGGCCACCAGTGGTGTGAAGAGTCGGGGCTGTGGCTGCCTGGTGCCAAGGTCGCCCCTTCTGAGGGCTGGAAGGGGAGGGGAGAGTACAGAGAGGGGACTGTGCCTCAGAGGCTGGGCAGGTGAGACAGGGTGAGGCAGCAGCCAGCGTGATCCCCAGACTCTGCTGTCCCTAACCCTCCTGGTGGCTAGAAGGTGGCTCCTGTATGTGTCATCCCAGTCCCCGTCACACCTCCGAAGCCAGAGCGGCGGCATCTCTGCCTTGTCCTTTCCAGAGCAGCATTACGTGGTGGCCCTGTATGACTACGCCGCCTTGAACGACCGGGACCTGCAGATGTGCAAGGGGGAGAAGCTGCAGGTCTTGAAGGAGTGAGTTTCTGAGTGTCCTCCCCATGGGGTCCCCCGAGCCCTCAGCCAGTCACTGGCCTTGTTTTAAACTTGACCCAGCTGCCGTCCCCTCCAAAGTCTCCCTGGAGAGGTGGTTCCCGTGAGTGATTGTCTTCGCTCCCCCAAAACCCCGCGAGCGTCACCTCCTCTGGGCTCCCTGGGCACGGCCCTCCCTCCTGAGCTCCGAACTCTGTGCACGCGCGCGCGCGCACATACACACACACACACACACACACGTGTCCCTCCGAGACCTGCACCACCCAGCTCACTGTGCCAGTGGCTGTATCTCCCTCCTGCGCTCCTCTCTGAGACCCCACAGCCCTTACTCTCTGAGAACTGTGGCCTGCTTCTCCCATAGGGACGGAGGGCCTGACCTCACCCCTGCTGAACATACAAGGCTCTGGCTCTTCCTGGGTCCCCCTCCCCTTTGTCACAGCCCCCTGGGTCTGCTTGCCCAAGCCAGCCCCAGGTCACTCTCTGAAGTCACATTTGGCAGCAGCCCATCTGGTCACATTTTTCCCTTCTTCCCTGGGCTCTGTCCCACTGGCCGACTGGCCTGTCTGTCAGTCATCTTGGTCCTGGAGCAGCCCAGGGAGGGCGGGGCCCCATTCTCCTATGCCTGTCTCCCTCCCTCCTCAGGACCGGGGACTGGTGGTTGGCCAAGTCACTCATCACTGGGAGAGAGGGCTATGTGCCCAGGAACTTCGTGGCCCCTGTGGAGACCCTGGAAGTGGAAAAGTAGGTGGACAAACCGAGGCCCGCTCAAGCCAAGGGTGGCCACTGCTTCTGCCCTGCAGGCTACTGTGTGGTGGGGGCCTTGAGACTCCAGCAGGGAACTTGAGAGGGATGGGGGCTGAAGTGCCGGAAAGGGGTCACCCCTGGATCCAGATGATGTCTGTGCCATGGCGTGATGCCGAGGACACTGCTCTTCCCATAGCAACCAGAATGGCCCTTTGCTGGCTCCCTTGACAGACCTACCTCTGGGGGCCACTGGCCTCCAGAGCTCACAGACAGGCCTGGGGACACCCCTTACAGCCTTTAAGGACAGGACCCAAGGTCAGAGGGATTCTCAGTCCAGCTTCCCACACCCCCATGGCCACCTTTGCATCCCCCAGGAAGGGTCGCCTTGGCCAGGCCAGGGGAGCCCACGCATTCAAGCCAAGGCAAGGAGCACACAGCCCACAGCAGCTCTGTACAGGGCTGGGAACGTGTCCTGAGGGGTAGAACACGGCTCCTCCGCAGCTCCTGGACCCTGGGTGCCTCTGCACTGCAGCCCCCATGCTGCGGGGGGCAAGGGGGAAGCAGGAAGCCGGGAGCCCCAGCATCTCAGTCACTGGACAGTGGCCGGAGGCAGGCTGTGGCACCGGGGAGGTGGCAGGCTGGGTCCACAGAATTAACAGAGGTTAAACAGTAATGGCCCCTTTCAGGAAACCACAAGTTCAGGGGCCGATGGGAAGTGGGACAGGACGGAGACAGGAGAGGAGGGGCGCAGGTGCAGCGCTGGCCTGGGGACAGGAGCGTTTCCTTGCTTGGGGGCAGGGGGACAGCCTGGCTGCCCCTGGAGCCTCACTGCCCTGCTGTTTTCCAGGTGGTTCTTCAGGTCCATCAGCCGGAAGGAGGCCGAACGGCAGCTGCTGGCCCCCATGAACAAGGCCGGCTCCTTCCTCATCAGGGAGAGTGAGACCACCAAAGGTGAGAGGCCTGGCTGGTGCCCCTGCCCGCCATCCCCGGGGAGCGCCGGCGGCTCCCACCCTGGCTGCCTCAGCTGTCAGGTCCTGCTTGGGTTCTGAGGCCATCTGCATTGTGACTGTCTAGTCACCCAGGCTGGACACCTCTCCCAGGTGGCAGAGGTAGTGAGACCCTACGGCAGCCAGGCTGCATGGCAAGAACCAGCTGATGGGCGCCTAGGGGGGCTTTGAATCACAGGATTTGGGAGAAAGGAACCTTACAGATCACCTCAACCAGAGGCTGGTGGGTGACACAAGTCTGGGAAGTAGCCTGGGCCTAGATGTGAGAAGGGGTGACAATGCGGAGAACTGGGGAGCCCATGCCCAGCTCCCAAGACTCAGGGATTCAGTGACTCAGCGACTCAGCAAACTTTGCTGCATTTCTCTCTTTCTTTGGCACTTAGCTAAACAACACAACTTCCTCATGTCCTTTCAGATGTAAAATAAAAAACACTCATAAAGTATGCATTGATTATGAATGCATAACTATATGAGGCGTGGTAGAAAATGTGTGAATGCCCAAATTTTTAAAAGAATGTATTACAGTAGAAGGTACATTGCCATCGATTCCCCCCAAAATTCTCCCCTGCACTTTGAGCGTATTCATCCCATCATTCTTGATGCTGTCTGAAGCAACTCCGGCATCTTCTTTCCTGAGTGTCTTTAGTGGTGCTGTCATGGCTGCGTCTCTGTCCTGAATCGATTCAGTATGTTCCCTGTGCGTGGTCATTTTGATTGCAGGAAAGATCCAGAAGTGGCCATGCAGTGACAGATCCAGGGAATAAGGTGGATGAGGACACACACCACAGTGTTTTTATGTGATTAGGAATTGCTCTAAAAAGGTGATCAACTTAGGTGACCCACAAGAAGGGCAAATGTTTAAACTTAAAAGCTGATGACAGTGAAAGGCTGCCATTGATTCCCCTGAAAACGCTTTCCCTTGCTTTAAACTTATTTATCCATTTGGTCTTGGCAGTGAGTCTTTTACTGGTAGAAAGATTTTTTTTAAAGTTATTTATTGTATTTTTCAGTTTCTCCTTGTAAATCAGGGAGTACTGGGAAGTGAGCCCGTATGTAGCCACAACAGAGAGACAGAATCTTGTGGACCATCTTCCTCCTCCTGGACCCTCCCTGACCAACCCACCCTCTGAGAGGTGACTCTTCTTCCCTCTCCTGAATGGGGTCACCTCCACCCCTCCCCCCGTTTGTCTGCTTCTGAGCTGATACAAATGCAACCTCGCTATTTCTAAGCTCATGGTTGATCATGAGATTCTGCGTTAGCCAGCTAGGACTTCTGTCACAAGCACCACCAACCAGGTGCCAGCAGCAGCACGGGTGATGTCCTCCAGGGTCAGGTGCAGGCACAGCTGGGTCCTGCTGAGCTCTGTCTTCTTGGCTTGGTGTCCTCTTCCTCCAGTGTCCTCCCATGGTCACCCTTCTGTGCGTCTGTGTGTCCTCTTCCTGTTAAGACTCGTTCCTCTGCATCAGAGCCACCCTGATTTCACTCTGCCCCAATCACCTCTGTTTTCAAACACAGTCAGGGATCAGGGCTAAGGGCAGATGCCTGCGAATTTGGGGAATGGAGGGACCCAGTTTACCCCATAAAAGATGCACCCACGAGTTGGGAATGGTGATGGTTCAGGACATTGCTGCACAGAACCCAGCACGAGCACCCCACTGCCTGTCCAGCCACGCCGACGTGGGGGACAACGGGATCCAGAGCGAAGCTACTGAGAAAGAGCTGCTCTGAGCCCTATCCTTTGTGTGCCCTGGTGCATCCTGGACCCTGTGAGACACTAAGCCAGTGCCCATCTGACAGCTGAGGAAACTGAGCCCGAGACAGGAAGTGATGTGTCTGAGGCCAAGAGCCAGAGACAGGAAGTGACGTGTCTGAGGCCAAGAGCGTCATGGTCTGGAGTGTCGTGGGCCAGTCATGGGAGAAGTTCAGAATCTCCACCAGCTTTGGTCTGCGTGGGCCTGGGGTGAGCAGGGGCCTCCCCAGGCCCTGTGTCTAAAGTCTTCACCCATCAGGAGGGAACCTGCTTCATCCTCATGGAGAGGAGATGGTAGCAGGGATATCGGAGGGGGAGGGGAGACTGAGTGACTGGAACATAAGGTGGAGCAGTGGACAGAGGCTCTGTGTGACCTAAACAGGTGTCAGAGCAGCATGACTCCCTCAGGGCCAAGACCAGGCTGGGCAGGGGGTGCCTGGGGTGCTCTGTGCAGGATTTCCTGAAAGGCACCAGCAGCTGCAGTGCATTTTACACACACCCCAGATGTGTGCACGGCCACACCTGCCTTTTAGGCGCAGTTAGGATACGGCTGCTGCTGGTCTCAGCAGAGCACCTGGGGCGTCCCTGGAGAGGACACAGACAGTCTGTGAGTCCAGGACGCTGCAAACACATTTCCAAATGGACAGAATGGAATAGCAGAATCCCCTGCAGCCAGGGCTTCCACCATTTCCAGCAGAGCTCCTACGCTTTCCTCCTCCTGAGTCCTCAACTCCGCGCTGCCCTCGGGAGTCTGCTACCACACCGCTAAGCTCCCGAAACACCAGCTGAACCTTGGCTTGCTGCTAAGGCGCCTCTAAGAGACCATGGATTTCTGCTGTCCTTGCTCATCCCAGAAAGGGGTCCATGCCAGGAACCAGCCCAAAAGATCTGGGGGTGCAGATGGTACAAGTACTGTCACAGACTGCATACACACACGCACATGCACACACGCACGCACACAGCACACGCCCGCCTGTGCACAGCACTCTTGCAGCTCCGTCTGTGTCACAAAGCCACGGCCCAGGACGCCAGACAGGCAAAGAGGCTACTGCCCCAATGGCCCCCAAGGCCTCTGTGTTTCCCGGTTCAGAGACAGACAGATCCTTCCAGGCTGGGGACCTGAATCTAGGGCACATGCTCAGGGCAGCCCGGGCACATGGACGAAGGGGCCTCTCTCCTGTGAACCCGAAGCTGGCAGCAGGACGAGGAAGCCAGGGACCAGCTCAGAGGAAGCCAAGAGGCTTGGGCTGCAGCTGCCCCTCGCGCCCCTGGAGGGGGCCAGGCTCCCCCACTCGCAGTGAGGCACGCACACACCACGCAGTGGGGAGCAAAGGACTGTGAGAACCCGGGGTTCACACAGTGATGCCCCCACAGTGACAGCAGGGTGAGCAAGCCTGCAGGAGCAAGGTCCTCAGAGCCGGAGGCCACCGGAGCACCAAGCTGGGGCGGATGGGAAACAGCCTGCAGCGCTGGCCTTGGGGCTGGGCCTGGGGTCCTCCGGCGAGGTGAGGCGCGCTGTCCCTTGGTGTCCTTCCGGAAGTGGGTAGAGAGATGCACGCAGGCAGGAGAAGACAGAGGGCAGCGGGGCGGCGGCTCTGTGCTCAGGACAGGATGGGAAAAGCAAGCGTCTGTCTGCCGCGAAAGAGGCGTCCGAGCCTGACCCCTGGCGGGCGAGGGTAGAACCGCTCCTGGCGCCTCTGGGGCTGCTGGGACCCGGTCGCCAATTTTTACAGCCAGCAAAGCGAATAAAACCCGAGGCCACCAGCGACCCAGCATTTCCATGGCAAAGGGCAGTGGGTGGCCAGGCCCCACAGGGCCCCAAAGGACTGTGCCACCTGCTCCTGGTCCCTGGCTGCTCTTGGGGGACTTAGGGGCCAAGCACAGTCAGGTGGCACTAAGTTGGGGGGGGGGGGTCCCAGGAGGGTGAGATGCAGGAAAAGGGAACTTACGGGAAGTGGCAAAAATGGAGCCCAGCATTTGGGGAGCTTTATTCCAGAACCCCGATGATGCTGCCCGCTGGCCACTGACATCTTCTGTGTCCCTCTAGGGTCTTTCTCCCTGTCTGTGAAAGACGTCACCGACCAGGGGGACGTGGTCAAGCACTATAAGATCCGTTCCCTGGACGAAGGGGGCTACTACATCTCCCCCCGGACCACCTTCCCCTCCCTCCAGGACCTTGTGCAGCACTATACGAGTAAGAGGGGTGTCCATGGGGGCGGGGCTTAGTCCCGGATGGGGGGGACTCACGGGGTGGGGGTGGGGCCCAAGAAGTAGGCTCTTTTCAGCATAATGATTCCAAGTCAGTGGCCTGACCTCTCTCCTGGCCTGTCGTGGGGCCACTGGACAAGGACTTTTGGTCTCCAAGGGAGCAGGTTCAGGCAGCATGCCCTGTTTTATGTAAAATGAACAGATAGGCATGGTAGTGCACACCTGTAATCCCAGCACTCAGGAGGCTGAAGCAGGAGGATCCCGGTGAGTTTAAGGCCAGCCCGGGCTACATGGCAAGATTGTGTCTCAAAACCAAAACAAACAACATAAAATTAATAGAAAGGGCTGTGGGTGTGCAGGTGTGTCAGCCAGGGTGTGAGGGACACAGTTGGGGACGGAGGGGCTCCTGGGGGAGCTCTGGCTGCCCTGGAGCCCTCCGGCCTCTCTTCTTCCTCCATGCAGAGAAAGGAGACGGCTTGTGCCAGAGGCTGACCGCGCCCTGTGCGACCGTGGCTCCGCAGAACCCCTGGGCCCAGGACGAGTGGGAAATCCCCCGGAAGTCCCTCAGGCTGGTGCGGAAGCTCGGGTCCGGGCAGTTCGGCGAGGTCTGGATGGGTGAGTGGTGGTGTCTGGGTGCTGTGGGCCTGGCCTGAGGCCCAACTTGAGTAGAGGACCATGGAAGCCTGGCGCGGGAAAGTGGCACAGAGTGCTGAGAGTCCTGTAAGCTCACTGTGGTGGGGAGAACTAGGGCCAGCTCAGCCAGCCCTGCCTCTTCTCGCCGCTTCTGCCTGACCCGTGTGGCCAGACCGCTCACCAGCCCCACCCAGCTCCAGAGCCTAAACTGCGGTGTTTGACTTCACCGTGGCTGGTCCATGTCTCTGGGGGGGCAACTTCAGGGTGCACCCTGGCACCACCTGGAGCTGCCTCCGGCAGGAGCTACAGCCAAGTCCCCCCCAAGGTGCTGCCCCCACCCCCAGGCACTGTTACCCTTGAATGGAGTGTGCCCCTCCGTAAATCTGCTTTGGCCTGTAGTTCAGGATTCCAAGGAGGCTGAGGCAGGCCTGCACCTCACCCAGGGTGCACCCCACGTCCACCACCTGCAGAGCTGTGTCTACCAGCTCCTACCCTGTCCCTGTCCCATACAAGGGACTGGGACTAGAAGCTCAGGTCGGGTACCTCCAAGCATCTGATGGCTCCTCCTCCTCCTCCTTCCTGCACAGGTTACTACAAAAATAACGTAAAGGTGGCCATCAAGACCTTGAAGGAGGGAACCATGTCCCCCGAAGCCTTTCTGGGCGAGGCAAACCTCATGAAGACCCTGCAGCACGAGCGGCTGGTCCGTCTCTATGCTGTGGTCACCAAGGAACCCATCTTCATTGTCACCGAGTACATGGCCCGAGGTGGTGCCCAAGGGTCCAGGCTGGGCGCAGGGGGTCCTAGGCTGTGCCTGCAGTGGGTTGCCCAGGCTCAGGGGTTCTCCAGAGGGCTCAATTAGCAACATGGGACATTGCTGGGGACTGAAGCTGGGAGCCAGCAGGGCAGAATGGTGGGCGTTGTCTTTAGGGCAGGGCATGGACAAGGCCAAAGCTGGGCATCCAGTGACAGTTCCAGCTCTGGTTCTGCCCTCTCCTGCCACAGGCCTATTCCAGCTGTGTGAACACCTCCCACCTCGGAGGGAGGCCCACAGCGCATCCCCAGGGGCAGCAGGCTTGGCACTGGGCCTCAGCCTTCACCCTCCTTCCCACCCTCCTGGTGTCCCTGGTCACACACTGTTCCCGAGGGGCCTCTGTGTGACTGTGACAGTTATGGAACTTTTCACCCAGAGGGCCGGTGTCACAGACTGCTGGGCACTGCGCCCCTGTAAACACCTCCCAGCTCCTTGGTCTCTAAGAGAAGCCCCATTTGTCCCTGCTGTCCTCTTGCTAGGGCTGGGTCCAGCAGCAGAACCTCTCTGGTGACCAGGGTGGGGAGCAAGGCAGATGCGTGGGGGTGTCACATCAGCTCAAAGCAGAACCTCACAGCCAGGCTGGGGTCCGCTCCCAGTGCCCCAGTGGGGAGACCACAGATGAGCCCCTGCACCTTGCTTGGACACAGTTTGTGGGCTGCTGGGGGCTGCTCCCTGGGGAGCTCCACTGGGGGCAGGGGTGGAGGTGGAAGAGCTGAGGGGCGTAAGGTGCCCAGCAGAGCAGGTGGCACTGCCTGGTCACCAGAGAGAAGGGTGACACTTCCTGGGGTGGGGGCAGAGTGCAGCCACCTTCCTGACCCTCTGGGCGCCCTCTCTCTAGGGTGCCTTCTGGACTTCCTGAAGACAGATGAAGGCAGCAGGCTGTCGCTCTCAAGACTGATTGACATGTCGGCCCAGGTTGGCAGTGCCGGGAGCCCCAGGTGGGGAGGGAGGGAATGAGGGAGGGAAGGAGGGAGGGAGCGAGGGAGGGAAGGAAAGAAAGAAGGGGGGAGGGGAGTCCTCCTCTGAGCTGCAGCCTGACCAGCAGAGCAGCTGGTCAGGCCCTGAGCAGTGGTGGCAGAGTGTGAGGCCACACTGAGGTGGAACTGGAGGGCGAGGGCCCTCTGGTGTGACCTGGTCTCTCCCTGAGGGCGGGACTGTGAACACACTGTTCCTGCCCTGGGTGGGTGGGGACATCGTGGACTTGAGCACCCCCAGGGCCCAGGAGCCCTCGTCTCAGTGCGGCCCCAGCCAGGCCCTGCATCAGGCAGTGTGAGCTGCACACCAGCGCCCAGTGTCTCTGCCGCAAACTCGAGAGCCCACTTCCACCCCCAGGTGCCCGACCTGTGGGCCGCCCTGGACTGGCCCTTGGCGTCCCCAGGTTCTGTGAGGGGACTGCAGCTGGCCAGGGCACGTAGCTGAGGGGTCACCCACAGAAAGCACAGCTGGTGGCCTGCGTGTGGTTCTGTTACAACTGGAGCGCTCAGCAAGTAGGCTGTGGTCTGTGGTCAGCGTGTGACACACTCACGGGCACACACACACACACACTCCCAGCAGCACGGGGACCCCCGGCCTCCCCACCCTGCTGGGAGCCAATTGCCAGAGTATCAGAGCAGGAAGTGAAGTCACTGCGCCTTTTCTCACAGTGCTGGGCGGACAGCGCCACAGCGATAAGGCTGTCGCCGGTCCTCTCCTCTCTTCCTTTCCCTCTCCCCCCCTCCCGTCTCTCCTTTGCTCCCCCTGCAACCCTGGGAGAGTTTGGGTCACGGGACAAAAGCTGAAAAGCACGTGGAGTGCAGGAGCAGGGGCACTCCAGCCCTGGGCTGAGGACCCCAGAAATTGGAAGCTCCCAGGTGAACAGGTCCTGAGCCCCCTCCCAGACACACGCACCCACCCCCGGGCAGGTCCCCGTCAGCCCTGCCCAGTCACGTGTCACTCCTGCTGACATTCCCAGGGTGGCGGGGGAGGTTGCCTCTGTTCCCTGCCTCAGTTTCCCTGCCATCAGCGGGTGAAGGGCCTCCGCGTCCTGGGTACTAGAGCAGCTCCCATGCACTGGGGAGGGGGCAGAGGTGAGGCCCTTTCGGTGAGCGCCAGTGCTCGCCTGGGTCTGTGGCTGCTCCAAGTGACAGCAAGGGGCATGTACAGTTGAGGGCCTCAATCACTGGTCACCTCATCAAACGCTGGCTCTGCTCGATGGCCTGGACAGAAGCCCCTGCACTCGGGGACTCCAGGAAGGGAGCCTCCCTTCCTGCACCCCGCTGCAGACAGCCTGGCCTGCCTTGATGCCTATCCCCTGCCATCCTGTCTTTGGGTGGTGGGTCGTGGAGAGGGGGCAGGAGGAAGGCGACAGGCGGCCCTGCTCTCCTGAGAAAAGCATCTCCCCCTCCCAGGGTTCCTGGGCTCACCCCAGCTGAAGACACCTTCCCACCACCCGGAGCAGGCTCTTCTCCCTCCACGAAAACCCCAAACGTCCCTCAGCTCCTCTCCGTGCTCACCTTCACCCTGTGCCTGGTCCCCGCAGGTCGCCGAAGGCATGGCCTATATCGAGCGCATGAATTCCATCCACCGCGACCTGCGGGCGGCCAACATCCTGGTGTCCGAGACCCTGTGCTGCAAGATCGCGGACTTCGGCCTGGCCCGCATCGTGGACAGCGAATACACGGCCCAGGAGGGTGAGCAGCGCCCCGGCCTCCTCCCCGCTCCCCAGGGGCCCTCGGACGCACATCCCGAGGCTCTGTTTTGGAGCCTGCGAGAGGGGGCCGGGGAGCCCCGTCAGAGCTGGCAGAGGGGAGGCACGGCATTCCCTGGAGCAGCCTGGCAGGAGGCGGTGAGGACTTGCAGCCCCTCCCCATCCGGCCTGGCGCCCCCAGCCCAGCCAGCACAGGAAGGCCGGGAAAGCCCTGTGGAGTGAGCAAAGTCAGCAGGTGCACCAAGCCCTGCACTGGGTGTGGCGTGGCCTCTGTCCCCGGGGCCTGCACTGGTCAGGCCTGTGTCCCCACAGAGGCCTCTCTAACCTGGTCACGGCCAACTCCGGGGGGCCAGGTGGGACACGGTGGCCAGGTGCAGCCTCACTGAGCTGCGGACGTCCCGCAGGGGCCAAGTTCCCCATCAAGTGGACCGCCCCCGAAGCCATCCACTTCGGGGTGTTCAGCATCAAAGCAGACGTGTGGTCCTTCGGCGTCCTCCTGATGGAAATCGTCACCTACGGGCGAGTGCCCTACCCAGGTAGGTGGCTGCCTGGGGTGGGGGGCAGCTGTGTCCTGGGTCCCCTCTGCAGAGAGGAGCTGCTCCACACTCAAGAGGAAATCTACGGCCTCATTTCTGGCTCTTCTCCCTAAATGAAAAGTAAATAAGCCAGCCACGGCGGCCCACATTACCCTAGCACTCTGGAAAGCTAAAGCAGGAGGATCCCAGGTTCAGGCCCAGCCTGGGGAACTTAGCCTGGGCAATTTTAGACCCTGTCTCAACAATGTAAAAGGCCTAGTGGGATAAATCTCCCGCCCAGCCCAGGCAGGTGACCCCGGCTGAGCCCCTCCGGGTGCCTGTCCCCACCCCGCAGGCATGAGCAACCCCGAGGTCATCCGCAGCCTGGAGCGTGGCTACCGCATGCCGCGCCCCGACACGTGCCCGCCCGCGCTCTACCGCGACGTGATCTCCGAGTGCTGGCGCGGGCGCCCCGAGGAGCGGCCCACCTTCGAGTTCCTGCAGTCGGTGCTGGAGGACTTCTACACAGCCACCGAGGCCCAGTACGAGCTGCAGCCCTAGCGCGGCCGCCGGACCTCGGAGGGGCAGGGTGGGCAGCCGGGGGCGGAAGCCACAGCTGCCTGTGCGCCCTGGGCCAGCTCCAGGGCCGCTCTGGGCCTCCGTTTCTCCTCTGCGGGATGGGAGGACCGAGCGAGGACTTAGCCTAGCACTGGCCGAGCTAGGCCTGGTCCCCCGGCGGCCTGCCTTGGGGACGCCTCTGCAATAAAGCTCGCGAGCCCGCGCTCTCCGGTGTGGCTGTGCGGACCGCGTGTCGCGCGCGGGGGCACCGGCCGGGCAGCCGCGGACCCGCCGCTCCCACCCCGCGCCTGCGCACCGGCTCTCTGTCCCTCGCGGCCGGCAGGTGGCGCCCTCGCCCCACCGATGCCAGCTCCGGAGCAAGGAAAACCCGGAGCCCGGGGAAGGAACGGGGTCTGGGGGTGGGGCTCGCTCCGGAGGAGACCCCGCCCCAGGGTCCTAAACCCCAGACCTCCGCGTGAACCCCGAGCTGGACTGGGGCAGGGCACTAGAGGCGTGGGAAGGCAGGTTTCCCTCCCCTCTGCCCCTCCCCCTCCCCCTTCTCCGTCTCCTTCCCTTCCTCTCCTCTTGCTTGTTTTCCAGCAGTTTAGGTTTTCAGTGAGATGAACACAGGGTTCACGGGGCCCCCATATCCCCTCCCCCGTCTCCCCAGGTTCCCCTATTCCTAACCATCTTCGGATGGCGCTGGATGCGACGACGGAGCCCTGGTCACACGGGGCTCCTCATGCCCGCACGGTCTGGGTCCACCGCGACGGTGTCACCCAGAATAACCCCTGCGCAGCTGCGCCCGCTCCCTCCTCCCCCTGACCTCTTGGCGCCCACTTCTCACGCTTTGATCACTCTGCCCAGACTGATGTACAGGGAGGAAACTGAGGCACAGGGAGCTACTACTACTCAGGAGTAGCAGTATAGGGGTGTGGGCCAGATCGGCGCTGCAGGGCTGTGGGGTGTGGCACGGAGCCCACCTTGCGGGGGTCCCGGGTTCCAGAAGTGCGTCCAGTTCACCTGCACTGCAGTAGGTGAGGACGACCCTGCGGGAAGAAGCCCAGGCCTCCTCCTCAGCTCTGCTGCTTCTAAGGGGAGGGAGGCGACCCAGGCTCCCCGCACCCTCCTGCCTGGGTCTTGGCTGCTGGGCAGGACCTGGGGTTTGAACCCTGGCGTGTTGGTCGCAGGGCCAGGGAGCACAGCACTGTGGGAACCCAGGCAGAGGGCTCTGTGGTCCCCCGGGTTGGGTCAGGAGGTCCAGCCAACCCAGAGAGCTAGAGTGGAGGCGCCAAGGGACCCTGTTGCCCCCAACAGTAAGGCCCCCAAGACCAGTGTGCCTCTGACCCCCACCCAGGACCCAAGCGTGCCCAACCAGAAAACTCACATTTCAGCCTCAGCATTTAAACTGCTCCCACCAGCAGCCCCAGAAGAGGGAATCCCAGAGTAGGGTGCCTGGAGGGGGCCCAGGGCCTGGGAGCCTTGGCCCATGGGAATCAAACAGGGAGCCCCTTCTCCTGCCAGTGCAGGGCTCAGGATAGAGCCAGACAGCCCAAGGGTTCCTACATGGGAAGAGCTCCTGTCCTGACTGGGCCTTGGAGACAGAGAGGATCCACCGAAGTGGCCTCTTCTGCTGTCCCTCAAGCAGAGCAACTGTCACCTCCCTGTTGCCCTGACCCCCAGCACCTGGCCCTGCCTGGCTTGGAGAAGCAGTGAGGTGAAAATGGAGGACAGTGGCCAGTGGGGTCACCTTAAAAATAGCGCCAGCATGTCTGAAGTCCTTGCCTGCACGGATATCCACCTAGGACCGAGACCCGAGGGGCTGAGTGGGGCAGGCCTGACCATGGCCCTTCCCAATGGCACTGGCTGCGAGCACTGTGAGGCCAGTGCAATGCCCAGGCCTCGAAACTGCAGGCCCAATAGCTGTGTTTCCCAGCTCTGCTGTGCAAGTGACACAGAACCTGGAGAAGGAGCCGCTTCTCTCCTCTCCCTGGTCCTGCATTGAAGTGGACCCTGGAGAGTTTCCTCCCCTAGGGGGCGCACTTGTCTTGAATCCAGTCCCTGGCGTTGGCTCCTGTGCCACACATGGGTGAGGTTACACAGGACAAAGGGCTTTTGGGTCCCCAGGCAGGAGGTGAAATGCGAGGATGTACACTGGGTCTTTGCTAGGTGGAGGGGAGGTCACCCCATCTCTGAACCTGCACTGGTGAGGGGCTGGTACCTGAGACACCTAGTCACAGGACTGCTGTTCCCAGGCGGAGCTCTGGTGAGGACAGCCGGAGCTCGGGGTGCCAAGCCCTCTTTCTCGGGTGGAGGCTGTGCCTGCCCTGCTCTTCCTGGACCCAGGCCACACCTGTGATGTGAATGACAGCAAGGTCTTCGGTCATACAGTTCTGGGTTTAAACCCAGAATCCAGACACTTCCTGTCCCAGGACGTGTGACTGTGGACAGTGCTGAACTCTGCCGAGCCTGTTTCCTCATCCGTAGGGCAGCCCTGCAGGGCTCCTTGCCAGGCTTTGAGGTGACAGTACACGTGAGGCATTTGCCCAGGGCCTGTCTTAGGGTACCTGGGGAAATCAGCTCTTGTCGGCGGTTTCATGGCCTCAAACTGAGGCCTGCACTGAGTTGCACAACCTCTGAGCTCCCCCATCTCAGGTACCGTCTCCCATCTAACCCCCTCCCCATAGTCCTCACCCTTGGGTGGGACCCTGCAGGAGCACTGGAGCCTGGAATGAGGGCCTGGTTGATTCAGCATGTTCCAGTCTCAGTTCCGTGAGTCCCAGTTTCCTGGTCTATAGACCCTGATGAGCAATCTCTCCCAGAGGGTGTGTTCAGGATGGGGTGAGCAGGAAATGGGGCACTCTATCAGTTTGCCAGGACTCCTGGGGCTTTAACAGCTGACCTTTATTTCCTCACAGTTCTGAAAGCCAAAAGTCCCGGGGCATGGTGAAGCGGGGCTGGCACTGTCTGGGGTCTCTCTCCTCATCTTCCTCCCCAGCCCTGACAACCATCATTCTGCTTTCCATCCCATGGTCAGAGTGTCTAAATGCCTAACTTCATGGCCTTGAGTAGCACTTGTCTCATGAACTGGCTTATCTCACTTAACATCACGTCCTCTTGGTGCATCCTGGTACATATCAGAAGTCTGTCCCTTTCTGAGGGATAACATTCCCTCAGAATGACATTCCACTTTATGGAATTCCACTGTCAGCTTTTCATTGCTGTGATGAAACACCTGACATACACAATTTAAAGAAGCGGTTTCTGTGGCTTACGGTTTCAGGGGGTTCAGTCCATGGTTTCCTGGCTCCAAGACAGAAACATGGTGGCAGGAGGGTGTGGCAGAGGAGAGCTGCTCACCTCCCGCTGCCAGGAAGCAGAGAGAGAGATCAGGAAGAGCCAGAGAGAGGAAAGGTCCAAAGTCAAGAGTGTGCCTTTCCAGGTTATACCCCAGGGCCCTACTTCCTCCTAACGGCACAGTCAGCTGTGTGCCCTTTGGTGGGTTAGAGCTGTGATCTAGTCGCTGTCACCAAAGCCCCAACTCTAAACGCTTGACCCTGGGGAACATTTCTGACCCAAACCTTAACAGTGATGAACCACACTGGTTTTTCCACTCATCCGTCTAAAGACAGCTGGGTGGCTTCCAGCTGCTGGCCATTGTGAATGATGCTGGCGTGAATACACATGTGAAAATACTGCCTTTGGACTGATTGCTGCGCCAAAGGTGGTCACGCTTAGTGTTGGAGGGACTGTCACACTGCCGCCCATGGCATCTTCATTGTTTTATGCTCCCACCAACAGCAACAGGGGTTCCATGTCCCCACTTCCTCACCAGCACTTGTAACTGAGTTTTCTAGGTGCCATTCTAGTGGACAAGGTGGGTGGTGTTTCAACAGTCTTGGCCTTCGTCCCCTCAGGACCTCAGCCCTAGTGCATGGGAGCTCTGGGTTTTTGTTGTGTGCTCCTGGCAGGTCCTCCAGACCCAGTAACCCTGGGGTACCCAATGGGCCCTGGATGGGGGCTTTGTGGGCTGGACTGAGCCCCAGGGAAGCTGACTGAGATTCCCAGATGTCCCCAGGTGTGTCCACATCCTGGCCTGGCCAGCTGCTGTCCACCAAATGTGAAGTGGCCCAGGCGCAGATCCTCTGCTCGTCACCATCTGGATTGGGGGATGGAGTCTTGGGGAGAGTCTGGTGGTGGCGTCTCACTGTGCTCCTCAGGCTTGGGGAGTCTATGCTGGGGTTGGGGTACTAGGGAATGGGGTGCCCACTGTGGGAAGGAGAGGGAAGAGGTTATTGGAATAGAGTTGGGCTTCGAATATTTTGTTTTCAAAAACCAGTCACCAAGTCCAGCGTATGTGTCATCCTGTGCTTCTCACAAGGGAGCAACTGAGGCCCAGGTTAAAAACTTGCTCCAGGGCCAACAAGAGCCCAGAAGGAGCAGCCCCTTGGCCCTGGCCTGGACCTCAGGCCCTGCTTCCTGGTGGATGGATGACAGCTTGCTCAGGACCTCTGGGAAGTAGAAATGGTGCCCTGGAGGACTCTCCCGTTAGACATGGCAGTGGAAGATCCTGGCTGCTGCCAGCTGAGCAGCTCTTGTGGCCTGGGCACAGCACAGTGTCTGTACAGTGGCCATAGTGCCTCGCCACGGGGCTCCATGAGTTACCAAGGGGGTCCGGGCACCCCTCAGCAGCCTCAGGGGTGGTGTGCTCCCTATCCAGCCTGAGCACGGGGAAGCTCCCCAACTGCTTCCCTAGGATGGGGGTTCCAGACCGCGGCCCCCATGCTCCACTGTGGCCCAACACTGAGGGACGGGCGCAACCACACAAGCCCATCCCGGGCCCCAGGGACACTGCAGAGAGGGGCAAGAGGGCTCCCGGAAGATGGGTGGATGAAGAATGGGGAGGAGAAGACTTTGGTGCTGATGGGGCCACCAGCCTCAGTGACTGTCGTGCTGGATGTGGTCACAGCGTCCCAGGAGAAGTGCTATGACCAAGGCCGCTACATGAGCTCAGCGCTCTGGATGGCTCATGGGTAAGAGCTCCACCTGGCATTGCCCGCAGCCCAAGAATAGCCACGGGAGTGCCCAAGATAACTGGGAGTCAGTGTGTGAGTGCTCACCGAAGCCGGCTCGCATGGTGGGGACAGCCCCGAGGAGACACATCCACAAGGAAGCAGAGGCCCCACTGTGTGTGCAGAGAGGCGCAAGAGCGAGCCTGGGCTGACTGGGAGCCTGGCCTTTGGTCAGCTCCGCATGCTGCTCCGGTCCTGGCCCGAGAGGTGAGGCTGTCTTCTGGGGGCCCGGCCAAGCCAACCTGTGCTCCATCACTGCCTCTGCAGCTACCACGCAGCGACAGAGCGAGGCTCTGAGCTGCAGGTCACACGGGGCCCTACCCAGACCCCAGGAGCCTGAGCCTCCTGTGGGAGGAGCTGAGAGGGTTTGCATCCCCTCCCCGCTCAGCTGCGATCTGGCTGTGGGATCCCTGGTGGATGCAGACCTTGTCTGAGCCTAAGTTTCCCATCTTTAAACGGACATAAGTGCAGCTGTCTCAAAGGGGCAATGGGTGGACCAGGACCGTGCACGGGAAGCGCCTGTGTCTCCTTGCATGTGCTGCCTTCCTTTCCCTGCAACTGCTCAGAAGCCAAAGCCCAGGCCAGACATGCCCTCCCCTGGGGCCGCAGCGGGCCCTGCCTTGCAGAGTCCTGCTCTCCTTTCCCACCCCGTCCTGTCTTCCCCTGTGTCCACCCCCACCTCAGCCTTTGGGTCCCCCACCGTGGCCAGCAGAGGCTGACAGGTGCTGACGGGAGCCAGTCCCCAGGGTGTGAGCAGATTACAGAGGACAGATGAGGTGTGGGGGGAATGCGGCCGGGGGCTGGGAGGCAGGGGCAGAAGGGCTCGTGCACCCACTAATCTCGGCCTGGTGCCTCCTGGAGGGGCCAGGGCACCATCTAGGGGCATCTCTGTGGGAGTCGCCCCTGGTACCAAGGTCACTGTGCAGCTTGTGGTTAAAATTAGCCTCAAGCTCATAGCCCTGGACCGCACTGGCCTTTTCCCATGAATCCCTAGGACCTGGCCCTGCACAGAGGTGGTGGGCTTCCTGCCCTCTCTCTGGAGAGCAAAGAGGGCACAGGCCACTGTTCTCAAGGCTGAGGAGAGTGGGGCATGCATGCATATGTGTGCATGTGCGTGCATGCCTATGTGCGTGTGCATGGGCAGTCACGATTAGCCAACCCAGGGAATCCAGGCAGAAGACGATCATGGAACCACACATCTCATCCTTACCACGGTTCCTTGCTTGTGCAGTTTTCCGCTCAGCTCCACAGTTTCTGTCACCTCCCATCACCCAGGTCCTTTCCAGCCCCAGCATCAAGCCCTAGGCTCAACACCACAGCCACTCCTGAGGTTAAGAAAATCATAGTCAAGCTCACATGTCTGGAATCACAGCGCCCTGGGAAGCTGAGGTGGAAAAATCACAAGTTAGAGCAATTTGGCAACTTAGCAAGACCCTGTGTCAAAGTAGAAGATAAAAATGAGCTGGGGATGCAGCTCACTGTGAAAACCCTAGACTCAGCCCCTAGCACTGAAAACAAACAAACAAACAAAAAAAACCATGGCTGTCCAGTGAGCTAACGAGCCAACCCCAGGCAAAACGTGCACCAGCTTGGCCCGCCCGTCGCCTCTGCTGACCGATGTCCTTATTCCAATGTCCTCCACGTCCCCAGTACCTGGTACAGAACCCGACCCGCACCAGCTGCTCCATGGCTGTGTGTGGACCCAGCGGAACAAGGACGAGTCACCAGTCTGCATGGTTCACATCCCTGGGTGACAGCACGGTGGAGCCAGTAACCCTCTCGAGCAGGGCTCACGAGGATGGCTTGAGCCCCAAAACAGGCGTGAGTAGGGGAGGGAGAGAAGTTCAGTGCCCCAGGAGCTGGGCCATGCAGCACAGGCCCTTGGTCAGGCTCAGCCCTGGGCCTGCACAAGGCGGCCAGGGCCCACCAAGCAGGCAATGCGTTAAATGGACGTGACAGTGGCTCCACAGCCCTGCGCAGAGGACCTGGTGCACACAGGCCTTCCTCAGCTGCGAAGGGTTAAACACCCTGAAGTCTAGGATGCCGTCTATAATCCAGCAGGGTGAAGGCTCAAGAGGGGGCTCACAGGGACTTGTGATCAAAGTTAATGCAGTGTCAGAAGGGAAGACAGTGTTTGCAGTGCCTGTATAACAAAGGATTACTGCAAAGAAAACCCGAGGAGCAAGGAGGGCTTCCTGTTCCTCAGGCTGAAGACAGATGGGCGGATGGTAAGTGAGAGCAGGCATAGGGGCAGTGGCTGCAGCCCAGGACGCTCAGCCACCCCAGAACTGAATCAGGGTGTGTGATTTCTCAGCCATCAGCCTGCAAGTGGCAGGAACACTGGACTGCAACAGTGCTGGCAAAGAGGCAGGAACCCATCCCTCACGCAGCCAGGGCCTTTGGAGAGACTCCAGGCGGTGCCGGTGCCGGTGCCGGTGCCAGTGCTGGTGCCATGCCAAGTCTGGTGCGTACATGCAGGACGGAGCTAAGGCGCATCTCAAAAATCATCCCGCAGCCAAACAGGCCCTCGTCCTGAGGCCAGTTTGTCATTCCAGGGGGACAGTTTAGTGTAAACACTGGGCATGATATTAGGAGGGAGATTGGGGCAGCATGTTTCATGGACTTGATTCTGACTTTAAACCAATAGCTTTTCAGCCTCGAGGGATTTGGAGACAGGACCAGACCCTTAGCAGGGGTGTGCAGGAGAACACACGCCAGTTTCTACTTTCCATACCTTATGTGTATGGAAAGGTGCAGCTAAGGGACCCCAGTGGTACCCACCAAGGTAAGGCCTCAGGCCTGGGGAGGGCGCTGGGCCAATGGCAGAGGAGGACAAAGGAGGACGCTGTCTTGCATTGCTGGAGTCCTTCGGGACCACAGGGTGTTAATGCGTTTGGAGAAGAAAGCCAGACAGGTGACAGTGATGGATTGCTCAGTGCAATCCTGCCTGGTGCAGAGAATGGATGGTGGCCCCCGGCCTCCTGACACTGCACCCCACCACCGACCGCACCCGCGCCCATCTTCCCGTTTCTGCTGCTGATCCTCCCTCCCTGGGTTATCAGGCCTTCCCTGCAAGCACTGCCCCATTACAAATTGTCAAGGCGGCCACCACCAGCAGGAGCGAGGCAGGGAAGGGCAGCGCTGAGCTCCCACCCACCCAGCGCCTGGCACTGATTGTGGTAGCCAAGCGCCTCCCTGGGCCCAGGCCAGGTTTCCTTCACCAATGGCTCCTCCACAGCTAAGATGTCCCAGAAAGAATGTCCTTTCGTGGCACAGCCACGCGGTCACGCAGTTCCCACAGCACCAAAGACTGACTGCGTACGCTCCTCCTGGGGACCAGTCATCATGCGGGCAGCGACACCTTTTCACGGTCCTAGCACGTGGGTCCTGGGTGCCCACTTCACAGATGCGGAGATGCTCAGAGGCTATCAGTGACCTAGATCTCCAGCAAATATGTGGCAGATTCAGGGTTTGGGTGCAGGCACCGAGACTGCAACCACAGGGACGGTCACCCACTGCCCGGGCTTCTGCCCAGGAAGCAGGAGCTCCCAGCCGATCTACTCGATGTTAGCCTTCTGCAGCACCACCCCCAGTGCTTCTCAGCCCAGCGCTCACTCATCCTGTCTCCTTAGTCTTAGCAGCAGGGCGGGGCCTCTCCACAGGGTGGCCACCACAAGAAGTGGCACCATCAACTGCCGACTTGAGCATCCTGCCTTTGCCGAGAGCAGGGAGAGAGTAGCTGGGGAACCAGAGCCCCAGCTGAGCTCCTGGTCCCTGGGCCTCTCTGGATTCAGCCAGGCTGCTTGCCAGCCTCACTTTTCTCGCTTGTAAAATAGAGGTTGTAAAAGCACCTGTGGCAATGGAGATGCTGGGCTCATGCCAAGCCCCTCAGTATCAAGTCGGTCTGGCAACTGGAACCCACTGAGCAATTGGTGTCAGGAACTGAACATCACCATCATCACCACCATCATCACCACCACCATCACCACCACCACCATCATCACCACCATCACCATCACCATCACCACCACCATCACCATCACCACACCACCACCAGCACCATCACCACCACCATCACCACCATCAAAATCATCACCATCACCACCATCACCATCATCACCACCATCATCACCATCACCACCACCATCATCACCATCACCACCATCACCATCATCATCACCATCACCACCACCATCATCACCATCACCATCATCACCATCATCACCACCATCACCACCACCACCATCACCATCATCACAGCTACTGTCACCATTGTGACCACCACTACCCTCCTCACTGTCACCATGCCTGTCCCCAGCATCACCCCTGTCACCCCCCCATTGGTATCACCAGTGCCAGCCTCTGGATCTCGGTTCTTTATTTGGAACATTAGCTGACCCTGTAGGTGTCTCCAACCCTAAGCCTGGCAGGCCGGGGCCAAGCTCTTGTGAGAACAGAGTTCTTCTTGAGAGAGCAGAGTTTGCCAAACCAGGATAAAGGAGGCAGGAAGGAAAATTCCACCTGAGTGAGCGGCAAAGCGCTCTGAAGATGCAGGGACCTCGCCCCTCGAATTGCCCCTGCCATGACAGCACTCTGCCAGCCACTCTGAGTGACTCAGCTCCTGGGAGATCAGTGGACCGACTCACATCTACAGTCTGCCCCGATGCTGTCTGGCACCCAGTCCAGGCTCGGCTGAGCCCTCTGAAGGGCTGGCATGGCTGCACGGAGGACCCCGTGTGCCATCTCAGGCCCACTGAGGGCCTGGGAGGAGAGGAGCATTCTCTCAGCTTTCTCACGTGCCAATTCAGACAATTCTGTTCACTGGTTACCATGAACATTTAGGGCGGGATCTGAGATGCACCCAGGGTCCCTCCGAGACCTAGCGGGACTGATCTGGGGAGACAGCATAACCACTGTGGTTCCCCCAGAGCTGAGAGTGATCTGCTCCATGCTGCCTGGGTCAGCGGTCCCCAGGGTCACTGACCGTGGAGGAGGGACCTTGTGGGGGTGATTTGGAATAGTCAGTGTGTACTGAGGAGGGCTGAGTGCCAGGAGCAGGCCAGTTAGGGGACAGCAGGGTGTCACAGAGGGGAGGGGGCAGTTGCACCATGGGAGGTGGGATGGGATGAAGCAGGTGTGACAGGAACGGGTAAGAGAGGGAGAGGATTTGAGGGAGGCAACAGGGCATGGGACTCCACCATGAAGGAATAACACTAGGGTGGGGCACAGTGGCCTCCCTACCCCAGAGTCCCCACCAGCCAGCTGGGCCACACTTATGAGGTGTAGTCAGGGGTTATGACAATAATTACAATCAGGGCACAGAATTTATAACATTATTTTATGATGGTCCCCCAGAATTAAACACAAGAAAGTGCAGAAAATCTGTCCACAGTACTAAAGACCCAGAATATTCCGCCAAGGGCCTGGATCCCACAGCAGTGTCCTGCATGAGTCCAGATGAAGAACCAGGGCCCATGACAATGCCTCCCATGAGGACTCACGCCAGTCTGTTTCACGGATCTGTGTTGGGAAGGCCCAAAGTTCAGCAGTGGAAACCAGAAAGTCAGTGCCAGCGGGGTGAAGGAGCTGTGCTGGTAGGCTGACAGTTCTACAGTGGAGCTGAGAAGTCACACTCAAAATAAGGACCCGGGCTGCCCTGAAAAGCACCACAGACATCCTCAGCAACACGGAGGTCCCGAGCTCCTCTGATGATGAGAACAGTCCAGTACCTGACAGAAAGCCAGCGTGACAAGCTTCTCCCGGAGGTTAAACATCATCTTCTCCTCTGGAGCCAGGAAGTGGTGCTCCATGTGAGGACCAGGGCTCCCCAAAGTGAGCCACAGCTGCTCTCACCAACAATGTCCTGAACTCTTCTGATGAAAATGGTTGAAGCTCACTCTGGGGAAGCTGGTCATGACCAGCTCCTCCAGGGGAACCAACGGCTCAAACAGCCACACTTAGAGAACCCACAGCACTAGCTCCTCCTCCCCGTCTCTCTCTATGCTGGCAACGTCCCTCGGGTGGGCCGTCCACACACAGCACCATGCTGATTTAATTCAGCTGGTGTTAAGTTGACCGTCATTTTTTAATCCATACACGGTGCTCTGGCCACCCAGCACCCGGGTGGACAGGAGAGGGGCGGCCTGGCAGGCATGTGGAGAGGGGCACAGGGAGGCAGCTGCAGGGTCTCCCGAGCCATGGCACTGGGGTAGACGGGCGCAGCCTCAGGCCTCCTGGGATGCCCTGAGGGGCTGCCAGTTCTCAGGGGAACTCAGACTCAACACTCACACTCTGAGCACTGAGGAGGGGGTCCCGGCCTGGGCTAGGGACTGTACCATATCATTCTGTTTAAAACCCTGTGAGAGGGTACAGAAGAGGAAACTGAGTCATGGGGGTGGGACAGTTAGGGCTTCTGAGCCACTCTGGTTCTGCACAGCTGGTGAGGTTCCCATGGGCTGGAGCTGTGGCCCTGACCTAGCAGTGTGGGGAGCTCTCGGCCATGAGCTGTCGCAGGTGGGCAGGACTCCAAGTCCAGGTGCTCTGTGGGTTCTGATCTGCTTCCCAGTGACCCCGGCTGGCTCCACACAGCACTTTTGAGTACAGGACTGGACTGCAAGGAGCTGCCGTGGTCATAAGTGGGAAGTAATTCCAAGCCACGACACCAGGCCACTCAGCCTGACCATACAGGGACATGTGGCTAACCTCTGGAAGCCTGAGAGCTCACCCCAAAGGGACCTGGGAGTGACATTGAGCCAGCTCCAGGCTTTGGTGGGTTCTCCCTTGAGCTTCGCTGCCACCATGACCAGCCTTTGGGACAATGGCTGATACTCCAGGGACGCGACAGCCACCACCACCAGCCGTTTGGGTGAGGCCATGTGTGGCTAGGTGAGTCCTCGTGGTTACTGTGCTCCTGCAGGAAGCCACATGAGGGGAGAGGGAGAGAGTGGGATGGCAGTGAATGTGCAGCCTTCTCGCTCTGTGAGGCCTGTGGTCCACAGTGTCGCATGGGACCCACAGACCCCCAGGTGCAGGCTCCAGCAAGGGTCCCCACCGGCCCTGCCCTGGGACTGGAGAGAGAAATGGAAGCTCATGAGGCAGAGATGCCAGGGTGAGAACACTGCCACTGCCAGGCAGTTATCCCTGTTGCTTCTGCGTGCCTCAGTTTACCTAGCTGCAAACCTGGGCGGCAGCAGCACCTACTGTCAGGTGGGGCGAGCTGAGTGGACCATGTGCAAGCCAGCAAGCTTGTGTCACATGCCCTGGGTGGGGTCAGGATGGGCCTGAGCCAGGCCGCTTCCCCATTGCCCCTTGCTCCCCCGCCCAGCCCCTCCCCGGCGGCATTGCGGGTGGTCCTGGGCTCCCTGTGATAACTGAGGGTCGCGGGGGTCAGTGCAGGGCCGGCAGCTGCCCAGGCTGTGTCGCTGCCCCTGCTGTTGGGAGGGCCAAGCTGTGGACTGGGGGTCCTGTCTCAGAGCTGTTGTGTAAACACCGAGCATCCGCAGGGAGTCGGCTGGACGAGCACCGTGTCCTTGGCTGGGAGCTGAGGGCCTAGTGGACAACAGTGCCCAGGTCAGGTGCCCCTGGGCCAGAACAGGCTCCCCACAGGGGCCCAGATGGCCTCAAGGCCCCACCCTCCAGCTTCTCTGCCATGCCTTAGGGTCCCTGTGTTCCTGAGTGGTGGTGCGGGACCCCGTGACCCTAGCGTGGCTGTTCCTGGTATCACTGAGCTGTACCTTTAAAAGTGGTGGGGACAGTGGATTTTGTCATGTACATTTTACCATCATACAACCTGAAATTAAAGTAGCTCCCAACGTGGAAAATATTGTCCTTTAATATGTTTGCTGAACAAGTTGTCCTCATGCCAGAGCAAGGCAGGATCCGGGGGGAGCCTGAGGGGTCTTGCTCCATGCCCTGGGGGGAGGCAGGTGCTCAGGCCAGCTCTAGCGGAAAGGGTGGAGGTCGCCATGGAAACCGCCTCCTCCTGCAGCATCTGCCTCCTTCTCCATCCTCGGCATCCAGGCCCTCTGCGGCCCCTACCCCTCCTTCCACACCCTCCTACTCCCAGGAAGGGAGGCGGCCTGGGTCCAAGCTTCCTCCTCAAAGGCTGAAGGAGAAAACCCCCGCTAATCTCCAGGGGGGGCACATTGTTAATGTCCCGTGATGGATGGGGTTCTCTTCCTGGGCTGAACTGATTCTTCTGCCAGACAACACCTACCACACTGGCGCTAGAGTCTGCCCAAGCCGGGAGCGGGGACAATGAGGGTCAGGCAGAGGCAGGGTGGGGCTCAGCCACCACAAGGGAGCCAGGGGCCCTGACTGATGTGGACAGACTTCAGGAGTCCCTGCTGGAGCCCCCAGTGACCTGTCCTCTGACCAACGCTTGGAATCTGTGGCCCCACAGAGTCACCAGGTTGGAGCTGCTCTTGTGATCAGATGCGTTTCCAAGAGCGGAGACGAGGCCATTTAGTGGCTGCCAGTGTGGCTGCAAACCAAGCATGATGCCCAGGGAGTTTCCCGCAGGCCTCTAAGCCAGTCAGTGTCTAGCGTTTCTAGTGCAAGAAGCAGCACGAATGTGGCCCGTGTGCAGCTGACAAGACGCACAGCGGAATGCGCGTTGCCAAGGGCACAGCGACCTTCTCTCAGGAGAAGGCGGCTGTTTTCCAGCGACTGTGCCGTGCCTCTCTGGGGAAGG
The DNA here is from genome assembly GCA_004027455.1 of Hydrochoerus hydrochaeris. NCBI lineage: Eukaryota > Metazoa > Chordata > Mammalia > Rodentia > Hydrochaeridae > Hydrochoerus > Hydrochoerus hydrochaeris. The sequence continues at coordinate 63,480 of PVLA01001868.1, forward strand.
AGGACAGAATTACGTGGGCGTTTCCTGGGGGGCTGCCCTGGAGCCCCACCGAGCCCCCTGACAAGGGAGCAGAGTCCCTGTCGTGGGCAAAGGTGCTGGACCCTGCCCTCTTCCAGAGTCGCCTTCCTCCAGCCTGCAGGGGAGGAGGTCGTGTGCCACGATGCAGGCTGTCACCACCAGTGTGAGGGGTTTCACTGAATCATATGGCCCAGGCCGGGAGGGTGGCCGCTGCGGCCATGTCCTGTATTGGAGTTTGGGGACTGCCGATGGGACCTGGGCCTCAGGCGCAGGAGGCAGACAGGCAAGCAGTTGTCATCAGAGGAGGCATCAGTGGGCATCACTGTGACACAGAGGGGGTGACAGCCAGGTCACTCAGCAGCTGTGGGATTCACACATGGGCCCTGGGACTGACTCCCTCCCAGGCAGCAGAGGAGGCAGGGACTCGACAGTAGAGCAGGATGACTGTGTAGGGAGTAAAATGGGCTGATGGCCGAGAAGCCCGCATGCGGGCTGGGTGCAGGCGAGCCCCAGGTCTCAGGGACAGACCGGAAGCCAGGACCAGGATGAGTCAGCCTGAGTCTCAGTGGTGGGGGAGCCTGGAGGAGGGTGGTGCTCAGGAGCCCTCGCCTGCATGGGGAGGCCCAGAGAGGGGCCCCCGGGCTGCCCCTGCACACAGAGCCACCTCTGCTCCCCACCACCCATTTCACCTGCTTCTGCTCCCAGCCCTTCCGGGCCTTGCTGTGGAAAGAACCCGCAGTGCCCTGGGCAGAGGCTGCCTGGAGGTGGAACTCACTCTGTAGCCCAGGCTGGCCTGGAGCTCGAGGTGACACTCCTACCTCAGCTTCCTGCATGCGCCACCACACTTGGCTCCCATTTCTCTCTTGGAGAGGTCGCCTGCACATGGCGCTGACCTCACAGCAGCCCGTGGTCCTCCGTCTCCAGCTCCAAGAATCCCCACCCCACACCCACATCTTCCCCACCACTGCGACTCCCAGCTCCTCCCTGGGCCTCTCAGTGGACTGTGCCCCCACCCGGCTGGCTTTTCACTTGCTCTTCTCTCCATTTTGTTTTGGGAAGACTTAAAAATGGTTCAGGTCATCACTGATTAGAGAGAGTGAAGGATCCATATTAATGGAAAGAAGGTGTGTGAGTCTGCCAGGTGGTGCCTGCCTGTGATCCCAGCACTCGGGAGGCTGAGGCAAGAAGATCACTGGGAGTTTAAGGCCAACCTGGGCAGCATAATGAGACCTAATCTCACTCCCCCCACCAAAAAAAAAAACCGTGTTAGGTTTGTTCTTTACTATATCTTTTCTCTTTACTGATGTATAGTTGTACCCAGTGGTGGGATATGGTGAGATAACTCAATACGTTCGTACATTGTCCGTCGATCGAGCCAGCGCAGCTATTGCCTCTCCAGCTCCTTTCGTACCTTCCACTTCTTTGGTGCGAGACGCTCTGGAGTCCTCTCTCCCAGGTCTTCACGGTGAATTGCTGTGCACCACGGTCACTCTCCAAGGCGGCCTCCTTCTGTCCTGCAGCATTTTGGTCCCTGCTACCCAGTCTCCCTAGCCTCTCGTGTCTCTATCCTCTGCTTCTGTGAATTAGTAATTCTTTGCTTCCACCCGTGAGAGAGACTATTTGTGTCTCTCTGCCCGGTTCATTTCACTGGACGCGACACCCCCAGTTCCAGCTGCGTTGCCGCTGTGAGGTTTGCTCTTTTTCGTGACTGAGTGACTCCACAGTGCCCCACCTCATCTCCCTGTCCGTTCCTCCGTCAGTGTCACCTCAGCTGATCCCACAGCCTGGTGTGGTGACCCTAACTGCAGCGCTAAACTCAAGCAGTGTCACAGCGCCTGCAGGACAGTGCGTGCAGGCGCTCAGCTCCCTTAGAGGAAGGTGGACTCTCCCTCTGTCTTTCCATCTTATGGCACAACCTGGCTCTCTTCCTGGCCCAGTGTGGGGAGGAAGATGACCGCGTTATCTGATTTCTTGTTTCATTTCATTTTGGTTTTGAGTTCTCAATGGATACGTGGGGTCTTTGGGGTGGGCTTGGGGCGCTTCAAGACCGGGATGGCACCCTGCAGGGTCACTTCCTGGCTCTGCAGCTGAGACTGCGCTGGGCAGACAGGTCTGTGGGCTGATGCTGAGCATCTGCTGCCGGGCGAGGAAGATGGAGAATGTTCAGCCCAGGCTTCTGGGCCCAGCCACATGGCACAGCCCTGGCACGCACGCCACATGCAGTGATGTGGGCACAGGGAGGGAGGCCCAGTCAGTGGAGCAAACCCACGGAGGGGGAGCCAGAAAGGCTGTGGTGACTGTGGTCCCCTGGGCCTCTGAGGGTCCTTGAGCCTCCAGGAGACGCTGCCTGTGCCCATGGGCCTGGCAGAGCTGACCAGGTGGGTGTGGCACATGTGCACGCTCCCCGTCTCCCTTACACTCACACACACGTGTGCACAGAGCTTCACGGCCACTCAGCCTGATGGTTTGGGGAGGGGCAGGGGCCGCTGTCCTCCCACAGCTGGGACTCCACCTGCCTTGCAGATTGCTGCCCACCACCTCAGGGAAGCTGAGGCAGCGGTGGTGACCCGATGGGGACCCCTTGCCGGGTTGGGGCGAGCTCTGGTCATGCAGTGGTCAGAACCTCACAGACACCGAGCTCCTCCTCACTCTTCCCTCCTCTCCCGCACTTCCCAGGGGATCCCTGTCCACTCCACACCCCGCTCTCCCAGTGAGGAGGCCACACAGCAGGGCCCAGGGCCCTGGCAGTGGTGTCTCGGTGCTGCTTCCTGCAGAGACAGAGAAGACACCACTGCGCTGCCAGAGGTCGGGGTGTCTCTGTCCCTGTCATCCCACAGCCTCGTGGCTGCCACCTCCTCCCTCCCCACTCTCACTTCCATCTGTCTGTCTGTCTGTCTGTCTGTCTGTCTGTCTGTCGGGTGGATGGCTACCTGCTGCCCCATCAGCCACCTGCATATGTGTGCTTTAATGGACAAAGGACTCCATCTCTGAGCTGCCCCTCGCGCCCAGCGACCCTAGCTCCATGTCTGCCTGCCTGAAGGAGAGGCCGGCAGAGAGGACACACCGCAGCCTAGAAACCAGATGCCTCTGTGCACACACGTGAAATCCTGAGCTTTCGGGGCTGAGCTGCTGGGGATTAACTCGGGGAGAGCCAGGCTGGGGAGACCAGCCTGGCGGCCCCCCCACTGCTCACATCTGTGCAGTGTGGACGAGGAGCCCCCTCCCCCTGCCCTGTGGCACCATCGACCCACTGTGGCCGACACTGGCTGAGGTCTCCCTGCCTGAGGCAGGACTGTGGTGGTCACTGTCAGGGCGCCCCCAAGCCCTGGGGGTGCAGGCAGGAACCTCGGGTCCTGGAGGGGCTGAGGCCCGCACTGCAGCTGCAGGCAATGGCAGGACCATCACTGCCCTGCTCCTCTCCGGCGGGGAAGGAAGGACAAAGGGACACTGAGGACCCCCGTGGCCGAGGACCAGCACTGGAGTTGGGGCTCTGGAGTGCACACCTGAAGCATCAGGAGGCAGCTGAGAGGCAGTGACCAGCGAGGAGGCAGAAGGGCAGGACACCAGCTCTGACCTCGGGGCTTTGCGTCCCACTTGTCTGATTGGGTCTGCTGAACCCAACCAAATGCTTATTATCCGTCATGGTCGGAGGGACCCTCGGAGTCCACTTAACCCAGCTCCACCCAAGGTTTGACCACTTGCTGTAACAGCGCAAGGAAACAACCTTCCACCAAGCTTGAATACTCCTGGTGACAGGCACCTCACTACCTGCTCATCTCGAGACTTCCACTGCTCATGCAAGGCCCTTCCTGAGTTGGACCACGTTACTGACTCCTTGGCCTCTTCCTTGTCCTCCCCAGGACGGAGTGAGCAAGTCTACCAATCGCCACAGGTCCTGCATGGGGCAGTCACTAATCCACCTCAGGCCAACCCTCTAGATCCGCCTGTGGCCTGTGAAGTACCTACCACCATCTGGGTGACACCTCACTCCACCCCTGCCGGGAGAGGCCCTGATCCCCGTGAGGAAGGGTGACACATTACCGCCACCTGCTGGACAATCGCTGCGATACTTCTGCCTCACCCAGCGGGAAGGAGAGAACTGGTCCCCCTGCCTGGGAGGCGCTGGGTGACCACGGTCAAGGCCAGCGAGACTTCCGTGGGTTTGTGACACTAGGGGCTGAGTCCTGGGTGTTTGCACTGATCTACATCCCCTGCCCTTTTCTATTTTTTATTTTGAGACAGGATCTCTCTGAATCACTAAATTCCCTGGGCTGGGCTCACACTTAAAATCTCCCTGCCTCAGCCTCCCAGAATGCTGGGGCCACAGCCCGTGCCGCTGTGCTCAGCTTTCTAATGATTGTTTTTAGGGCCACTGGAGCTCTCTCCCCCGCAGTTTTGGAAAGCGCTCATACTCACAGATGCTTAGCTTCTTCTTGCCTTTCCTCGTTCTCCATCCTGCCTCGGTCCCTCCGTCCAGGGCCCCAGCTCACTGCTCCTGGGGTTGGAGTGTGGGTTGGGTTGCGGGGGGGGCTGACGCAGGGGCCATTGTGGAGTCTGGGAGTCACGCAGGCTTGCAGAGTCAGCGGGGTTTGCGTTTTCCCACCCCAGCCGCCCACGTGAGACCAGGGAGAGGCCGGTGACTCCTCCTGGGCTTCAGCCTGGGGGCCCAGTGGGAGGGAAAGGCCTGGCCCCCTGTCCCAGCAGCGAGGAAGGAGCCCTCTGTGGGTCCTACGTAAGGGCCGGCCTGGCCACCTCAGGAGGACTCCAGTGACAGGCGACAGGCTGGCGTCCCGGGGCGCCGCCCCCCACCCCACTGCACTGTGGGTGCAGAGACTTCAGCAGTCACCTGGGTCTGTGTCTGGAGGAGGTCTGGGTGGACCACGGATCCCTTGCGGCCTGCAGCCCCGGGACTCTCACCCAGGTGCCCACAATGCCCAGTGCGCCTCCTTTCCTCTGCCTGAGATGCTGAGTTCCCGGGGAGCCCTCTGAACCTCTCTGGCCCCATTTCGTCCTGTACCCACCCTGCTGGGAGCCCTGCTCTGCACCCAGGTCCCCCTTCCTGATGCCAAGGCCAAGAGGTGGCAAGGACACCATACTGACAGCTGTTGTTGGGGACCAGAACACAGGACCCCCTGTCCTCAGTGGGGGACACCTCCGTGGGCGCTGGAGGAGGCTGAGTGTGAGTCACGGCCTTGCCAGGCAGCCTCGCCTGTGAGGTGGAGGGGTGTGTCTGTCCTGCTGCCTCTCTGGATGGCTCCAGAGACCTAGTGGGCTAATAAACTGCCAACCAGTCTGCTGGCTGATGGGCTCCAGCTTAGGTGGAGGATGAGTCGGGAGGGTCCCTCGGAGGCCGTGGATTCTCTAACCTCTGTCTGCCTCGGGCACTGAGCTGCGGTTCTACATGCCTAGGGGCCCACAGCCGCGTGTCTGCCTCTGCCCACGCCTGGCCACCTCCCACTCAACCCCCGGGCCCTGTCTTGGGCGCAGACAGCCCAATCCTCCCCCTGCAGCCTCAGCCGGTGCCTGGATCTGGGCCAGCCCAGCACTGGGATAGCTGGCTCTGCTCCCTCCCTCCGATGCAGCCAATTAAAAAGACAAATGACAGCTCCTTATCTGGCCCCCACCCCCGCGCCAGCCCCTCCAGGAGCAGGCCGGGGCCTGTCAGGCTGCAGCTAGTCGGCCTCCGGGTGCTGCAGGCAGCACAGGAAGGGGCAGGCACAGGGGGAGAGCATCCAGGCTTGGACCCTCCTGCAGTGCTCCATGCTGAGCACGGAGCACCAAGCACTGCTGAGCCTCCGGGCTTGTTTTCAAGTTCCGGCCTTGGGCTGGCAGCTCTGACAGAGGGCTGCACTTCTGAGGGCCACCCGGCTCCCTGCAGTCCAGGGACCGCAGTCCCAGGCTGGGCTGCCCAGGAAAGTGAGGGCGCTGTGGCCAAAGAAGCCCAGGACTAACCCAGCTCCCGCACCATTGAGCACTGAATTGCCAGAACTTGGGCTGGGGACCGGCAGGTATAGGGTCCTGCCAGTCCTTTCCTGTTATGGCAACACCAAGAAATTTATTCCAATTCCTCTGCACCACTCACTCTCACTTGCTATCAAGCCTTCCTACATATCTCAAAAGTATCATCCCTCGAAAGTTTTTCCTGAAATCTAACTGAAAGGGAAAAAACCTTTATTTCCATCACTCTCTAGTGAACTCCTACTCATCCTTCCAAACCCAATGCAGCTTGTTACCTCTAGCTTTTATTTGTTCCACCATTCTCCTAGCCTCTCTGTTGTACTGTAAATGTTCCATTCAGTTAGTGGATGTTTAGCGAGTGCCCGCTTTGTGCCAGGCACACAGTGGGATCCAGGCAATGTCTGCAGAAGCAGGATGACAGCAGTGCCCCATCTTCAGAAGAGATGGGCCGGCGTGAGGAAAGAGACGCAGAAATGATTTAAGCTGACCCCTGGCATGTGCTGTACAGTAGCCAGGACAGAGCTGGTGGTGCTCTCTGGCCTCTCTTCACACAGGTCTCGCTAGGGGCTCCCCTGGGGTCTCCTAAGGTGAAGTCCATGGCCTCTGGGGTCTGAGCATCTCAGAGCCCCAGTTTCACCAGGTCACAGAGGATGCAGTTCCCCGCTCAGCGACCAGGGCTTCCCTGGGGGTTCCCCCAAGGGGAGAGTGGCAGGCTTTGGGGAGCCTGCAGGCCCAGGGGACCCCAGAGGCTGGGAGCCGAGAGCCACCCCTGGAGGGGAGTGTTGTAGGTAAACTTCAGCCCAGCCTACGCCTTTCTGGGAGAACTTGGGGTCCCAGGGAAGCGGCTGAAAAGGATTCTGGGATCAGCCAGTCTGCCCTGCCCACCCCGGCCCCCCACCTCAGCCACAGCCAGCCCTTCAATGTGCAGGAGGGAGGCTGCTGTCCAGGCCCCAGGGGCTGCCCTGCGCAGGGAGAGGTCCTGGGTTTGTGCTCCTCCCCAGCTTGCCTGTTCCCCTGCTGGGGTTAACCGGGGCTCCCCCACCCCTTTATTGGTGTTTTGTCCTGAGGCAGGGTCTTGCTGGGATGCTGAGCCAGGCTGGGCTCGAACTCACTGTCCTCCTGTAGCACACAGGCTGGTGGGCGGAGGAGGGACCCAGGCAGTGCCGTCCCTTCCTGGTGACTGTTCAGGGTGCCGGCACCCCCTCCAAGCCCAGAAGGTAAGAGGCCACCAACCCTGGCCCACCTTGCTGAGGGCACAAAGCCAGCACTCGCCAGATGCCACCAGCCGCCCTCAGCCCTGTGAGTGTCCCTGTCCCTTCCTAGGGTCCCCTGCAGTTTGGGCTCCCAGGAAGGGGGCTCCAGGTGCGTTTCCCAGGGGCTGCACAGGCTGGGAGTTTCTGGCCCCCCCTGGGCGGCTGCAGCTGTGGCAGGGATGCGGCCGTGCCCTTGACAAGGGACTCCCTGGCCGGCAGGCGGGCAGGCGGGTGCGAGTTTAGTCTGAAATTCCATCCCGGGGCCTCCCCTGCCCCGCAGCCCCGGGCCTTGAAGATGCTGCCAGCTGTGTGGGCTGTGCCTGCCCGGTGAAAGCAAGAGCGCAGGAGGAAGGGGAGCTGGAGACAGAGAGCGCGAGCCGCGATAGCCGAGGGTCACGGCCAGAAACAGCCGGCCAAGGCACGGGTGTCCCCGCAGGCCGAAGCAGCTGGGGGAGGTGGTGAGGGAAAGCCAGCCTCACCCACCACGGCTCCTCTCGGGACCTCGGTCACAGCACAGGCAAGTCCCACCACGCCCTTTGTCCTTGAACTTGGCCTTGGGACACCAGCCTGGGACCTCTCAGGCTTCCCAGTGGTGGCCTCCTGGAGTCCTTCTCCACCGCCCCACTCCTCGAAGCCTGCCCTGAACCCCACAGCCAGCTGACCCGCTGGGGCTCAGCATGGGCAGAATTGTTCCTCGTAGTTCCTGTGCTGGGGTCCTGAAGCCCAAGCCCTCCAGAGATCACTGGATTTGGACCTAGGACCCTCAAAGGGCAGTGGAGGTAAATGGGGTCATCCGAGTGAGCTGTCATCCTGTAAGACTGGGGTCCTTCAGGGGACAGAGCCGCACAGAGGGACACCCGTCTGCTGACACACCAACTTGGGCTCCACTCAGCAGCTTCCTGTCACCTCAGCCAGGCACCTCGGGTCGGGTAATTTATTCCAAGAGAAATTTATTGCTCGCCATTCTGGAGGCTGGACGTTGATGACCAAGGCGCCAGCTCTCTGCTCCCAGGCTGGGCCTGCTGCCGGGATCCCCATGACAGGAGGTAGGGAGCAGGAGCCAGGTCCACCCCTGGACTTTTATACCTCCCCTGCCCATGAAGAGAGCAGGCTTCCCCATGTCACCCAGCAGCTTGGACCCCAGCCTGTTCTGAGCCTGCTTCCTCCGTCTGTAACCTGGGAATGCAGCAGTCCTCCCGCCCAGGCTGCCCTACAGTTTTACCTTCCATGGTTTTAGTGCTTTGTGTTCAACAGTGATCTGAAAATACTAAAAGGAAAAAAATTCAGAAATATTCTGCAGGTTTAAATGGCTTATCATTTGCAGTATTTTTTAAATTTTATTTAAAGAGAGGGGAAAAAACAAAACAGAAAAAAGGGTAGAAACAATACAGAATTTCAAAAAAGTAAACAGTAAGAAATCACTAGTTGATACATTACATATTGTCTTCTGGGATATAGTTGTTCAAGTTACAAAATTAAAGCATATAAAGTAGACATTCAAACAGTGAGCCTGCAAACAGTTCTGTTCAATTATCCAACAAAAACTTAGCAACATGGTTATCAATCCTACACGCTTAAATATACATGCAGTTATATCATTTAGAGCACTTTCTTTTCCTCCTTTCCTTTTTAAGTCCATTATCTGTTTAGTTATATCATGTTTCAGGTTTCTCAGTACCTTACTGATCTGTTTTGTTGTTGTTATTTACTTTTTAAATTGTTTCTTATTTATTTTTTTTTATTTTATTTATTTATTTTATTTTGAAGGTAGTAAAATATAGCAGAACAAGACAGGACAAAGTCAATCAAGACAGTGCAGTGAAATTGGTACAGAACCTCACAGCAGGTTATCGGGATAACAGCAACAGGTACAATAGTATCTCTGGTTTTCTTCACAATAGTTGTTCCTTCAGTCAGGTAGAGCAATATCGAAGGAAATACCGAAATTATAAAAACAGAATATTGAAGAGATCAATACCATTGATCAGAACAGAGCAAAACAGAGATAAAAATATTTTCCTTCAAAGAGATGGCAGAAGAAAATCCCCCTTATTTGCTATATCACATATAGTCAAACTCCCAACAGATGCTCAGATCTCTGGCTCTCACCTGCTAGCGGGGCGGGGAGTGGGGGTGAGATGGATGTTTGAGTCTCAGCCCGTGCCCCGGTAGGCTCACAGCCACCCACCAGAGCGGTGAGCTGGCTGCCTGTTTTCCCAGCACCCCAAGTTCCAACATGGCACAATCTCAGGAAATGCTGATATGGTTCTCACCCTGGGGCTGCCACAGCTTAGGAGGCCACAGCCACTTACCAGAGCGGCCCATTTGCAGTATTGAAATGCAGTCTCTCACCTTCCAGCTTGGTCCCAGCCAGATGTGAATCATACCTCTGCCCAGCGAAGCTAACCTTTGTCGGACACCTGCCCATTGGTCACTCAGCTGCCGTCTCTGTCACCATATGCACTGTCTCAGTGTCCCAGTGATGGTACACAGGGTGGGGCCACCTGCAGCTTCCGGCATCTGGCAGGGTTCTTGGACAGACCTCTCCCAGATCAGAGGGGACCATGGTCATGAAATGTCACACGGGACATGGGGAAAGAAGACTGCTTGCTGCAAAACACCCGCCATGTGACTTACCCTCATCTCTTCCATTCTGCTTGGTTCTGTCCCCCAAAACACTCCTCTGACATGGGTGCCAATTACGCCACCCCAAGTCTTATACTTTAGACTTATGTGTCCTAAAAAGTTACAGTTAATTTGTAGAGGGTCCCTCCTGTCCCCCTCAGCGTCTCCTGCTGTTAGCACCCTAAGTTAGCAGTTTACATTTGTTGTAGTTGATAAATACACCAAGGCTGCTACTGGTGCATTCCTTTGAACTAAAGTCTACATTGTATTCATTTTCCCTTCTTTTTTTATCAATATTTCCTTTTCTCTCCCAGGGCCCTACCTCACTGTTTAGTCATCTTGTCCCCTCAGTCTTCTCTGGACTGTGACAGTTCTGGCCTGAGTTTTGCATTCTAGGATGCAGCATTTGCTGGGAGAAGCAGGTGAGGAAAGTCAGGAGATTATCTGAGAAAGGGGCCGTGTTTTCTAGCCCCGCACCATTTGGGTCACACGCACGGTCACTGGTGTGATATGTGTGCACAGAACCACCCCAGAAGCCTGTGTTTATCCTAGTCTCTGTTCACTGTGTGTGTTGGTAACAGTCGGAGGCCATGTTCTCCTTTGCACTAACCTGGGTGTGTAAATGCATGCGTGCGCCTGTGTGTGTAGCACTTGGAATTCACCTGCTTCACTGTCTCTGGTTCCAGGTGCGCTGAGCTCTCAGACTGTTGGAACCTCTACCCCTGAAAGTGGTGAAAGGCTGCCTCCTCTTCTGAGCCTCTGAGGCACCCGGGCAGAGCGGGGACAGGGACACATTGCTCAGTTGCCTGCTTTCTCCCTGAGGACTCGGGCTGTGTCCAACACCCACGCCACACAGGGTGGGATGAGCTGCTCCACTCCCAGCTCAGCTGGGTGGCCTTGGGTGTGGGGGCTCCTGGCTGTTCTCCCACAGGGCAGGGGTGTCACTGCAGGCCCTGCCTCCCTCTGGGAAGAAGCCAGCTCCCCAGGCTGCCTGCGAGAGTAGCAGTGAAGGGACAGAGTCTCCCGCCTGCTCTGCTGCACCGGGAACACCAGGTTCCAGGGCTCCGTCCATCCCGGGATCCGTGCCAGAACGCAGAGGAAGCTGAGCAGGGGACGCAACATCAATGACCCCGGAGCCTCAGAGAAGTACATCCCACCTCCCACCTTGCCCAACTCCAGCAGGGTGCAAGGCTGTGTTATTGCTGCGTCACCCTCCCGGCTCACTTTAGTTTTTCTCAACAATCTTTGATTTCGATGAAACATAACTGAGCAAGTCACTATTAAAAAAATTAATGCAATCAGATGAAGGAAAAATTCCACTGAGGGCTATAAAGTCCCCACCTCCTCTCAAAGGTGACAGTGCCACCAGCTGAGGTGATACCACCTCCTGCGCACTCGCAAGCATGGGGTGTGCTAGATTTTACACAGGGCCACTAAAGCAAGGGTAGGGCTTGCTTCACGTGTTTGCTTACAGCAGTGTGGGTTCTCTGTGATCCCCTTTACAGAGGCACAGAACTAATAGCCACAGCTGGGGAGCTTTAGACCGAGCTGCTTCAGGCTCCCAGTTCCAGAGGCCCAAGGCCGGAGGCGCATGCCTGGTGCCAGCCTCCCTGCTGCCAAGCCCAGGGTGGGTCAGTGCATCTCGAGGAAAGGAGGTTGCAGGGCGGCACTTTATCTCGGTCTCTCCCGCTCCCCGAAGCCACCACATCTGGTCCCGGACACTGCCCTGGAGTCCTTGTCTTGGCAGACGCCCCACTCTGAGCATCCTTGAGGGTCAGGGTGAGTCTCCTCCCTTCCCTGGAAGGCCTCTCGGGTAGGATTAACCTCAACGTGAGCCCCCAGGGAGCCCGTGCAGACCACAGAGGCTCTTCCTACTTCACAAGCCATCCTGGATACTTTCCTTTTGTAGTTTGGGAGGGGTCAGGGTCTCTGCTGGAAATGATGACCTCGTCACAGTCAATGCTATATGAAGTCAGGAGAGAGGACAGCCAGCCCCAGGGAGGAGGTTGGGTTGCTCATCCTGGTCCTGACAGGGTAGTGACTAAAGAGATAGTGACATGGCATTTGACCAAAGAGCTGCAGGAGTGAGGGGCAGGTCACTTGGGGCCCAGGGAAAAGCCTTCCGGGCAGGTCCCTTGACTGTTGGCTCTTATTGGTGGATGTGCTGGTTTCCAGATCTGACTGTGCTCTCTGGAGTCTGGTCCTGGGGCTCCTTGGAGCACCCTCAGTGCAGCGCTGTGGCTCATGCATGCTGAGTCAGCAAGAATTTCACAAGAAAGCAAACGAGTGACTGGAGTTATGGGAGGAGCTGGTGCTTCAAGGATGTGCTGGGGACAGCAGGCCGGGCTAGTGCAGTGCTGAGCCTGGAGCCCCAGCACCCCAGCCTCACAGGAGAACAGTGACACAGCTCACAGGAAGCTTGTTTTCCAGTTAGTGCTCAGTAGAGTGTCCACATCTCTGCATGCCATGTGAAGATGTGAAGCCCATGTGACCACAGGAAGGGACAGAATCACAGCTCAAGCTGCAGGTCTCACTGAATAGGAATATCTCTCCTGCACCAGCCTCAGCAAACAGTTCACAGATGATGTACTATTCACCTTTCCAGGACTGGGACAAAACATCCAACATCCACAGTATAATGAGCAAAGATTTACTTTGGCTCCTGGTTGCAGAGGTTGCAGTCCATGGTCAGCTGACTTTATTGCTTCAGGTGCTTGGTTAGGCAAAATGTCATGGTAGAAGGGCATGGGAGGGGACACTGCTCACCTTCCAGCAGCCAGGAAGTGGAGAGGGAAAGAGCTGGAGAGAGGAAGAACCAGGGATAGGAATGTTCCCTTCTGGGTCACATGCCCAGTGACCTACTTGGACCAATGAGGCTCCACTTCCTAACAGAATATCCAGCTATGAACCCATCAGTGTATGGAGCCTCTGGACACATGAACCTTTTGGGGGATATTTATGATCCAAACAATGAGAAAAATAGCTATCCCTGGGACCAAGAGAGAAGAATGAACAAAACCAATAAATCGACTGATGCTTGGGAGTCAAAGGGTGGGATTCAGGGTCATCGCAGACTCCATCAAGTGAGCCTGGGTCACTGGGATGAGGAAAGGACAGAAAGCTTGCATTAAGTCAGATGAGCAGGGTGGAGAGGGTTCCCACGTCAGGAAAACAAAAGGCCAAGGCCACTGCCAGGAGATGGGCCGGGCTGATTGCACAGCACAGATCAAAGCCATGGAAGAGACTTGGTTAGTTCCGTGGGGCTCTGCAGAGGGGCACTGGACACCTGGGCATGTGGCTTTCAAGTCCCAAAGGTCAGGCCCTGACTCACCTCTCACAGGGGACTCACTCACCTTGTGAAGTCGTGGTGTTCCTAATCCTGTGGCTTTGAGACACAAGTACAACTCTCTGAACACTTTTCCCACATGCTGCACAGCATGCAAGAGTGGAGGCCCAAGGCAGGGCTGAGCCAGGCTCGGGGTAGGCCAGGCTCCCCGGCTGCAGACGCTGGGCTCTGGGGCTTAGCTGGGGAGGGACTCCCAGGCGCCTGGGTGTGCTGGGGTGCCTGCAGGGCATGGGAACCAGTGTGGGCTTGGGAACCCTGTAGTAGCAGATCACATTACGTCGCTTCTTTGAGCCTTCATTTTGCCACCTGTGAAGTGGGGTGCTCACATGCTGCCCAATGATGGCTAGGATTGGTCCAGCTACGTATATTGCCAGGCATGTGGTGGAGGCCCCGGGAGAGGGGGCTATATTGGAATAGGGGTCACTCTCCACTTGCCCTCAGGTGCCCCTGGGAGTCTTGGAGGGGCTGTTGTCCTTCTCCTGCCACATCCTCCTGCTATGGTTTGAATGTGTCCCCCAGGACTCATCCCAGGCATGCAGGGATGGTTCAACATACGTAAATCAGTAAATGTAATCCACCATATCAACAGAGCCAAAAGCAAGAATAACATGATCAGTTCTATAGATGCAGAAAAAGGTTTTGATAAGAGCCAACACCTATTCATGATAAGAACCTTAGAGAGAACTGAAATAGATAGCCTCTACCATCTATGATAAAGGCCATCTATGACAAACCAATAGCCAGTGTCATATTAAATGGCCAAAAACTGAAAGCCTTTACCTTGAAATCAGGCATAAGACAAGGATGTCCATTATCACTGCACCTATCCACCATAGTACTGGAAATACTAGCCAGAGCAATTAGACAAGAGAGAGAAATAAAAGGAGTAAAGATAGGAAATTATTTGCAGATGACATGATACTCTACATAGAAGACCCCCAAAACTCCATTGAAAGACTCCTAGATATAATAAATAAATTCATCAATGTAGCTGGATACAAAGTCAATACTCAAAAACCAATAGCATTCGTATACACTAACAACAAAATCACCAAGAGAGAAATAAGAGAAGCCACACCCTTCACACAAGCATCCAAAAAAATGAAATAGTTAGGAATTAATCTAACGAAAGATGTAAAAGAGTTGTACAGGGAAAATTATAATACCCTAAAAAAGAAATCAAAGAGGACCTCAGAAAATGGAAAGATATCCCTTGTTCATGGATAGAAAGAATAAATATTGTAAAAATGGCCATTTTCCCAAAATTGTTATACAGATTCAATGCAATCCCAATGAAAATACCACTAATATACCTCATAGATTTAGAGAAATCACTCCTAAAATTCATCTGGAACCAGAAGAGACCTAGAATAACAAAGGCAATTCTAAGAAGCAAAGCCAAGGCAGGAGGCATCACAATCCCTGACTTGAAGTTATACTACAAAACTACCGTAATAAAATCATCATGGCATTGGAATAAAAACAGACCTGAAGGTCAATGGAATAGATTAGAAGATACAACTACCAACACACTCAACCACCTTATCTTTGATAAAGGGGCCAAGAATGTTCACTGGAAGAACGATAGTCTCTTTAATAAATGGTGCTGGAAAAACTGGCTATCCATATGCCGAAAACTAAACTTAGACCCATGCCTGTCACTATGTACTAAAATAAAATCTAAATGGATCAAAGATCTAAATATTAAAACAGAAACACTAAATCTGTTGGAAGACAAAGTAGGTAAAAATCTTGAAGACATAAGGGTTGGTAAAGAATTCATGAACAAGAACCAAACTGCACAGGAAATACTTCCCAGAATCAATAACTGGGATCACGTCTTATTAAAGAGTTTCTGCATGTCCAAAGAAATTTCCAGCAGACTGAAAAGAAAACCCACAAACTGGGGAAAAATCTTAGTGAACTGTCCCTCAGACAAAGGACTTCTGTCTAGAACTTATAAAGAATTTTTAAAAAATAGCCCAAAATTCAAAGACCCAATCCAAAAATGGGCATCCAAGATGAACACACAGTTCTCAGATGAAGAAATACGAATGGCAAATAAATACATGAAAAAATTTTCATCATCATTAGTAATTAGAGAAATGAAAATTAAAACCACACTTAGATTCCATCTCACTCCAGAAAGAATGGCCAGGATCAACAGAACTACCAACAACAAATGCTGGAGAGGCTGTGGGGAAAAAGGAACTCTTCTGCACTGTTGGTGGGAGTGTAGACTGGTGCAACCACTGTGGAGGTCAGTCTGGAGATTCCTCAAAAATCTGGGGTTGGAAGTCCCATTTGACCCAGCTATCCCTCTCTTAGGCATATTCCCAGAAAATCTGAAAACATCTTATCACAGTGATATATGTGCACCCATGTTTATAGTGGCACAATTTGTAATAGCCAGATCTTGGAAACAACCTAAGTGCCCATCAACCGAGGAATGGATAAAAAAGTTGTGGTACTTTTATACAATGGAGTACCACTCAGCTATAAAGAATGATCACATTGAGATATTTATAAACAAATGGATGCAACTTGAGGCCATACTCTTAAGCAAAATAAACCAAACTCACATGTATAAATACCGTATAGTCTCCCTAGTGTAAGAAATGGTAAGAGTGCAAAAGATTTTATGGTAATCATGGTCCACGATTACATTGCTTTGAAGACTTGTAATGTTTTCATTCAATGGTTGGAATGGTTTTATTGTTTTGTTTGATCTTAATATATGTCGTGGTATGAATAGTTACTTTGAAGAAAAGGTAATACAGCAGCCATTGTTGATTTAATATCATCTTGCTCTGAAGTCCTACCATGCTCTTGTTTTTCTATTACCATTGGTTCTATCATGTTGTGTCTTATTGGATTTTAATATGTATGATAGTATAAACAAATTTTTTATGGAAAATGGGATAATATAGCAGCCATTGTTCATCTTCTGTTATTTGGTTCAGAATGCCTTGCAATACTTTCATTCTCTTGAGTGGTTTTATTCTATTTTGTTATGTTTGACATTATTGTGTTGGAGCTAAGCTCAACTATTTCAAAGAAAGAGACATTATGATAGCTACTGTTAATATCCAATTGTCTTGTTGTGAAGTGCTGTGTTGCTTACGTTGTTCGGTTCTGATCTGCTTAGATCTGTCCTCTTTTGTTTTATTCTCTTCAAAAAAAAAAAAATAGAATGTGTCCCCCAGATTTCACAGGTTGGAGACTAACCCTGAAACCCACGTGTTAATGGCATCTGGAGAGGGGCCTCTGCAAGATGATGTGGATCAGAGAAGGTCACCAGCCGGGGCCCATGATGGGGCTGGAAGGGCCTTGCCGTGTGCTGATCCAGACACCAAGCAGGTACCAGCACCGCGTGCTTAGACTGCCTGGCTGCTAGAACTGTGCACCAAGCAAACTTATTTCCATTGTAAATCACCATTCCAGGTATTTTGTTATATCAACGGGATGCTGACAAAGACACCACCAAGGTTTGAAGCTGAGATACAGGCAGGATCCTAAAACAGACACCTGGGAGGTTAGAACTTTTAAAAGCCAATGGAAGAGGAGCTTAGCTATTCCAAAGTTGTCTCACACCCTAATAAACATAGCATTTGTGGACAGCAGCGCCCCCATGACCTTGGGCAACCCCCACTTCTTAGCATACGGAAAAGTGGATGAGACTTCCTGTGTCTCAATCGCTTTCCCTCAGGATGAGAAGCCAGCGTGCGGGAGCCAAGGAGCACTAGAGCCACACTCTGCCTGGCACTCACTAACTAGGGCTTGGAACACAGTTAGCCCGCCAGGTCTGTGTCCTCTCCTGCAATGTGGGGAGCTGACGCCTATTTACAGAGCCAGGATGTTGTGGTTTGTATCCAGATGCAGCCCAAGAGCCTCTGAGCCACTTACTCAGGGTTTCTGGAAGGTACTGCATGGGGGCTCATAGCTGATTTGCCAGGAGGTGGAGCCTGGTTGAAGAGGCCACCACTGGGGGTGGAGCCCAGGAGGGTGCATCTCCCTCCTGGTCTCCTCCCTGGATTCTGCTTCCTGTCTGCCCTGCTGTGAGCAGCTGTCTCCACCGCCCCCTCTGCCTGGGAGCCAGCTGACCTGAGCTGAAATGTGAGTCGAATACACCTCTCCTCCTTTACACTGCGGGCATCAAGTATTCTGCCTCAGCAGTGAGAACCGGACTAAGCAACATGGACCAGTAGATGAGGCCCGTTCCTGGCAGGATGCCAGCATTCACTTGTTAACTCCCTGCCTCCCTCCCTCGGGCGTGACAACTGAGACCCTGAGGGGCAGGAGCCAGGCTTAGGGGGCTTCCTCAGAAGCATCTCGTTTCTCACTTCTGCCAGGTAAAGGGAGAACCACAGAGCTGGACGAGCGTGGGTCACCTACACCTTTATGTCCACTTTCACACATCCCTTCTGTTGCAGAGGCTTTGGCTGCAAGTGATGGAAGCCTGGTGCTGACCAGAGCAGGTGACAGGTCCTATTTGGGACCCCGGGCGCTGCTGGATCCTGAGACTGACAGGGCTTTGCCAGAGCTTCTGCCCACTGCTTCTAAGCCCTCACTCGCTCTGTATCTCCTGCCCTGGCAAGCTTTCTCCTTGCAGAGGGGAAGAGACGCTCTAGACTCCTGTTGATTGAACGATCCCCGTAAGGATGTCACAGGCTAAACCAACCCAGGGAATGTCACCAGCACTCCTGTTTGCCTCTTCATCAAGCAGTATCTCTGGAAGGGATGGGGTGCAAAGCCTGGCCAGGGATGTGATTTGGTGGGTGACACGGGACCTGCAGGTGGTGACTGGCAAAGAAGGGCTGCACTCTGCAGAGGGGGCTCAGCTGGCCAGCAGTACTACTGGGGTGAACACTCAAGAATACCCATTCTAGAAAGGCCCATTTTCCCTCCCTCAGCTCACATTCCTGTGCCCATTGGTGGGTTTTATTAACCAAGTGGTAGATAGATTTATGCTATTTCAATCCCTTAATACATAAAATTGGGGCTTACAGCTCCCCTGGGGGAACCAGCCCCCCAGAAGGTGTGGTGAGGTGAGTCTTCAGCCATGGTTAAGGGACACTGAACGCCACTCAAGCCCCGAGCCGTGCTTCCCCTGCATGCATGGGGGCTGCTGGGGCAGGCAGGTGGACATTGCATCCAACCTCCTTACAGTGGTGTCCATGCTGTGCACCCAGGAGGCTCCCAACTGGAACTATGAAGACGCAACAGGATGCCAGACAAAGGCTCCTGTCTGTGCATGAGCTTGGCTATACCTCCGTAATGAAAGGTGCGAGGCTGATTTCCCATGCCAGCTGGGACTCCCTGCTCACAGAAGCCCCAGTGTGGTGGGCGCTTAGGCAGGTGGCTCCAGGAACATAATTTGGCCCCAGGAGCCACCATGAGCACCCTGTGTTCTCCGTGGTCATCCACATCCCTCAGGGCCAGGCCCACCGTCCTTGGTCACACAGACCAGTGGCAGGGCTGCGGGATGGGGAGGGGAGCCAGGGTGCAGAGCCACTCAGTCCTCCAGAGCCTGGGACGTCCCTTCCCACGGCCCAGGGCACACGCTCTGGAGACCTGGTGCCAGCCAGCTGCTCCGTGTCCCAGCGAAGGGCTGAACTGCTACCAAGGATGATTTACGAGTTTCTGAGTGGGGAGAATGGGAGTTGCGCTCTGCCTGACACAGAGCCTGGTCCCGGGGGTGCCGGCATGAGTAATGCTCTCCTGTGGGGCAAAGGGCTCTCGGCTGAGCAAGGGATGATTTAAGCCTGCAGGGAGCCAGAGATTCCGTCCAATAACTCCCCCTCCCGAGCAGGGGAGCCCCCTCTCAGGCTGGCGTCTGGGTCTGTGATGGGCCAGGCAGGGTTGTGGTCCCCACGGCCCCAGCATCCTGCAGGGAGGGTCCAGCGCCAGCAGGCATGGAGAGGACCACACGCAGATCTGCATACAGACCAAGCAGGACATCGCCTAGAAGAGGACACAAAGTTAGACGGGTGATTCCTGGGAACTCGTCAGTGAAGGATGCTAGAGGATTTGAACTCAGGGTAAAAAGAACTTTCTGCTAACTGAGTTTGTCCTCCATAAGAGCAAACTGTCCTCTGAGGCAGGAAGCCCCTCACCTTGGAAGTGTCAAGTTAAAAACTAGATCATACTTGAGTGTGTGGGGAAAAACAGAAACAAGTGTTGGTCAGGATGAGGCGGCACGGGAAGACTGCAGCTGATTTTTGAGGGGAGTGGGTGATGCCACCACTCTGCAGTGGGTCCTCACAGCTTGGAACAGCAGTGGCCACTTCCCTCGGCAGCTGTGCCAAATCGGGAGGAAGCTCTCTGGGTCCACTTGGGTGCATGTGCACCTCTGTGGATCGCAAGCAGAGGTTCCCGCTGGTACCACACCTGTGCACCTGTGTCATCACAGCATTATTCCCAAGAGCCCCGAAGTGGAAGTGACCCGCTTCTTCCCCCACAGGTGGATCCTCGGGATGCAGTCTATCCCTGAAGTGGAAGGAGAGCCTAGCCCAGATCACAGCATGGATGAGCCTTGGGGACACACAGTCGGTGAGATAAGCCAGGAGAAAGGACAAGCACTGTGTGTCTGCTCACACACAGAGTCTGGAGTACTGGGGCTGAATGCAGCGTGCCCTGGGAGGTGACAGGGTCCTGGGGCAGGACAGGGTGCACTCCAGCAAGGCGGATGTGCTTACAGCCCCAACCGCACCCTTTGAAACTGGCATCTCAATACACTGTATGCTTAGTGTTCGTATTTTACCACAATTTTCCTTTGAAAAGAAAAGAAGATGGATGATCACAAGGGTGAGGACTTAGACTTCTCCAGAGCCCGTAAGAATGACTCCTGCAGCCCTCAGAGCTGTAGGTGACTCATCAGCACTAGAAAGGAAAGTGCCAGGCAGCCCTCAGCTGGCAGGGAGGCCAAGGGGTGGAGGGACATCACGTCCACAGATCCACCCCATAGCAGCGGCCTCGCCCTCCCCAGGGACTTCCCGGAAATAGTGACCACGATTGCAGAGATAATCGTGGCTGATGTTGCCGGGTCTGCACCAGGCACAGGCTCATGACAAGCTGTCCCTGCTGAAGGCTGAGGACAGACCTAGGAGACAGGCCATGGTCCTGCCCTGGAACAGAGGAGGATGGGGACAACGGCAGCCTGTGAGCTCCCTCTGTCCCCCATGAGCTCTGCGGACCTGGGACAGCAGCAGAGAGAGGACAAAGGCGGGAGGGGACATCTGAGTGCCATGGACATCAGCAAGGGCCTCTAGCTTCGGATCCTGCCCTTGATGGGTGACTCTGTGCAGAGTGAGTGTCAAAGAGACAATTGTGCCACGTGGAGAGCACAGAGTCCAGCAGGGATGCCCACCTCCCCTCCCTGCACCCCTGGGATGCCCCAAGTGACTTCTACCATGCATTAGAGCCCTTCAGTCCAGTGCTCCCCTCCACTGCCCCACCCCAGATGCCCTGTTCTTCCAGTGCAAGTTCCTAATTTGCTCGTCTCTGGGTCTCCAGCAGCAGCGGGGGAAGTGCTCTGTAAATATCAGCATGCATGGTGAAGTAATAAACGATGCATGATGCTCTTTGACCAAAAAAGAAAAAAAAAGGCACTCTCACAGCTATAATCAGAGCCCCAGGCTTGCAGGAGAGGAAGGGCCACGGAGACCTCATTAATGAGGAAGGCCAGAGCTCTGTCCAGCCCAGCCTGGCTCCGCAGCCAGACAGACGGCCGGCAGCGCCATTCCTGGCGGGGCTGATGGCAGCGAGGATAAGAAGAGCAGGCGGCTCTGGCGTTGGAGCCGGTGTCGGGCCCTCCACAGACAGGCCAAGAGGAAGTGACAGCGTGGGCCTCGGCCTGGGGGACGAGGTGGCTCCTGAGGACAGCCTGGCTGTGGAACCCTGGAGCCTGTGGACAAATGAGAGTGGGAAGTGGGAGTCAAAGAGCCAAGGGAAACTCGGATCTGTTAACAGGCTGTTTTGGCTTTTGTCTCTGGAAAAGGAAGAGGATGGAGAGGAGCTAGGAGACTCCGCGGGCTTCCTGCTCTGCCCAAGGCCCCAGGCAGGCGGGCGGGCGGGATTGGGCCAGATAGCGGGTGATAGCAGTGGAAACGGGACAAGATAAAGGCAGACCAGGGAGCCGGGAGGAGAGCCCGAGGGGCGAGGAAGACAACTGGGAAGCGAAAGTTCTCACAGTGACCCACACTGGTCTCAGCAGTGGCCGAGTGACCTGGGCCCAGAGGCCCTAAGGATCGTGGACCCCAGGCACGTTCAGTTCTCTCCAGAGAGCGCCTCACCTTCCTGAGCTCAGCGGGGGAAGCGGGCCTGGGAGGCCTGGATTCTCCAGGAGAATGGACACAAAGTAGCTGGTAGAAGTGGGTGTTCAGATAATGACCTTGGTCCTCCGTCCTCCAAAGCCAGTTCCTCCCATGGCCCCTACAGCCCTGGTGAGCCAGCAGCAGCCTCAGGCTTGGGCCCCCAGCCCTGGTCTCAGAGGAGAGCTGGGGAGCTGCGGTTCTGGGAGAGCCTGCATTCCCGGTGAGGTATTTCCTTCTGCAGGGCTGGTGTCTCCTTCTGCAGGGCCAGCCGTGGCATGTACAGGCTGACCTCTGCATCCCGCACACAGAGCCAGGCTGGGGCTGAGCAAGGCCTGGAGACGAGTGACCCCAGTCAGGGAGGCCTGGCGGGTGGGACTCTGGGCATGTGACTGGCAGAGCACACCCCTTCTGGACCCCCTGCTCTCTGTCACACTTCGTGGTCTCTGGCATTTCTGCCGGCTCCCAGTCCAGGAGCCTGTACCTCGGAAAGCCAAGTCCCTGCTTTCCCAGCCTCCCTTTGCGGTCCGAAGCTCATCACTTCTGCTCTGTGGAAAGTGCCTCGGAAACCTGGGGCTCAGCTGCCCTCACCCCACATGCCTAGTCTTTTCAGCCTGCTCCCCAATCACCCGTGTTCACTGCAGGCCCCCAGGAGCTGACTCTGAGCAGACATGTGGGATTGAAGAGGAACAAGAATGGGACCCTAACGCTGCCCCCAAGGGAATAGTAACTGTCACAGAGTGGGTGGTCAAAGAGGGCTGCTGACCTGCACAACTACCTGGGAGAGAGGAGGGGCAGGTGCATGACCAGGAGGGTGGGGCGAGAAAGGGAGATTTTTCTAGGGAGGAGCTGACATTGTGTGCAGAAGCCAGGGCTCTGATAACTCTCTAAACACAATCGCTGGTTCTGGGAAGGGAGAGGGCACTTTTGCAAGGATTTTCCAAGAAACCCAGCAGGACACTAGAAATCAGTGACGAGGCTGAGCAAGCCTGAGGAGGATGAGTGCAGAGCACCACTCAGGGCGTCATGGAAAGGCTCCATGAACCAGGGCACCCACAGAAGGAGCCCAGCCGGAAGTCATGCCCAGAAAGGAAGGGAAGTCCTGCACCCTGAACACAGACAAATCGATAGATGGGTAGATAGATAGATGGATAGATTAGATGCAGTTCTGCAAGCCCAGCGAGCAGATGGCTTGCCTGCTGTCCTCTGGTGCCTGGCCTTTCCTCCCTCAAGCCCTGGCACCTGGTGTCCTCTGAACAGAGTATGTGAGTCACTCACACGCACTATGCTGTCCATGGCTGTGTTGGTCTTGCCAGAGGTATGCACCCCTTGAGCAGGAGAGAGAGAGAAGGAGGGCTTGTTGGTGGAATTTAACCCAGCCATGGAGCGGCGGGATGTGGCATCTCAAACCTGCCGCCTCCCACCGGCCTACAAGGCACAGCATTTCTCTCCACCTCATCCTCGGCCTTCAGCCACTGGAGCTGGCAGAAGAGCGCACTGTCAGGCGAGAGAGGGGACCCTACAGTCTAGAATTGGTCTGCAGACGTGAGCCTCCATCCTGGGCCTCTGGCCAGCCTGGTCCTTCTCCAAAGCCCAGGCCAGTGAGTTCTCAAGCACTGGGCAGGTGAGGAGTAACGATCACAAGGACGACAGTGATGGAGCACGAAGACCCTGCCCGTGTTTCTAAACCCCTGCGCACCCCAGGAATACGTGTTTGGAGACAGTCAGGGGCTTTATCTCCTCTCTTGATGTCATGCAAAAAGCCCAGACTGGGGCTCCAGGGACGGAGGTTTATGTGGGCGCCTGCTTGAAGAGCCCTAACCTCCTTTGCTAGGACACTGGTGTGGAAATTCCACCCTGCTGTGCCCCCCGGGCCTGACGAGACACCCCGAGATGATGTCCTGTCCCATGTGAGCTGGGTGGCTTTGACCTTGGGCTGGGCTTCAGCAATGGTTAAGCAGCTCCTCCTGGAGCCATGGGGAGGCAGCTGGACACCTGGTGGCCCAAGGACTCGCCTGTGTGGCCTCTGTGTCAGTAGACAGGAGCTGAGCCGCGCACCCCATAGATGGAGCAAGACCTCCATGCGGGGCTCGTGCATGTGTGCCTGCAGCGAGATTCATCTGCAGTGGCCGCTTTGCATGGGGACAGCTCCACTCCCACTCAGCTGAACCTGCCAGGTGCCGTTTCTCCAGCACACGCCAGCCTGCTTGCTGTGCATAATCTGCGGGCCACGGCAGTCCGCAGAGGTGACAGCACCTAAACGTTAGGCAAGACTTCCCAGCTCAGGTTGCCCAGCTCGTGCTGTTCCTTCCCCTCACTGTCCCAGCTCTCCAAGGAGGGGTGCCAGGAGAGGGACCGTACCCCCACTTCCCTACTGCCCTGCTCCCCAGATCCCCACATCATGCTGTCAGTCAGCCTCAATCCCCACACATACGCTGCGTGCCAGGCGCCAAGATATGCACTTGCTTCTCCCAGCCCAGCACTCTCTGCACAGCTCCAGGCCTGAGAAGCCACCTTGAGGAGTCTGCCCAGCCAAGGACACTGAGACTGGAGGGGAGGAATGTCTCACCCCAGCCACAGCCCCTTAGCCATCTTCTGTCATCAGCTTGGCAGGACTGTGCCCCCAACACACCATAGACACACACACCCCCCTCCTCCTCCACGATCAACAAAGGGAATCCGAGGATCCCACACTTTTTTAGGAGCTGGCACTGCAGGGTCAGGGCCTAAGATGAGCCCCGGCCTGTGGCTGCTTCCTGTATCTGGAGGCTCCCCCCAGGTGCAGAGGCCAGAGGCCACAGGCAGCACAGAGGAGAAGGGAATGCTGTTAGGGCCACCCAGCACCCACCATCTCACAGAGGGATGGGACAGTTCTCAAAACCCCGGAGCCCCAAGCACAGGGGACAAGAGCGCTTCGCGGCCAGGCCTCCACCCTCCTCAGGATGTCAGCTCACAGGCGGCACAGGCCCCCACCCAGGGCCAGGGAGAAAGGCCAGGAGTGGTGGCTGGGATCCCACCCCAGTGTGGCGCCCTCAGTGGCCTGGCTGGATAGAAGAAAGGGTGAATTCTCATGAGAATTCTGATAAATGGGCTCCTCCACCCTCCCCCTGCCCCAATTAAAGCCAAGCTGTCCTAGTGCCGCTGAGGCAAAAACCACTTCCAAGCCAGGCATGACATCAACATTTCAGTGATAAGGGCGGACAATGGGGTGTTAGACTAATAGAAAAACACCACTGGATAAGGCCGGCTCCTGATACCCAGGCTGATGGGAAATACCATTGTCTGTCCCTGTCAGCTGAGTCCCAGGGTGACAGGGATTCCAGGGCCACAGGCAGTGGTGGGGGAGGGGTGGAGTTGGGGTGGGGTGGGGCATGCTCCTCCAGGGAGGGAGAAGGTGCTCAGGAGTTGGGGTGCTCAGGTGCCAGTCCTGTCCCAGGGGCCCAAAGCGCCCACAGTCATGGAGCGTGCAGCACCCAGGCATGGCAAACCCAGGAGGACCAGAGCTGCTGAGTGTCCCCATCCTGTCACTCAGCCTGCAGCACTGGGGTGGAGCCCCTGTCCCAGGTCTTCCCCTAGGTCTGCTGCAGGATGACAAAACCCAGGCTGGGCAGAAACGCTGAGATTCCCACCTCTTCCCCCACGCCCTCGCCCAGAGCCCACTTGGCCGGGTTGTTAACCGTTCACAGCCTTTGATTTTCCTAGAATTTTAAAATTGGTGTCAAGGTAACAGAGGCACATAGCTTTTGCATTTTTGAAGAAGTTCATAACAAAAGCCCGTGGAGCAACAACAGCAACAGCTGCCCCCAGCCCCTGCTGCCCAGCTCTTCTCCTGGAGGTGGAGAAGCGCATTTCCTGGTTTCCTAGCTGCGCTGCCGTGAGGCCTCTGCCTTTCTGCACAGCGCTCTCCTGCTGTTCCTCCCTCAGCCTCCTCTGGCAGCTCCTTCCCAGCACAAGGAGAAGTCAGCTGTCTCACTCTGCCTGGTTCCATCCTTCCAGTGGGATCCCAGTGTTTACGTAAAATAATCATCAGTGATTGCTCTGAGAATAAAAGTACTGCCACGAGCCCGCTTGCTGGATCGATGGCCTGTGCCTTGCTGATTTACGCCTGTTTGGCTAGAATGCCTAGGACCCTGCCTGGAGAGCATGCAGTCTTTGTCTGGTGAGGCACTGAGTTCCAGGTCTGAGAGCCTCTTTCCGTGGAGTTTTGGGGGACAGCTCTTCGTCCCCCAAGCTCACGTTCTGTCGCGGGGTGGTGAGATGCAGCTCTGACTCCAAGGCCTCTGTCTGGCTCTGTCTCATTCTCTCCCAGGGAGCTCCAGGGCCTCCTTTCTGTGGCTGTCGCTGGAGAATTTGGGGCCGTTGTCGTCCAGCACACGTCTCCTTCATCCACTGTCTTGGGCAATCGGTGGCAGCTGGGGATGCAGAAGTTCACCCTCTTCAGTTCTAACCAAGAGTCACCTTCCGTTTCTTAGCTAATTTCTGCCCTCCCCCAGCCCCTCTTCTCTTCCTACAATTTCTATCCTTTAGATACCAGACAGCCAGGGGTCACTCTTCTTTTATCTTCTGTTTTCTGTTTGTCTGTTTGTCTACTCGGGGGAGATTTCTTTGGCTTTATCTTCACACTCTTCTGTAAAATTCTGTTTTCCCTTCTATTTTGACTCCTAAGGGCTCTTGCCTGTTTTCTGATTGTTTCTTTTTCAGTTTCCCAGTCTTATTTTGTGAAATAATCAGATGTCATAAGATTTTCAATGTTTTCTTCTGCTCCTCACATTGCTTGTTACCTTCCATCTCTCTGTGCATCATTTTCTGTCATTCCTGTGTCCCCTTCCCTCTTGGCTGACACTGCAATAGCACAGAAATCTGTCACGCACTGCACATATTGGACTAGTGACAGCCTTGGACTCCTCCCATTTTAAAAGTGAGGAATAGAAGAGAATTTTTACATAAAAAAATAAACCTGTCATGGAAAGCCACATGATCCTCGGCTTTATCTGTTTGATTATCCTGTATCATTCCGTACACGGGGGCTTGTGAGCTTTCTTGTACTCGGGTACCTCACACCCTAGTGGAGCATTTCCGGAAGGGCCCCCCATGCTTCGTGCTGTGGTGCTGCCTGCCCATTCCCGGTCACAGGTCTCCTGCCACCGTTGTTGATGGGTGTTGAATGACGTGTCTATGTGCGTTACACCAGCGTACTTGCCTTGGTTATGCTATCTGATTCAGTAGAAAACAAAATCGAAAGTGCTGGTCCTAATGATAAGGAGGATTAGGGCTGGAGAACCTCCTTCAGTTGAGACAAGGGGAGGCCAGAGCGGCTGATTTTCAGCCTCAAGCTAAATGACATTGGATTGACTTGGTCTGATTGCGTTCAATTGTGAGGAAAAAGAGCGCAGTCAGAGAACTGGTACAAATACACCTGGAAATATACCCTTGGGCTCTGTGCCTGGCCCTGGGTTGTAACGGGAGAGTCTATGCATTCTTTAGTTCTTGCGGAATTCCCTTACAACATGCAAACGTATTGCCTCATTTTCCGCATTTGGAACTGTCTGCAGTTTGGGGGTTTTTAAACTTTGACTAACTTGGAGGGGAAAGTGGGTAAGACAACGAAATTGTCAGTTTTCCAGGGAAGTCGGGATTAGCACCCAGCCCACATTGGCAGCTGAACCTGTAAAACCTGCAGAGATGCAGCTGTGGCTTGGAAGTTTGCTAGGATTCCCCACACTTCTGGCAGCTTGGCTCCTGGGCCCTCAGCTTTCCTCATGGAGCGGTGCGTGGGGCTCAGTGCTGCCTGGCACCTCGTCTCCTGGTGCACCCTGCCCACTTCCGTCCAAGACGCCGGACATGCCCACAGCTACCTCCCAGCACAGGCCACCCCTTTGTCTCTTGGTGGCCCCTCACCTCAGCTTGCCTCTCTCAGGGCCCCTCTTCATACTGTTGCCTGGATGATCTTCCCAGAGTGCTTTGCTGCTCTGCTGGCCCCAAGCCCTGGTTGAAACCTGGGCTTTGCCTGTGACCCACCCCCGACCTGCCCCTCTGGCCTTATTCCCCCTTCCTCCCCACTAAGTCCAGCAGAAGCCAATGTGCACTGGAGTGTCCGGGCCCTGGGTCTTGCCACCTTGGGGGTGTTCATACCCTTATAGGTCACATCTGCCTCACGGCCATTGTTTATCCCCTTCCCCAGGCGGAGTTAACCCCCCCTTCCTCTGCCTCTACAACACTTGAGAAATCCCCCCTCTTCCTGCGCTGAAATGATCACGCTTGCCTCGTCTCCCCAGAACCTCAGGCAATGCCGTCTTCCTTCTCTCCATCCAAAGCACCTGACTCAGACTTGGCAGGTAGCTGGCAGTTAATATGTAGGTAGAGAATTTGTTTAATTCGACTGAAAATATGCAGCCCAGGACCACATACAGCTTATGGTCAAAAAAAAAAAAAAAAAGGAGGCTAGAGAACTGTTTACATAGAATCAAAGATATGTTTTCAAAGACCAAGACAAGGAGTTTGCTTTTAAAATAATTAATCAGCAGAAAGGCTGGGTGGCCGCTCAATCAACGCATGTTCCCCAGACATCTGCAGAATTGAAGGGCTGTCCCTGGACAAACAGAGGTCACCCTCTTTCTACCGTTTGTATATCTGCATTCCAGACACCCCAATCCTTCATAAACAGAACAGGAGACCAAATCGTGGACGTAGGAATGGGCAGGGATTAGCATCCCTTCTCAGCTTAATCCGGAAATTATGAGTAATGTCAGTAGCTACAAGTTGCTAAATGTGCTAGGATCTAACAGTGACCACACACTGTGCTTAGCGGTGCTCCCACTTTTTCAACAAAAGTCGTAGATTAAAACCATCATTCCTGCATCTGGACGTTTCGCATCTACATGAATTTAAACATCGCTTCTTCAGTGAAACCTCCTGGCTAGTTTAGGTACCTCTGCAGCACAGCGTGGCCGGTCTGGAATGACTCCTTCCCTTCTGCCTTTCTCCTAGGCATGAGCTCTGAGGGCTGTGACGTGGTCCCTGTATTCACTATTATAATTTTGGCTGGTGGCATCTGGCCTACAAAATGGGCAGGTAGAGGCTGAGAGAGACAGGTACTGTCCCTAGGGTGTGACCTATCTCTACCCAGTGACATTCCCACTCATCTCGGCCATTGTCGTCCAGCTCTGTGGCCCAGGCTGGACAGACTTCTCATGCAGGGTGAGGCTGCGTCCTCCTGCAGCGTCCTCCCCGCCTCCACCTGCTTCCCAGGACCAGTGTCTGTGGCTGATCGCCGTCCTCCAGGCCTTGTGTTCATGACAGTTCCAGAGTCCAACTCATCTCTTGCCTTCCCGTGTGTGACCTCGTTTTAAAGGAACCTCTGAGAACATCACAGAGCACAGGGGCTTCTTCACCCCCCATTTCTCCTGTTTCCCCTAAAATCTACTTCTAAGATTACTTCTACTGCTAAGTGGGGCTCAACATGGGGGTGCTCCAGACAATGACCTAGCTGCTGTCTTCGTCAAGACTCAGGATTACAGAACAAAAGTTCAAGTCTAAATGAAAAGAGAGGGAACTCACTGGCCCTGTAATTGGGAAACCTGAGTTGTAAAGACTCCAGACAAAATGGTGTCACTGAATGTTCCTTTTTCTCACCACGTCTGAGCTTCGCTGGCCTCACAAAGGGCTGTCCGTTGATCTTATGGGAGGATTCTGACTGGCTCTGCTCAGGTCCCCTGCCCGTATCTGAATCTACCAGTGCAGAATGGAGGGGAGTGAAGAATGATTGAGATTGAACCAGTCTCTCTCACAAGCAATCCTTGAAGCACCCCACCCGAACTATGTGAGGTCGGGGTGTCTTTCCCACTGTGAAAGCTTGCTGGGCCCTGAAGTCACGCACATGATGACATCTCATGAAGAAATCACCCTCTGGGCTTTGCAGGGAAACAAAGGTAAGTCAGACTTGTCCTGGCCAACAAAGGCTCAGGAACAGTAAGAGTTTTGGTTATGAACACGAATGTCTGCAGTAGAGCATAACTGGTCCTCAAAGGCACAGCCAGGATGCTCTCAAGGCCATGAGAGGGACAAACCCCAGGGACCACCCATCAGTGAGTACAGGACAATCCAGTGAACTTGGTTGTTCATTGGATGGTAGGCAGGAGTAAGGAAGCACCACCCCTGTCCAACCGATTTGGGCAGCAACATGAACGTGACTTTCTGAGGTTCCTTCAGGCATCCGCCATGTGATCTCCTTCCAGGTCCAGCCTTCCACATACGGGCTCATCTTGGATCACCCAGCCCATGTCGGACCCTTTATTCTTTCCATTATAATCTAGCTGGCTGCTCCATCCAGTGTCAGCTACTTCCTGCCACCATCATGACACACATTTTTCCTGCTTCCTGAGGGGTGGGGTGATGGTCCTCTGGCCAGCTTTAGTCCAGGGTGTGTTCTCAGGGACACCCCCCTACCAAATGCTTCAGCTGTTCACCCCTGAGCTCCCACCAACTCCCAAGAATGATCTCCCCTTCGCCAGCAACCTGCTGCCTGTGGAAACCAGGTCTTAGTAGGTCCCTCCACACTCCACACCCTGGGGTTCCATCCTGAGGGCTTGGTCTTCATCAGAGCGGGAACAGTACAGCCGGTTCAATGGGGGCGGTGCTGCTCGGAGGCCGGGTCATAGCTCTGCAGAGGGAGAACCACAGCCAGTGGGACCAGCCTCTGGGCTCAGGCAACTCACAGTTTCCCTCTACTCAGGACAGGCATATGACTGCATGCTTAGGGGACACACGCATTTCCCACAGTGGCTTCTCTGTAAGTAGCATTAGGAGTGGTAAGTATCCTCCTGTCCTAACGACTTGGGGAGCATTAGTTCACTTCCTTTTCAAATTAAGGTGAAATTTACATAACATGAAATAAACCATTTTGAAATGAATATTCCCTGTTCTTCAGTACAGTCACAGCAACGTGCAAGCACAGCCATCACAGCAACGTTTTTGTCACCCTAAAAAAGCCCCTTCTCAGGCTGGGGATGTACTTCAGCAGCACAGCGCCTGCCTGGCATGTGCAAGATCATGAGTTTGATTCCTGGTACCACACACAAAATTTCTCCTTGCACAGTCCCTTTCTGTTCCCTCCTCCCATGTGCCGGGCACACAGCATGTGTCCCTGCTCTATGAACTTACCTATTCTGGACATTTCTAATCAATGGAGTCATATAAATGACCCTTTGTGGGTGGCGTAATGTTTTCAAGTTCCATCCATAGAGTAGCACATATCAGTGATTCATTCCTTTCTATAACTAGATAATAGAATATGAAGTCATATATAGATCACAGTTTGTTTATTCATTCCTCTGTGGATGGATATACAAGTTGTGCCCGTGTTTTAGCTATCATGGATCGTGCTGCTCTGCATTTCCATGTGTGTTAGTTTCACTGTCTTATTGTTGATTACTTGGGGTACACTCCCAGAAGTGGAATTTCTGGATCATACAATAATTCTATGTTTAATTTTAATAACTACAATACTTCCACACTGGGCAAACCATTTTACATTCCTACTAGCAATATACAATGGATAGACTTTCTACACATCCCCTCCAATATTTTTATTTTCAGGTTTTTGAAATGATTGTTGTTATTTTAGCCAAACTCTTGGGTGTGAAGTGGCATCTCTCAGTGATTCTGATTTGTGTTTCCCTGGGAACAATGATGTGGAACAGCATTTTGTGTGGGTTTTGACCTTTGTGTGTCTTCTTGGAAGAGGTGCCTGTTCACATTCTTTGATCCTTTTTAAGTTGGTGGTCTATCTTTTTATTTTTGAGCTGCAAGTGTTCTTTATATACAATGGATAAGAGGCTTTTATCAGTGTGTAAGTCAGTTTTTCACCACGGTGTCCTAATCCTTGAGAAAAAGTGTGAAAGCTCACAGTTTCAGAGGTCTCAGTCCATGGTCAGTGGGCTCCAGTGCTCCAAGACCAGTGACAAGGGACAACTTTGTGAAAGCAGAGGAAATCTGCTCACCTCATGGCAGCCAGGAAGCAGAGGAGAATAACAGAGAGAAACAGAGGGGACCTGGGGTGAGATGCACCCTTCGAGGTAGAGTCCCACTGACCTCCGTTCCCCTCAGGGCCTCAGCTCCTGAGAGCCCATTCAGCTAGAAACCAACCCACGGATCAGCACCTCATGACCCAGTCACCTCTCTGGGCTCTGCTTCGGAATGTTATTGACAAAGACGTTGTTCCTAGGAGGGAGAACTTTGACCAAGGATCAAGCCTTTGGTACGCAAGTTTTTTTGGGAAAAACTTCATATTTAAACCATAAAAATCCAATATATGATTTGCAGATATTTTCTGCCATTTTGTAGATTGTTTCTTCACATGAGCAATATAAAAGGTTTGTTGGGGTTTTTTTGTTTTGTTTTGTTTTGATTTTTGATTTTTTCTCTTGCTTGTTTGGTTGGCTGCTTGGTTGGTCAGTTTTTTGAGACAGAGTTTTGCTCTATGGTCCAGGCTGATCTCAGATTCCTGGATTGTAGTGAACTTTCTACCTCAGCCTTCCAAACAGCCGTGACTGTAGGGATACACCACCGCATTTGGTAAGTTTTAAATCTTGAAAAGTACATTTTTTTTTTGTTTTTTGTTTTTCACCCATGGCTTTGGTATCCTGTCTAGGAGCCCATTGCAAATGCATGAAGATTCATCCCAGTGTTTTCGTCCTCAGAGTTCTGTACTCTGTGTCTCCCACAGGTGTTGCTCTGGCTGGTGGAGGCTGACTCGCTGTTGGAACCACGTTAGCTTTCTCACCTCAAGCATTTCACAGGGACGTCATCCAAATGTGCGGCTGCAGTGTCACCATCTCAGGTCTCTGCCTGTCTGTATTCTCCATTTCCAGTCCAACTGTGCTGCATCTCGTGCGCAGATGCTGGCAGATGTGTGGCTGGGCCCTGGGCTTGATGCAGAGACAGTGGCAGCCCCTGTAATCTGGGGTACCAGGTGGTAAGTCACACGTGGGACATGACGGAGACAGAAGCAGCATCGCCTCTTAGACCTGTGGCCCACAACATGGCTTGGCTGGTCTTAGCGAGTTCAGAAGCGCACAGAGGATCAGGTTGGGCTTGGAGAACGATGTACGTTGTGCTCCCCACTATCTTGCAGGACTCAACACTGGTTTCCCATAGGAGCTTGTGGGTTCAATCTTAACCAAGCTGAGTTGAGGTGTCCTGGAGGCTGAGGGAGCACAGAGAGCCCGAGAGGCCATGGGTTTGGGGAGAAGCCTGCTGTTACCACTGGAGAGGGGGCAGAGCCACTCCCCAGGAAGGCAGGGCTGGCTCAGAAGTCTGGAGAAGGTGGGTGTGGGGGTAGCAGCAGGGGTAATTAGGGAGCTGGAACACCCCACCCCACCCCGTGGCAGCCAGAGTGACCCTGGGCAGCCCAGGGAGAGCCAGTTGGGGTGCCTATAGTGCTGCAGGTGTTGGAATAGCAAATTTTCCATGAAGAGAGGGCTGTTCCACACGATTAAAATAGCCACTTGGGCCTCTTGGCAAGTGTGGGCAGTTTTTTTCACACTTTGCAGTGTGTCCTTCAACTCCTCGAGGCTGTTTTAAGGGTAACCAGCCAGAGGAATTCCTTGTGTTTTCATGGCTGCTAATAAGGACGGAGGGGAAGCGGTCCCCAGGGCCCCAGGGTGGGCTGGGGAGGCCAGGTAGGCTGCGCTGGAAGTGAAGGAGGCTGTGAGCGATGGAAGCCTGGCTCAGAGCTGCTCCCAGCTCTGGACGGGCCCAGAGACAGGCAGAGAGGGGCTGCTTGGGGAGCTGAGCAGGAGAAGCTGAGAGTGGAGTGTGGGGCAACAAGGGCCCACGTGTGAGCCCAGGTCAGGCTGCGGCCTGGAGCCTGCATGGTGGGGTCCCCTGAGTGTCACACCCAGGCCTAGTGGCTCTTAAGGGTGAGTGCTGTGTGAGGCTGGGGACACATGTCTCAACTCCCACCCCCACCCTGGGACTCGGGGCTGTGGCATCTGTAGGGAAAACCCACACATGACAAGACCAGCTCGGCATGCTCTGCTCTGTCCCGCCTCCTTCTATGCCATGGGCTGCTAGGAGGAAAGAGGGGTGCTGGGACCGAGGTGGGGCTGACTCGGCCCAGCCCAGGTCTCCGGATTCTCCACTGTTCCCACCCCGCCCAGTCTTACCTGCCCGTGGGTTTCCTTCCTTCTTCCTGGTCTCCTCCTCTTCACCATGCAGGAACCAACCAAGCTTTGGGAGGGAGTGTGGGGACAGCCCAGGCCTACGAAGGTGAAGCATGTGGGCCTCTCTGGCTCTGCTGTAGAAACACGATTATTATTATTATTATTATTATTGGGCAGAAGTCAACGGTGACCTTTCTCCAGCTGT
Organism: Hydrochoerus hydrochaeris; assembly: GCA_004027455.1. NCBI lineage: Eukaryota > Metazoa > Chordata > Mammalia > Rodentia > Hydrochaeridae > Hydrochoerus > Hydrochoerus hydrochaeris. The sequence continues at coordinate 97,358 of PVLA01001868.1, forward strand.
CTGACTTCCCTGTCAGCGGCTCCTTGCCATCGCAGAGGATGCTGGGGACCTGCCCACTGTGGCCCCTGTCACACCAGTGCCTGTTGGGGACATTAGAGAGTCTTCCTTGACCATCTGAGGCCTCCCTGACCCTCTGTATAAAACACGTTCTAAGATGGCACCTTCTGAGTGACCCCTGAGGGCACAGGCGTAGTTAGGAAAGTGGAGGTGGGGGGGAGGGGATCTCACCACACACACAAGCTTCCCTGTCTGTGTCTTCCCTGTCTGTGTCGAAGGGCAGGATGCAACGATGCTACAGGGGCTGCCACAGAGCCTCAAGCATGGCAGGACTCAGTAGGTGACTGCTGAGAAGAAACCAGCTAGATACAGAGAGAGGATGGGCGGACAGAAGGACAGAGGGATGGACAGAAAGGTGGGTCAGTGGATGGATGAATACACAGATGACAGATAATAGATTAGATATAGATAGAGAGATAGATAACAGATCAATAATAGATTAGAGAGAGAGACAGAGACAGAGAGATAACAGGTGATAGATAGATAGATAGATAGATAGATAGATAGATAGATAGATAGATTAGCAAAGTGCCGTTACAGCACTTTTGGCTCCAGCTCTTTCGGGACCTCACAGAACCAAAGTCTGGGCTGACCCAGAGGTGCTCATGAGACGTGAGCCTCGGCTGGCAGAGCCAGTGAAAGCTGAGCGGGAAGTGGCAGAGTGGAACAACCTTCAGGCCTGCCTCTTTCTGCTGTGCATCTGGGCAGTTTCCCCTCTCTCCGGACCAGACTGTGGTTGGGGCACCTGCTCTGGAGTGCGGGGGTACAGCGAGGGTGGAGCTGAAGACCACCAGGAGTGAAAGCACCCGTGAGCCTACCACCCCTGCACCAGCCCCTCCACCACCAGCTCCCCAGCTCCCCCGCACTGCTTCCTGCTCCTCCCTGCTTTACGGCATCTCAGAGAGCAGCACCCAAGATGCAGAGGTGCCTCTGAGGGTCTCTGGGTCAGCTGGACCCACAGCATCTCCGGTCAAGGAGAGACACAGGGTGCGGCCACACAGAGCTCCTCCCCTCAGCCCCCATCCCCCCCAGGAGAAGGATTCTCAGTGGGGAGACAGGCAGAGGGCAGACCGGCTGGCAGACGCAGCAGGCTGCTGTGACTTCCAGAAATAAGCACCAGAAGCCCCAGCTCCAGGTGCCTTCCTCTCTGACAGCCTCCCCCATCTTGCCGAGATCAGCCCTTCTTCCTACAAGCCCGCCCCACGGGCCCCATATTCTGAAAGTGTCCTGTGTGCCCCACTGGCAAGGCGCTTCCACTCTAGTAGGTGACATCAAACCAGCACACACAAGCAGGTTGGGACAAGTGCCAGGGCACAGCTGTGAATGGGCGGCAGTCTGGGAAAATGTGTTGGTCAGGGAAAGCTTCCTGGAGGAGAAGGACCTCAGCAGAAGCTGGAAAGCCTCAGGGGCAGCGTGGGGGATTCTGGGAGGTCTTGATGGAGCAGGAGAGGCCTGCTGTGAGCCACGTGGGCGGGACCCCTTGTAGGAAGAGCCTCACCGTTGAGGCCACACCAGCAGACAGGGCCTTCAGCCTGGTGCTTGGGCTCAGGGAGGCTGGCCTCCCTCTGTCTGCCTGCCGGTCTGCCTGCAGGGTGAGCTGACCACGGCCTCCCAGAGGTCCCAGGGCTGCCACTGCATTGATTGGCCTGTGAAAGGCCACTTGGCAGGCTGTTGCCAGGAGACGGGCCCAGAGGCCCTGCTGGATTAGCGAGTGGCCCTGTTTGCTCTCCTCACTGGAAGGAAGGAGGACTTTGGTCCCAGCTTATCAAACTGCTCCGGGTTTGAAAGCCCAGGAATGCAGCCTTGGGCAAATGTGCAGGCTCACAGGACACCCATTAATCAAACAGTCCCCTTCCCTCCACCCTCGAGCCCTGACCCCACTTCACACACACGCACACACTCCCACTCTTGGGTGTCTCCAGCCCGACCAGCCGTGCCCGGTGCTGTGGAGCCATCTCAGGACAGGGCGGCCCGAGGTCCAGTGGGGACTTCTGGAGGGCGGACAAGGCCACCAGGCCACCCCACCTGCCCTGGACCCCACACAACTAGCAGCACATCCTTCCCCTGAGATGAAAAGAAAAACATCCTCAGCAGTGACTTCTAAGGAAAACGATTTTAAGATATAAAATCCTTCTTCACGGGAGGAGAAAAGACCGTCCTGGTTCTTTGCTACAGTGGTGGGAACCAAACTGAGCCTTAAGTCAACCAGGGCCCAAAATCTGACTTCCAGCCCAGGCCTCATCTCTAAAAAGAAAAATGTGAATCCAAGAAAAGCAGACATCAGAGAGATGAATGAGTTCTTATTGTAGGTGTGACACCAACTGGGGTGCCAGCTGGGGGTAAGCGGCCATGTGGAGACAGTTCTGGCCTTCAGGAGACCCGAGTAAGTCTTATCCAAGCTGCCTGTGGCTGTGGCTACCATATTGGTAGCATTATCCTGGCAGATAAAATGGAGAAGAGAGTTGTAGAACATTTCTCCTGTTGCTCCTCACCTATAATGCTTAGTCCATGTTGGCCGCCATGCTTGGGCTTTCCTTGCTGAAAACAGGAGCCTGGCTGACAAGGGTGGGTGACTGACAGGAAGGGGCTCCCAGCCCTGTTGGGGTCCTGCCCCAGTGGACAGGGGGACCCCGGGTCCAGGAGTGAGATCAGCCCACCTGCCACTGAGTGGCCCTGAGACCCCTTCTTCACCTCACAGCTAGGGGACACCCTAAAATTCACTCCCTGCTGGAAGCTTCAGAACACAGGCAGCTTCCTGTCAGCCACCCCAGGATGACACAGCAATGCCCAGACACCTCACATGTCTCACAGCTGTCTGTGACCCGCACATCCCAGGCCTGCCCCCTGCATGTCCTGTCCACCACGTCTGATGGGTCCTGGCCTTCCTCTGAGTTGCCCTGCATGCTGTTCCCTCTGTTTTGCTCTTCTTTTTCTTCTCCCTTCTCCCTTGTCTTCCTCTGTTCCTCCTCCTCCTCCTCCTCCTCCTCCTCCTCCTCCTCCTCTTGCTCTGTGCAGTCCTGGAGCTCTGTGTGCTGATTGATTCTGACTTGTGCCCCATCTAGGACGTGGAAGTTACACAAGTTGCACATAGGAGCATTGCAAACAGCTCCTGCTTGTCCATCTGCTCATGACCCCTGTCCCCCCACTCCCCAGCCCCAGTTTATTCCCTATTGGCCTCTGTGCTGGGTCTGGCTGCCACAGCCAGCCCCACCTCTGTGCCCGGCCCCCAGCCCTGGCCTTTCAAAGACAGGAAAGACAGAGTGTGGGTGTATGTGTGAGAGTGAGTGTGTATGAGTGTGTGTGTGAAGACTGTCCCGATCTGAGAGGCCGACAGTGCTGTGAGGGCCATGGTGTGGAAGCAGCAGAGAGAGGGTAGCTAAGCAGCATCACCCAGGTAACAGTCACTCCAGAAAGTGGCAAGTCCCCTGTCTCTGCACCCCCTGAGGGGGTGACAACTCCGTGTGAGTGTGAGTGTGTTGTGTAAATGTGAGTGAGGGTAAGTGTGTGGGTGTGTATGCATAGGAACTTGACAGCGGAAGGACTGAGTTAGGGCAGATCCCTGGCTCAGCCCAGGCCTGTGGGGTTGGCTTGGCTCTAGATCCTTTCCCCTCATTCTACTCACAGTAGGGTGACAGTCCGGGCTTGAGGCCAGGCCTGGGAGATGGTGAGGACCGTCCAGGACACTGCCACCCTCCAGAGAGGGTTGTACCACCAGCCTGCAGATCCCCAGGGAGAGCTAGGACCTCGTCCCCTTGAGCCCCAGGACCAGTGTGTGGCTGAGTCCCCACCAGGGCTGGCACCTCACTTCCTTGCAGAGGGGCTGGGCCCAGGGGGAGCCCAGCGCTGGGGCATCTGAGCAGCCCAGGTGCAGCAGGGAGGAGCAATGACCTCAGCGGGTGTCCTGCCCACCAGCAAGGTCACGGTATCAGTCTGCGTGGGCTGGACACCCCACAAAAACAAGCCGGGGGAGTCTCAGCCTAGCCCAGGGCTGAGCGGCACCTGCCTGCCATGTTCTGAGCGCTGCATGCTGCAGGCAAGGCCAGGACAGGAAGGTGTGTGGCAGCAGGGCCCCCTCTGCCTCTGTGTGTACGTGTGTGTCTGTGCATACATGCGTGTGCACACCGGGAAGGCTGGAGAAGCCCGTGCGCTGATTAGGAGACTGCGTGTGCAGAGCGTTTTGAGCAGAGCTGCTCTCCAGGGCCGGGAACACAGGCTGGTGCAAAGCAACTCCCCTCTGTCTTGCTGTTTCCTGGAGGTGCCCCCGCGGCCCCCACAGCCCTCTGACATCTTCATGCACAAGCCGCCCCCATCCCCCACCAAGCCTCCCCTGCTTCCCTGGTTGCTGGTTGGTTTCCACATTGGGCCTTTCGCACTGAGCTACACCTCCATCCCTTATTCCTGACGTTGAGACAGCGTCTCACCAAGTTGCCCAGGTGGGCTTGAACTTTCGATCCCCCTGCTCAGCCTTCCAGAGGACTGAGATGGCACTGTGTGCCACCACACCTGGCTCTGTCTGTGCTCTCAGTCATTGTCACGTTCCTGCTGTGAGTGTGCAACCCTACAGCCACCGGAAAGAGTTCAGGTTCACCCTCAGCCCGGCCGCAGCCCCCGCCTTGCCCTGCCAGGCGGAAAGGCTTGGTGAGCTCTCGGCTCTTCTTCTGAAAGGATGATGTCATGCTGTCACGTGGGGCTGTCCAAGCCCTGTGAATTTCATCTCCACATTCTCATGCTTTCCCCCTTGGAAATATGCTTTCCCCCTTGCAAATATGCTTTCCTGCCATAGAATTAAACAAAACAAAGTGACACACCACAAAGTCCCCTGAGCCTCCGTTTCTGCAGGACACAGGCACAGGACTGAGACAGCCCAAGAAATGACCCCATGAGATGTGGGGACAGGCTCAGGGGACTTCTGTGACCCGGGCAGGGACGGCCTGAGCAGGCCCCTGACCAGCCTGGTGCCCCAGGCTCCTGACCCCTTCCTGCAAGGTTATGCCCACTGGAATAAGTTCTCCTTTGCCCTAACTACCAGCTACAACTCATGCTGTGCTCCTGACTGAGAGCTCACTCTGGGGATGGGCATTTGGGGATAGGAACCATTGCAAATGTGACAGTCACGTGAGATTTTATGCACAAAGCAAGTCTCCCCGAAGTCTGAGCTCTGTAGCAGGGACCCTGCAGCTGAGGGCAGGGCCGCCAGCTGGCACGTCCCTCTCAATCTCAGAGACTGGTGCCTGGGAAGAGAGGAGGGAAGTGCTGTGTCGGGCAGAGGGACCCCTGTGTGGCGGAGCCAGAAGCAACCCAGGGCAGACAGGCCTTCCTGGAGGAAGCGGAAGGAATGAGTCGTGAGGGTAGGAAAGATTTTGGGGGGAAGAGAGCAATGAAGAGGAGGCGCCAGGCTGAGCAAGCAGAATGGAGGGCCCTGCATGCTCAGGGCTGCGGGAGCCTTGTAAGGAGTGAGGGCGCTGTCTCGGGAAGCATCACGTGGACCAGCTCCGGAAGCAGGCAGCTGGCTGAGAACAGAGATGACACTGACCCCAGCTGTCGCACCCCATGCTTGGACTGCAGCCCTTGAAGCCTATCTTGTGGGATCAGGTGCCCGTCCTGGGAGAAGGCCAGCAGCTCCACTGTACCCGATCTTCTCTTCTGCAATGCCGGGGTGCCTGTGGTCTCAGCTCCTGGCCCCCAGGCACTGTGCTCCGGCTTCGCCTTATGCCAGAAATCTTACTGCTGCTCCCAGCCCTCCTCTGTGACATGCCTGCCCGTCACACCTCCAACGTCTCCTCCGCCTTCTCTGGCCTCTCTAACTCGAGACCCAGGGTGCTCTTCTGGCTCTTCTGTCTGACACCGGGCTGGGGTCCCTTGTTCTCATGATGCTACCTGCTGTCACCCGCCTACCATAGCTCACCCACTTCCTGGAGCCTCCCCAGAGCTCAGGCTGTGCAGAGCCCCAGAGATCACACTGTCCCAGCAAAGAGACAAGGTCAAGGGCCCCCAGACACCGCCCACACCTCCTCCTTAGACTCTCTCTCCCCCGTGTGAATGGGCCCTGACATCTGTCCAGCGACCCTGGCCAGACCCCTGCCCTCAGCCCCACGCCCTGTGGGTCACAGCTCTACCACCCTGCCCCACGCATCCATATCCTCCTTGTCCACAGCACCACTCCTGGAGTGGGGGCCCCTGCACACCTCCTGCCTCAGTGCTTGGCCTCCCCGCACCCCCTGCCTGGCCTGCACCACAAGTGTGAGCCTCCCAGCATGCAGCGGGGTCAGAGCTGCGCCCTGCTTGGTGTCTCCCGGGGAGTCCCCACATGCACCACGCAAAGCTCAAGTCCATCGGTGAAGCTCTGCCGCTCCCCCACTGACCCTCATCCCTTTCCCCACCCCGGGGGCCGTCACCTTTCACACCCTCCTCCAGCCCCTGCCACACTCACTATTTGTCACCGGCCCACTGCCTTTCCCTAGACCTTTTCCTCTGTCTGGAAGGTCCTTGCTCCCTCCTCAGCTATGTGAGGCGATTCACCCTTCAAGCCTATCTCCCAGCACATCTCCAGGGAGCTTTCTGACCCCAGGGTGGACTGGGTGCCCCCCGCTCTATGCCCCAAGCCACCCGCCACCCCGCATAAAGTCATGACTTCGCTGCACTGATGTTATCTGATGGCAGCCGCGCCCTCCTGCACTGCAAGTTGCAGGGCTGGGACTTGGGACTGTGTCTCATACAACTTTGGGACCCTGTCCCTTAGTTCCATGCCTGGTACGGACAGGAACTGGATATATTTTTGCCAAATGAAATCAAAGGATCCCGCAAGACGCTCTGGGAGTTGGCCAGGGAGTGGGGAGGGCAGAGTACAGTCTGGGACAGAACCGAGGCACAGAACCGAGACGTGGATGATCGAGGTCAACCAAGAGCACACTCTTTTTGCCTCTGGGAAAAGCTCCCAGGAGCAGGAAGGATCTCTGACTCAGCAGATTGGGAGGAAGGTAGGCAGAGTCCCTCTGCTCCCTGGGGACACTTCTCACTAGGGTCCTCATGGTCTCCAAGAAGGTGCCAAGCCATGAGTCAGAGCAGCCAGGCCACAGGGAAAGGCAGGAGGCATCTGGAGCCCATAGCCTGCAGGACTCCCCTAACACGAACAGAGGACACAGAAACAGGCTAAATGACACCACGGGGGAGCCAAGCGCACAACTCTAAAGGGCAACGTTGGTAGGTTTTTGTCTCTTCAGTAAATCAATGCCACTCGGAATTGGAAAAAAGCCTTTAAGGACATAATGACCTCCCCGAAGTAGGTCACAGGTGGGCAAGGCATGGTAACAGTTCAGACTCTGGAATTCAGACATACAGGAAAAGTTGAATGAAAGTGCTACTAGAGAGCACCACTCAATTGTTAATAATGTTTTAATATTATAAAGCTATTTTGACTAGGAGGAAAATGGTCTTACATTTTTGGAGATACACTCAGAAATACTTAGGGGTTACACATGCATTATGAAGCCTGTAATTCATTTCAAAATACTTCAGTGTAAAAGACATAGTGAATTTAAAGGGTAAATGCTGTCATGAGAAAGTGCAAATTAGAGACACTGTGAACAATTGTCTTGTGAAATTAATGACAACTCTTGAGTTCATGCTGATAATGAAACAGAGATTCACATCACAATATCTATGTTACGTGTGACAGTCAAAGCCTTTACGACTTTGTCATCGTAGAAACGGCCATGGCCGTGTGAGTGAGGTCGCTGAGGTTTGAAGACAGAATGACAGAGGGAGACCCTGGGTGTCTGGGCTGCTGTGTGCTGAGGAAGCCAGGGTGGGGAGCAGGGGTCAGTGCCTGGGGAGGGACCGTGGCAAAAAAGGGAAAGGCAGCTGGCAACTGCCCACTCCTGGAACAACACCTCAGGAAACAGAACCAGAACCTGAGCCAGCTGGAAACCTAAGAGCCAGAAAGGGAGGACGGCTAGAGCAGCTTGGGGGGGCGGGGTGGCAGCAAAGACAGGGGGCCCTGAGGGAGGACTTGGACATGGTCCACAAAACCTTCCCAGGTGTCGGCACTTCCTCAGGGCCATAGGACCAGGGTGCGATTAGCACTGCTGCTATAAAACTTAAGGAGATTGTGCTGGAGAGAGGGAGAGAGACAGAGACAGAGACAGACAGAGAGACAGAGAGGGACAGAGAAAGACAGACACAGAGAGAGACAGACACAGAGAGAAACAGAGAAAGACAAGAGAGAGACAGAGAAAGACAAGAGAGAGAAACAGAGAGACAGAGTCAGAGGGAGACAGAGACAAACAGAGAGACACAGACAGAGACAGAGAGACAGAGAGAGAGACAGAGAGACAGAGAGGGACAGAGACAGGCACAGAGGCAAATAGACAGAGAGAGATAGAGACAGAGACAGAGAGACAGAGAGAGAGATAGAGGCAAATAGAGAGACAGAAACAGAGAGAGACAGAGAGATAGAGACAGACAGAAAAACAGAGAGACAAGAGAGAGACACAGAGTCAGAGAGAGACAGAGAGAGACAGAGAGAGACAGAGACAAAGACAAGGACAGAGGCAGAGAGACAGAGAGAGGCAGTGAGACAGAGAGAGACACAGACAGAGACAGAGAGATAAGGAGAGACAGAGACAGACAGAAACAAGAGAGAGAGACACAGAGAGACAGAGACAGAGACAGAGAGCAAGTGCCTGGTGCACAGAGGGGACCTTAGAGAGAAGAGTGGGCTGACCCTAGTGAGAACTGAAGGGGACAGATGGGACAGAAGAGGGAACCAGGAAAAGCAGAACAATGTGGTCCTAAGAGCAAATGTCTTCATGCACCTGCTGGTCATCCAAGCATCACTCTGCTATTCTTTAGCATCAAGAGTTTCATAGCTGGGGGCCAGAGACATAGCTCAGCAGCCCAGCGCCTGCCCGGCAAGCACGAGGTCATGAGTTCAATTCCCAGTGCAAAAAAAAAAAATGTATACCCAGGTGTGACAGCCTAAGTGACTTAGCACCTTAGTGAGACACCGTTTCAAAATAAAATGTAAAAACGGCTTGCGACGTAGCTCAGTGCATAGGCCCTGGGTTCAACCCCACAGGAGAAAAGAAGAAAAGACCCTGTCCCCCTGCCCTCCCTTCTCCCCACCCGGATACACACACGAGGTCACAGGAAGTTGTCCTCCTGACGTTTTGCCTGGCCTTGGTCTTAGAGTTTGTTTAGTTTTGTGTTTCAGGATTTTGTTTTTTTTTCTCTTTCTCCTATATTTCATTTCGGTTTCTGTGGCTGTTTCCTTGGGGAGTCAATGTATGCAATATGTTTTGATCACGTTGTCCCCCAATCCGTCCCTCACTTTGCTACCTCTCCGTGTTGCTATTTTTCCAAGTTTAGCAGCACAGACCTTCTGCCTCACCTACCCGGTCTTCGTGCCACCACCCCTATTTGTGGGCGCTATCTGCTGGGTTTGCCATCTCTAAAAGTTACCATGGGTCTTGCGATACCTCCTGTGTCTCTGTTTAATGCCTCTGGAATTTTCTCTATCTTCTTCAACATGTTGAGAGTATGAACCTTGTTTTAGTGTCCTTTTCTACTAATTCTAGGGTCTGTCATTTCAGGTCTGCTTTTGATGAGTGAGTTCTCTTTATTGTGAATTCTATTTCCCCACTTCTTCCCATGGGTGGTGCTTGTTTATTTGTTTGTTTTTTGCTGTGCTGAGAGTGAAGCCTAGGGTCTTGCCCAAGCTAGACAAGAGCCCTACCTCTGAGCTTCTCCCCAGCCCTGGTAATTATTAATTGGCTGGCAGACATTGTGAACTCTGCCTCCGTAGGTGCTGGACAGCTTTATATGTTCTGTAAATGTTCTTGGGCTTTTATTCTGGGAACCAGTTATGGTATTTAGGGACAGCTTTGCCCTCTCGGTTTGCATGAGATTCACTAATTGAGACCAGACTGGCCACAGATGTGATCAAAACATACAGTGACCTTTAAATTAAAACATTTTACCACAGTAAAAGACATATGGTCGTGACTCTCCCTCACTTCAGACACACATCCATCCATCAGTTGTGCCAGTTTCTGAATAATCCTGGAATTCCTCTTTTGGGAGGGTTTTTAGCTGTGCTGTTGTAGTAGTTACTTTTCTTTTGCAGTGGAGACAAAATACCTGACCCACAGAGTTAAAGGAGGAAACAGTTATTTGGCTCACAGTTTGTAGAGGTTTCAGTCCACGGTTGGCTGGCTCCAAGGCAGGGTGGCGTCACACAGGAGAAACAGTCCACAGAGAGCAGGCAGGCGAGAACGAGCAAGGGAACTTAGCAGCTGCTTTCTGCCCCTTTTGGATTCTATCTAGGCTATTCAGCTCAGTGCCAACCCACTCAGTGGACTCAGTAATCACACACTCTTAATCCTAGCACTGTACTATGGATCAATCCTACAGTCACACACTGAGACACAGCCAGCTCTGAAAAAGCCAGCATCAGGCTCTAGGGGGTCGTGGAGACGCAGCCATAACAGCTACTGTGGCTGACTTGGTGTCCTGAGTTAGCCAAAATGTTTCCCTTTTGTGGTCATTTTGACTTTGAGGGAGAACCAGAGTGCTAGGTGGCAGATCTGGTGAATAAGGCGGAGGAGGACACCCTGCCACTGCCCTGTCCACAGCCATGGTCCATAGCTGGGTCCTGGTTTCCCCTACTTGGGGAGGGGGTGAGCCTGGCCCCGTCACCCCTTTGTGGCTGCCCAGGAAGTCCATCCGCCCAGCCTGTCTGTCCGGAGCTTCTCTTCCTTGCTTGGCAATCAGGGACATGTGTGAGTGGCTGCCATCACTTCACCATTTCAGATGGCCCGAGCCAGCCAGTGGAAGGGACACAAAGAGAGGTGGGGAAGCCAGTCCTGGTGACGTGGGGGAGCCCCGATTTGAGCTGGTCTACAAGGCTTCTCTGACCCGAATGCAGTATACAGAGAAGACCCAGAGCCTGCCTTGGGCCAGTTGGAGTAGAGAATTTCTTTTCCTTGTTTTTGTTCTTTTTTTTGAGACAGTCTCACTCTGCAGTTCAGGCTGCCTTTGAACTCACTATACAGCCCAGGCTGGCATCAGACTAGCAGCAACCCTCCTGCCTCAGCTTCCTAAGCACTGGGACTACAGGTGTACACCAAGAGGCCCAGCTCAGAGTCAGAATCAGGGGTTTCTAACATTCGCAAGTGAGGATTCCAGAGTGATTCACACAAACCGTTAATGATGTACAGGAATACAGCTGCAGGTGCCCAAAGAGCCAGAGCAAAGGTCACAAAAAACATGGCATGAAGGGAAACAACATCCTCTGTCCTGCTCTTAGACACCCACTTTTATTTATTTATTTAGTTAGTTAGTTAGTTACCTAGTTAGCTAGTTAGAAGGAATGGAAACTGAGCCCAGGCCCTTTGAACTGAGCTACGTCTCCAGCCCTTGTTAATTTTTTATAAATTAAGTAAGTCCCTAAGTCACTAGGCTGGGTTCAAACTCTTCATCTTCTGGCCTTGGTCTTAACCTGGCTTTGGAAGGAGTCTGTCTAAGGAATCTGTCCCTCTCCCATCTTCTCAGCTGGCTGCAGGGGCCTCCTGGCTCTGCTCTGCTCTGCTCTGCTCTGCGCAGAAGGGACTTCACAGCTAATATCCCGCCCTCTGGTCACTGCTTCCAGAGGTGTAACATTTGATAAGCTCCATTTAGCACGGCATGGCACGTTGCATTGTTTAAATTGTTCAGGGAAGACTGCCCCACCACGCTGGGCTTTCTGCTTTACTGAGCCGGCAGCCGTGGAAGGAACTCAGGAAGGGGCACAGCAGACACCTTCTCACTGGAGCCCAAATCAGTTCCAGCCGCTGTTCTTGGGAAACACCCATCACACCCCATTATTCCCTGCTAATTGCCAGCCTGGTATGCAGGGTAACTCTCTGGAAACAAAGCTGGCTTTGACTGGTAGGGAGGCCCAGCACCCTGCAACCCCATGTCCCCAGATGATGCTGCCTGTTTGGGATCCTCCAGGTCTGAACAAAAGTGGCTCTAGGGTGGGAAGAAATCTAAAGTGAGGCCTATTCCCCAGGGGTTCCCATTGGGGTGAAAGTGAGGGGTGGTAGTCAGGTCCCACCTGGTCTCTGACTGGCATCAGGAAGCAGAGAAGCCAGACACAGCCGTCCGCACCCCCATCCATCCTGCACACCTCCGTCAGGGAGCCGGCTCCCAGAACCGGCTCCCAGAACCGCCCTGGTCCAGATGAGGCTGAGGCACCCTTGGCCACCACCCCTGAGCTGTCTGCTTACAACACCAGACATACAAGGGTATCATCCTCCCAGGATTGGAGAAAGATTCTTTCAAGGATTATTTGCATCATTTCCAGAACCTACTGGCTTGGATTTGACAAATATGCAGTTAGCACAATAAAAACAACTGTGAGAGCAGTCACACGCCCCACAGAGCCTGGAACATGCACTCACTGGTCCTTCACAGGAAAAGATTTCCGAGTGCTGCCCTGGAATCTGAATTAAAAGAGATTAAGGCAGTGTGACCCCAAAGGCGATGTGCGGGTCTGTCCAGATTGGCTCCTAGAATGGAAGAGGATGCTGGAGGGACAACTGGAAACACTGGAATGACACCTACAGCTGGCACCTTGGTTTCCACTGCACCCCACGCCCACAGGAGAGAGATGGCAGGGGAACTGGCTTTTTGTGATGCTTTTGAAAGCCTGAGATTCTTTTAAAAGTCAGTGTATAGGAGAGTCAGGGACAGTGGCTTTTGGCTGGGGAGAGGTCGGGAAAGAAGCGCTTGGAACAGGTGGGCTCAGGGGGTCGGGGGAGCTTGGGACCTGGCTCTTCAGGCAATGCAGGGTTCGCCAAGGAAGTTGAATGCAGAGGAAGGGCCAGCAGATGGCAGGTTAGTCTCCAAGGGATCCCCACCCACAAACCCAAAGCCTTGGTGATTTGCTAATCCCATGAAATAAATGCAAGTACAGTTGGATTCCTCAAATGGCACCAAGTTGTGCAGGTCTCCCCTATCTCCACACCCCCAGGGATTCTGGGGGTACCAGAGTCACCGAGGTGGGTAGAAGAAGTGGTGGTGTAGGACCAGCCCAGGGAAGTGGCCCTGAGAAAACCAGCCCAGCCCAGCTCCTTAAGAAGAGGCAGAGACAGGAGAACCCTTCAGCACAGAACCAGGCTCAGAGCTGCCTGGGGCAGCTCAGTCATCACCAGCTTTCCTCAGGAGGGTAGAATTCTGTCCCAGGAGGTCCCCACAGGTGACCTGCCTCCGCCTGAGTGCAAGGAGACTGCGTGTGAGGAGAGGGATGTGAATCTACCTATGCCCTGTGGCTGGAAAACCCTCAGAGCCGCCTGAAAACAGGGGGCATTTTCCCTTGCCACGCAGGTGACTGGCCCAAAGCTGGCAGCACAAGGGCTGAGACCCGGGAGCCCCACCACAAGATGCTAAACGAGGTAGCCCTTTGGGGTCTCTGCCCAAGGGAACCCCCAGCCCTCCCTCCTTTCCCCTTGGGAAATCTCTTCTTGTCCCCATGCCCTGTCCATCCAGAAAGGTCCAAGTGGAGAAAGTCCCTAAAGTTCTTCAACCTAGTGCAGCCCACCGGCTGCCCCGTCCCCAGAAGCCACGAGTCAAGATTCTGATTGAGTGAGTGAAAGACTGATCGACTGAATGATTGATTGATTGACTGATTGACTGACTGATGTAACACTGGAGTTTGAACTCAGGGCCTTCACGCTAGCCCACATCCCCAGCCCTTTCTAGTTTTTTATTTTACAGCAGCGTCTCTTTATATCACTAAATTGCCCATGGTGGGCTCAAATTCACAATCCTGCCTCAGCCTCCCAGAGTGTTGGGATGACAGACACGCACCGGCTCAGGGTCTGGGATTTTCACAGAGACACTGAATAGTTTGAGAAGAAATCAGGAAAGCCCGGCGCCTGCAACGCTGCCTGGGAAACTCCCACACGCTGCAGCCATGAGCAGGTTGCAAAGTAGTCCGACAAACTTGACTGAAAGACACTGGGCTACAGGTCCGTCCTTCTGGTAACGGATGGTGTCTTTCTCCATAAAACTGCAAAGCCCCAGGCACTGCCCCCCAACCCGCTGCCACGAGAACCCCTGTCCATCAGCTCCCCACACTGCTGAGCCCCTGGCTACGTCCTCCAACCCGCCCTGTCTGCAGATATTCCAGGATTTGTTGTTTTTGGGGTTAAATGGGATGAGAGGGGGAAAATTAACAGACGTCTATAAATAAAACTTCTCTGGCTCTCGTTAGAACTCTGGGGTCACAGGAAATCTCTGGTTTCAAACAGCTCTCTGTGGAGTGATCCTGTTTACTTGAAAAGTCTCGCCAAGATCTAGATTTGCTCCATTAATACTAAATAAATAATTTCCACAGAAGCTAGTTTTTGGGCTTCTTTGCCAAAAATTTTGAGCAGAGGGGCCAGCACAGAAGCCCGACATGCTTGTCTCACAGAAAAACCACAGGATCGGGGACTGAGCAGCCTTTGTAATGTTCAGTGACAGAGGAGACTCAGCTGCTGAAGCCACCACACCAGAGGCCCCGCCAGGGCTGCCAGACTGGCCACCACCTCAGAAGCGGTCTGTGACCTCACGTAGTCTCTGAGCCCCTAGAGGGGCTGACAGTCATGACCTGAGGTTAAACCCTCAGGAGGTAGCGCTGCCAGAGCAAGCCCTACAAACACGAGGCGCCCAGCTAAATTTGAGTTTCAGAAGGACGACGAATAATTTGTAGCAAAAGCATGTCCTGTACAATGTTTGAAACATACTTATGTTCATGTATTATTTGTGTTTTCTCTGTCATTCCGATTTAATGGACTGTCCTGCAGTTTTTTTCTTGCAGTGCCCTTACTCAGGCGCAGCACGCTACCTTTTCTAGGAAATTTGATTTTAACAGGTGACAACACTAGGCAATGACGTGGTTAGAGAGGAAGACTTATGACCTGTGTAGTTTGCTGCTAAAATAAGTTTTCTTGTGCAATAATTTGCTTCATAGCAGAAAGGGCAGCTAAGCTGGCTGCATTAATCATTCTCTACGACTGTGACAAAATACCTGAGGAAAACAACCTTAAGGAGAGAGTCCAGGGTGTGGACATTGCCGGAGGAGGGTAAATGTCTGTGAGGCTTATGTAGACCAGGGCTGAGTGGGTCAGATAGGGCAATGTCTTAGTCAGCTAGGGCTGTGTAACAAATAGCACAGCCCAAGCAGCTTAAAGCACACACACTCTTTTCTCTCAGCTCTTGAGCTCTGATGGCTGACGTTCAAGATCAAGGTGTCATGGGCTGGGGCCTCCTGCTGCCTCCTCTGCCTGTGCCCTTGCATGGGCCTCCCTCCCTGCCCAGCTGAGTCCCTATCACTTCTTTTAAGGACCCCAGTCAGGTCAGATAAAGGCCCATCCTAGCGACTTCATTTTAACCTCACCTGCAAACACAACCACATTCTGAGGTACCAGGCATCAGAACCGAAATCCGTAGGGGGCGGGACACAGTTCAGCCCAAGACCATTCACAGGCACTGTCTTCACAGGGGAGACGCACCTCCCCACGGGCCAGGCAGCCAGCTGGTCCCCAGGCGGGAAGATGGAAATGCCTGTTTGTTGAGCAATTACTACCTGGCAGTAGTTTGGTGCTTCACACTTGGTTGTTCTGTCTGGTGACTCTGCTGTGACCCTCGGCTCCCAGGCTCCAGGGCAGTCTGAGAGGCTCAGAACCCTGCCCCCCTTCTCACAGCAGAGCAGGGCCGCACTGCCAGGGCCTTCTTCTGCTCCTCCACACGACTCTTCAGGGAGGTTCTCCATCCAGGGTCCTGGCACCATGACCTCTGTGCTGCACCCCGAGCCCACGCCAGGTGAATCCATCCCCTGGGCCAGGGATGCAGGTGCCCAGGAAACAGCAGGTAGCTCATGGGACCCGGTGCCTCCGGTCAATATTTGCCCAGGCATTCCGGCAGGTAATAAACAGCTTACAGGTAGCTTCCCTCGCACGGCCCAGCTCCCCCAGCCCCAGTCCCAGGGAGTCTGCACTGCCACCTCCACTCCTCCTCCCTGAGTGACGGGGCACCAGGCCAGCTGTGCACTAAACCCCCATGAGGACACCTGGGCCACCTCCAGGCTGGTTAGCCCAGAGCCCCTGAGGACAGACTCAGACACCAGTGCTCGGCGGCCACCACCGTGGCTACCACCAAGGTTGATATAACACATCTCGAGTCCACGCAGTGTTGCCATGTTGATGGGTGCTCACCCGGCATGTCCACTCGGTCCTGGGGCCATCCTGACGAGCCCAGAGCCAGGCTACCATTCCCTGTGCCAGCTCCTATCCAAGGAGGCACCAGTATAAGGAGACTGGGGTCCAAAGCAGGGAGGAGCCATGCCCAGGACCCCATCACAGGTTCTGGGTGTTTCTTCTAAGTGACATTGTACAGTGTTTGTCTTCTTGGGACTCATAACCCCATAATGAATCCAGAGCTCAAACCAGATGAATCTACCCCACTTCACCAAGGAGATACCCAGCAATTAAAGAAGCCATGACAGCTGTAACTCTTTATGAAAATACTTAGCATAATATCTTCAAGGCTCTCCCATGATGTAGCAATTTGGAACCTCCTTCCTTTTGAAGGCTGAATAATATTCCACCTTGTAGACATATGGTGTTGCATTTACCCCTCATCTATGAGTGGATGTGTGAGTTGCAGTGACACTTGGGCTGCTGTGGATAGAGTTGCTCTGAACACAGCTGCATGAATGTCTCTGGCAGACCCTGATTTCCGTCCCTTTGGGCATGCAGTTTGCTCAGAAGCAGAAGTGCAGGACCCATGGCAATTTTGTCACATTCTTGCCAGCCCTGGGCTCTTGATTCTGTTCTCCTTGGGAGCTGTCCTGTTGGCTGTAAGGGGCTGTCTCACTGGGCTTGTCACGTGCATGTCCCCAGTGGTCATCAATGCTGAGCATCTGTGGGGTTCCTCTTCTGCTAGTTACGCATCTTCTTTGAAGAATGTGAAGCTTGGGGCACGTGGGGAGGAATGTGCTCGGGGCTGTGGCCAGGCTGGGGCCAAGCTAGGGCCAGTAGGGGCTGAGCTAAGTTCACACCCGAGTGCCTGACCTGTAGGAACTTGCTCCAGTGCTGAGGTAACACCTGGAGAGTCCTTGGAACACAGCCTCAGGTGCAGTAAGTGCTCAATAAACGTTAGCTATTGCTACCATTAATGTCACTACTGTTTACATTACAACCACTATCACTGCCATTCGCATGGCTACTGCCGCAGGTACCCCAAGGCTTCCTGAGACGGCAGGCAGCTGGTTCCGTGTCAGCACGCGGCTGCACCCCACAGCTGTAAGCAGAGGTGTTGTCACCATGGTTGTAGCCAAAGGCTGTAGACCAAGGACCAGCAGGACTTCGTAATTCATTCCCTACTCAGCACTGCTCAGAACTGGCCTATGGATGGATGGGTAGATCAGAATAAGCGGAGCCAAGCTGGCATGACACAGAACTCGGACCCAGGAGCCAGGGACTCTGACCCGCCTTGGGCTGGCTGAAGTAGAACCCTGCTGCAGGCAGCTAGGTTGTAGCAGGACACGAGTTCCCAAGGCGATTGCACCACTTGGCCTGTGGGTGCTGGGGCCAAAGCCCTGCTTCTGGTGGCAGGTGAGGGCTGGAGAACATGACCTGTTGGTGACGGCCGTTGCCTCCGGCATCTTCTCCTTAGCGACAGCCCCTTGGGTCCTTCCTGCCACCACCCCAACTCCTGGCCAGTGGAGGCCACAGCAGCCAATGGAGAGCACTCCCCTCCGCCGTCCCCACCAGGCATAATAAAGTGCAAGGAATTGTGAGTTTCTAGGCAACCCAGCCAGGAGGACAAGAGTGGAGAGGAGAAAAAGCGGAAGCAGTCAGGGTGGGGAAAGAGGCAGTGTGGCAGCTGTTGGGACCCAAGAAGAAAGATCTTCTTGGGCAAAAGGACTTGTGAATGTCCAAGCAACCCCAGGACAGCTCTGGCCAGCACCCCCTTGAAACATGCTTGCAGTGCTGCCCCTGGAGGTGGACTCTGCCACCTTGCACGGAAGTGGCAAGGAAGTGACATGTCCCCAATGCCTCGAATGAAGGAAGAGAGGCGGCACAGGCTGAACACAGCAGAGAAGGGCGCAGACTCACAGGGAGGACCGTCATGTGCAGGAACCTCAGAGAAAACCTACATCCAGGGAACCATGCCCTCAGGACCCTCTCTATGTCCCTTCTGCCTTCTGTGAGTTCCACCAAGTCTTGTGGGGAGTTTCCTAAGGAGTCCTCTGGTTTTAGAAGCTGGGGATAAAGCCACATGCCCGAGGATGAGGGGACTAGTGTCACAGGGACCTTGAGAAAGAAGACACTTACAATCCCCATCTTACAGAGGAGAACACCTGGGTCTCTTCCTACTGCTCCACCAGCCTAGCCACAAGCCCTGTTTGCTTCTCTGGAAGGAAAGGAATCCTACCAGCATGCACCCCAGGCACCCAGCACCCCACTACCTGCCCGGGTCACCTCTGCATGGCCCTCACTGCCCTGGGAGAAGACCTGCTTCCCAGTCACTCCTGAGCGTGGAGGCCACCATTCCTTCCCACACTCTGCTCCTCTGACGCCCTCAGCGCCCCGGTCTCTCCCAGTGGAGGCCAGTCACAAGGGGACGAGTCCAGCCTTCTGGTGTGGCTTCCCTCCAGCACTCCTAGTTTCTGGATGGTTCCAGGGCCCAGATGTTTCACATCATAGAAGATAAACACGCAGATGACTTCCTACTTCCTGCTGCGTCGTGTTTGGCTCCTGGTGCAGGACTCGTTGGAGATCACCCTGCCCCGAGTGCTGGCCACTGACCCTGACATTGAAGCCACAGGGGCAGGCTCTGAACCATGGGCTGTTAAGAGGTCTTCGCCTGTGGGGTGATTGGCTGAAGAGAAAATACTGCTCGTTGGCAGACTGGAGTATCCTCAGCAACACCCATGCGCTTAATAAGAGAGTCCCCAGCAAGTGTCCCCCCAAAAAGGCCGCCCCTGTGGGAATAGGGGCCTCAGGACTAAAGGGCTCTCTGTGCATTTCCTAAATCACCCCACTAAAAAGAACCAGATGGGTGGGGGACCGGGAGGGGTTACTGCTTCTTGGACAACGCCACCCCTGTCCTTCCAGTCGCGTGAGCACAAGGGGAGTTAGGCCCATGACTAGCACTGGACCAATGAGATCGAAGTTCCCCGTCACCTCATGACACTGTGATCATCATGACTTTGTAGAGCAATGTGTTCTTTGTGTGTTTGTGGCAGTGGTGGTGCAAACACTCGACCCGCAGAGCCGGTGGTGTAAGCAGAGTGCACGGAGCGATGGACAGTAAGTGATACTTGATGATAATAATAAACAACTGTGTTTCTGGTTTATGCATTTGATTACTTTCTAGTCATTATCTTAGGGCATGTTCCTTCTACTTTATAGAAAGAAAAACTTCGCAGTCAGTTGCAGTGATACACAGCTACAATCCCAGCAACCAGAACACAGGGGAATCACAAGTTCAGGCCAGCTTGGGCCACTCAGCATAAAATAAAAAGTAAGAGGCTTGACAGTGGAGCGAGCTTAAATCCACACCAAACAAAAGCTGCTGGGGCTGAAGGTACAGCTCTGAGGCAGAGCCCTGCCTGCTATGCACCGGTTCTGGGTTCACCCAGCACCCTCCCCCACACCTGCACGGAACCCCACACGGAGTTCACTGGCAGAAGCTGCAGACACCGGTGTCCAGGGGCCTCCTTGAGTGCTTTACCTACCCCACCTAGATCCACGTATGTACTCCGAGCTCACACAGCGGGCATCGGGCGGCTCCATCCTTGGGACATGTCCCTGTCATTAATCGGAGCATGACCATGTTTATATTCCAGAACTCTCAACCCCTGAGCATCCACATTGCAAACCAGAGCGCTGAGGTGCTCAGGGGTGAGCAGGTGGCAGGGGAAGGGCAGGGTGCAGACTCCGTGTCCCTGCCTGCCATGTGCCACCTCCTCGCTGTGATGGGGAGGGAAAGACCTCAGCAGGGCTGGGCGCTGCCGCTTCCCACAGGTGCCTCTGTCTCACAGCTCAGTGCTGGACTCCCTCCCTTCTCAGCAGGGAGCAGGCTCCAGGATGGGGCCCCAGCTCTGAGGAGATGGGCTGGAGAGCAGGCCGTTGGTTACCCTGTTAATGCGGAGAGTCCAACCCCCTCTCGGCCCCAACCACCATCAGGAAGCCAATGCAGGTCAGAGCTGGTGCCTCACACAGCAAATCCATACCACATACACACAGGGATTCAGTCAACACACCATGGAGCCATAAATATGCACAGCACACTAATTGGTCTTTTCCACTGCTCTCCGTGTTTAGCCCTGTGGCGCTGAGTGCCCTCAGGTTGCCGTGTGTCCATCCCTGGACCTCCTCTCTTCCCCAACCAGAAGTCTGTGTCCATTCAATGCTAACTCCTCATCGTCCCCGGCTCTCGGCACCTATCCGTCCACCTTCTGACATCTGTGGGACTGTGGTACAAGTGGAAAGACAGAGTGTTTGTCCTTTGTAAGACTCATTTCACTGAGGACGGTGTCACCAAGTTTGGATTTGGATGTTTTACGATTCCTTGCATCAAGTGTGGTGGTCGAGTGAGTCACCCGTCTCTGCTAGGGGATCTAATGCCAGCTGTCCCAGGATAGATAACTACCCCCCCACACACCCATGCCCCTCTGTCGTGGACCACATTTCCAGCAGAGCCTGGTTATTGGAACAGATTTTATCTCCATGTCCACCTCCCAGACCTCACTGAAATTCCCAAATGCCTGGACTGTTGTTTGCTGACTTGCTCGTGGAAAGGGCTGCGTGGGCCTTTTTATCAGCTTGGAAACACATGGTGCACGAAGTAGGGCAGCGCCTGTCCCGGAGCCAACTCCCGCGCCCAGGGCCCAGGGCTCTGGCAGCTTCTGGCCTTTCCGCAGCCCTGCCCAGTCCTTCCTCCATGCAGCAAACTGTTCCTGCTGCTTCTGCAAGACAAAGGAGGCTGACCAAGTTCTCTGCAGCCACTCTGATGACCTGCAGCCACCTGTGTTGCCCCCCTCGATGCTCTAGCAGGAGACACTGGTCCCAGTCACCCCCGAGGGTGGACCCCCCTGAGTTGCTCCCCACCCTGACTGTCCCAGGCGGACCAGGCAGCTGCAGCAGCCCTCCAGGGAGCAGAGCGCAGGATTGCAACATGTGCACCTTTAGACTCCCAGTGCCACATGGGCAAGGACGCTGCTGTTTGTCTTGGCTCCACCTTTTTAATTAATTCCCTGCTGTCTTCATTTACGGCCTCATAAAACGACAGGATTAGAAAGCAAGAAATAGCAACTGGCAGTTGGCGTTGCCCTTTAGGAGGAAAGGCTGGGAGCGGTGCTGCCTTAGGAGTTCAGCAGTGAACATGTCACCTTTGCCTTACATATGAAGAGACACCCAGCTGCCTTGCAGAGCCCGCCCCTTCCTGTCTGCTTCCATCGGAAGTCGCAAGACGTCACCTCCGGGACCCATCCGACCTTCCACCCGACTGCCAGCACCTTGCCTCTCCAAGCTGTCCAGAGCTGCCCCAAGTCCACTCCCCAGCCTGCTTTCTTCCACGGCCCACACCATGCAGTCCGCCTCCACCAGCAGGGATGCCTTTCTCTGCTTTCCAGCGAAACCCCCTCAGGGGGCCCCCATGCATTATTGGCAAATGGAGAAGAAAATTTAGGGTGCTCAGCAAAACACCCCCTCTGAGACTCTGGTAGACTCCACAGACCAACTGCTCTTTGCTGCCCCCAAAACAACCTCTTCCTGGGACTCCCTAAGAGTGTGGCCTGTCAACATGCTTGCTGGTCCTCACGGAGGGACCCTCCAGACCTGATGCCCCAGCCCACACTGGTCTGGCTGTGGCTGTCCCCAGTCATGTGGGAGTTTAGTCCCATTTGTCAGCCAGTGGCACTGAGAAGGTGAAGGTTAAACCTGCTATGGTATTTAGGGGTGAAGCTTGGGAGGTCAGAGGCTTGGATAAGGTCCTCAGTGTGGAACCCCCACATTGCATCCTGGGGCTTTGTGAGAAGAGGGAAACAGCATAGGCACAGACCCCCTGGCTCCCTGGCTCCTTGCTTGTATGCCCTCCATGACCCAGAGCTCTGCCAGCAGAGGGCCACCACCAGATGTGACCTCAACCTGGCTGCTCCAGCACTGTGAGCCATAATAAACTCCTCCCCTCTCAAAAGTAGCTTCCAGGTTATTCCATTATGGCAGTGGACATTGAGTGGGTTGTGTCTAGATATCCCCCAACCCAAACCTCATCAGGCACAGGTGGGGGGCTTTTTAGAGGTAGTTGGGTCTAGAGTATGTGACTGAATCATGGAGCAATGCTAGGACTAAGGGTAGATGATTTCTGAATCAGTCCACTGATTCATTTGGCACCACTCTAATCCCAGCAGCTTGGATACAATAAAAGGGGCAGAAAGAAGCTGCTAAGGTTCCTGGCTTGCTTTGCTGCCTTCTGCCCACCATGAACTGATTCTCCTCTGCGAAGCCTGCCTGCTGTGCCCTGCCTTGGAGCCAGTCAACTGTGAACTAAAACCTCGACAAACTGTGAGCCAAATAAACCTTCCCTCCTTTAAATCTACATGTTGAGTGTTTTGTCTCAGCAACGATAGAAAAGTAGTTAAGACAGTGGAGCAGTGCACCCACCAAACCCACACCCACACATCTCCACCACCCCTTTGCTGCAGGGCAGGGCGGGCTCCCCACTCAGTATGTCAGAACCACATGGTTTGCATCTCGCTCCTGAGATTCAAAAGACAGAAAGAGACCTGACCACTGGGCATTTCCCACCCATGACTTCAGGTCACCTGCAGGACTTTCCTTTTTGATTCAGAGAGAAGCTGAGGAAAAGGTCACCTTGGCCTGGCATGGGGCACTGAGGTCCCAGTGGCCCCCAACTACCTCACTTCTGCCATAATAAACTTGGCAAGGCCACACCGGACCTTCCATGGCCCCAGACACCACGTGATACCCGATTATAAAATGTGCAGGGGCTGGGCATGTAGCTAGTGGCACAGCAAATCCCCAGCACTGAGAAAATAAAGACAAAAGTTTTAAGAGACAAGAGACTCAAACAGACATTTCCAGAGAAAATACAGATGGACATAAATGTGTGAAAAGATACTCAACGCCACTCATTAGAGAAATGCAAATAAAAACTAAGAAGGTATTATACAATGTGTCTCAGAAGACGAAATTAAACCTTACTCTAAGCACTTGAGGTAATGAGTATGTTAATTAGCTTGGTTGTAGTAATTTCACAGCACATATGTGTGTGTGTGTGTGTGTGTGTGTGTGTGTGTGTGGTTCTTTGAGACAAAGTCTTACTACATAGCCTAGGTTGGCATCGAGCTCACAGTGATTCTGCCTCAGCCTCCCAACTGCTTGAGTACATGCATGTACCACCATGCCCACCTTTAAAATACAATGTTGCCGGGCATAGTGGCACATGTCTGTAATCTCAGCACTTGAAACACAGAGGCAGGACAATCGCCAAGAGTTCAAGAACCAGCCTGGGCTACATAGTGAGTTCAAGCTAGAGGGGCAGAGCAGGCATGTGGCACTGCCTTCTGCATCTCAGGTGTTGGCGGGAGGCCACTCTCCCTCAAGCCCAGCTCAGAGCCCTCGAGGGAGAGGAAATGGCCAAGGACTCCGCCTCACCTCAGTCCTGGCAGCCAGGCAGCAGCTATCCCTGGAAAGCCCATCCTCTTTCTAAAGAAGTAGCACCAACAGCTACTTTCTCCCATCTCGTTCGCCCTCCTGGGACCTCCCTCACCTTTCCATGTCTGTGCCCACCCTTGTTTCTTCATGACCCAGACCAACACTTCCGCTTTCCAGCACGCAAGTGACAGTTCCTGGCATTCCCTGTGTGACACACATTGGCAGCCAGCATGACAGCAGCCTTCCAGCTGCACAGTGTGGAGGATTCCAGGCCCCCTGCTGAGGGTACCTGAGCTTCCCTTGGGGTCGTCTAAACAGGCATCTTCAGAAAGGACATTTATTGCCAAGACAATTGCAGATAAGGGAGGATCATCTGTCTGCCAAAATGACTTGGGCTGGGCCTGAGCTGCTGCGTTGTCAGAGTGATTTTAGCTCAGCCCCTGCGAGACATGAGGCTCTTACAAACTCAGATAAGGCCCTCGTCTTTATAGAGCTCAGAGGAGTAGAGGGGAGACGGGAGTTGCAGCGATAGTCGCCACTAGAGATAAGGAGAATATATATTTTGTTTAACCAAACCTGTCCGTTGGCTGGAGACGCCAATGAACTGGCATCCATCAAACCCTTTTCTGATTTACACGAATACCTGATTCCCCTGATAAGGAAAAGTGTAAGTCAACACTGCTGTGTTGTAATTGGGTGTTACCTGCCCAGATACCGCACTTTTTATCTACTGATCCTTTTGCAGTCTCCCTTTGGCTTTATCTGAGCCTGAGGTGTGACCAAATTGTCGTTTGTGCGTGTGCGTGTGTGCGTGCGTGTGCGTGCGTGCGTGTGTGTGTGTGTGTGTGTGTGTGTGTGATCCAAAGGTCCATCATGGACACATCCTGGAGACACGGTTGGGGTGCAGCGTGGGCCGAGGAGAGTGCTGCAGAGTGATGGATCTGTCGCGTAATCAGAGCAAAGCGCCTGCCGGTGTCTCCTCCGCCCAGCTCTTGTCTGTTATCCATCAGCCCGACGCGGGGAGCCCGAACCCAAGGCTGTCGTGATAAGGAGTCAAAACTGTGCTAAATCACCCCACACCTCCGGACTCAGTTTCTCCATCTAGGAGGGGGAGAACCATCCGCACCTCTGCGTATCTATCATGAGGATGGATGACCTGCGTTATGCCAAGTGATCTTAAAACAGGAAGGCTGGTGGATTAAATAAAGATTTACAAAGAATTATGTCCAAATGATCCTTATTTATGACGTGCTTCGTGAAGCTAATAGATGACAACTGGAAGGCGCCCAAGGGAAAACCTCATTTTCCAGATTGGGGGAGAGAGAATGAAGCCCAAGGAGGGGATGGGGAAGAACTTGTCCCAGATAAACCAAAGGCCCCTTCCCTGCCCCCTCTGGTTAGCCAGAGCCCAGGGGCGGAGCTCTGCCCTTCCAGCCTGGAGAGTGAGGCTCAGAAAGGATTTTTCAGCCACGCACAGAAGCGGCTGAGATGGAACTGGGCAGCACCGCAGAACATAGCGCAGCACCGGGCTGTGACTCCGCTGTGCCCTGCACCGAGGACGCAAAGGAGCCCGCTGTCCGAGCCACCGCGCCGCGCCTGCGGGTACCCGGGCCGGACTGTGCCCAGACTGAAAGGGAAACTCCACAACTAAGCCATGCGTGGATTTTAAATCCCAAGCTTTTGGGAGCCATGCGATGGAACCCTATACCACCTTCCCCACACCCTCTGCTGGGCCCGGCGAGGCCTGGGCACCGCGTGTGCTGTCAGCATTGTTCTGCTTTATTATGAGTTATGATTAATCTCTAATTTTATAGCAAACCCTATCAGAGGTTTGGGTGGAAGGGACACGGTATCCACAGT
Organism: Hydrochoerus hydrochaeris; assembly: GCA_004027455.1. Lineage (NCBI taxonomy): Eukaryota > Metazoa > Chordata > Mammalia > Rodentia > Hydrochaeridae > Hydrochoerus > Hydrochoerus hydrochaeris. The sequence goes on from PVLA01001868.1 coordinate 122,986, forward strand.
GTCCAGCGCTCTCTGTAACCGCAGGTACCCCCAAAGGACGAGGAAGGAAGCTGTTGGGTTTCACAGTGAATGAAAATAGTTGTTTGGGAGAGTTTAATTTAAAACAGTTTCTAAAGTTGCTGATTGGTTAATAGTCTATTAACAAATATCTCATTCTTTTCTTGGATTTTTTTTTTGGTTTTTTTTGCAAGCAGGACAGAAGTGCATAGGCCGGTCATGGCGGTCTATGCTTATTATCCCAGCACTTGGGAGGCTGAGGCAGGAAAACTGCTGAGAGTTTCAGGGCAGCCTGGGCAGAGTTAGTTCAAGGCCATTCTGAGTTACATAACAAGACCCTGCCTCACAAAAAAAAAAAAAAAAAAAAAAGAATGTACAAAATGTAAAAACCAAAGCCCCCCCACTGTCACCCCTGCCCCTTGTGGTCCTCCCAAGGGAAGGAACTTAAATCTGCAGAACGGCCTGACCCTCTGAAAATGCAAACCTGCCCCAAGGCTGTGGTTTCCCACAGTAACCTAGGCAGGGTGGGTGTCTGAGTCCCCGGGTGTCACTGCTTGTCACACAGGGACACACTGTGCTGTGATGGTAGCATGGGCCGTGACGTGGAGAGGGCACACTCCCCACACAGCCACCAGGAAACGTGGGCCACACAAGCAGCACCGGGAGACTTTGCCCCCAGGAGACACTGACTCAGCTTTGCTCCTTATGTGGCCTCTGAGGTAACTGGCCCTGTGGGCTCAGCCTGGGCGGCTCAGTCACAAGGCCCTTTGACATGGGGAGGCTCAGAGACATCCCCGAGTCAGGCGCTGTGAGCCACTTGATGAAACAAATAATAAAACCAGAGCCATGAGGTCGTGGGCAGAGGGTCGCATTCCTGGGACCCAGCTCAAGCTCCATCTCTGTAGCACACTCGCTGACTTCCAGCTCCTGGCTGTACAATGTGGTCATCACAGCCTTGAAGCTGGAAGCTTTGCAGAGGGCGGCTGGCCCTGCATCGGACCCCTCCTCTGGCCTGCAAACCGTCACCAAGAGCACTCGGCCCATCTAGTTTTCCCAAAACACTGGCAGCACCTCGGTGCATCTAGCAGCACAGCTGTGCTGTGTTACCTGACCTGTTACTGTCAGCAAGCGAGCGAATCTTTTAAGATATGTATGTTACAACCAGCTACCATATGTGTACTGAATTTGTACGCAAGCCAGGGACTGTTGGGTAACATAAACAGTCATTTTATAATTTAATAAGCAGAAATAAATTTAAAAATAAAAATAATTTAATAAGCAGAGCTGTTAAGTGGATATTAACTTCTGAAAAAACAGCAAGATGACACCACAGTATTGCGAAGGCAGAAACTAAGGAGGCAGATATTACTCCCAGGCTGGGCAATCGAAAGGAAAAAGTTGAAATTAGTAATGTTCAGATACTTAGAGAAGGCACAGATGCCCTTGGCATCTCTGTGGGGTCTACAGGGACAGGAAAATTCAACACTCAGGCAGGGGAGGGAGTGTTAGGTACTTACACCCACTCTCCAGGAGAAATGCCATCATCATGTACTGCTAGCACAGACAAGTAAAAACTACAAAGAGAAAAACACTGGGCTCTCTGAGCTGCTGCAAATAAAAATACTTTTGCTCCTTCCTTCCAATTTTTTTTTGTGATTTATATTTTTCTTGTGTTATTGCATTGGCTTGCCTTTGTGGAACAATAATGAAGAACTTGTTTCTTTTGTTCCAACCAGGAATGGCTTTTATCACTAAAGAGTGCACCTGATGCTAATGTTTGACTGGAATTGGATATTTTTATTATGTTACAGAAATATCCTCCTATTCTAATTTTTACTGAGGGGCTTGTTTATTGTAATCAGGGAAGGAGATTGAATTTTGTTAAATGCTTTTTGTTCCTACTGGTATAGTATAGTTATATAATTTTTCCTCCTTTTACTGCATACTATATTTTATTAATTTGTTCCCAAATATTAAATAACCTAGCTTCCTACACTGTCCTGCATTGATATTTTTAATATCTTGCTGATTTCAGCTTGTTAATATTTTATTCATTTAGAATTGTTGCATCAGGGGCTGGGGATTTAGCTCAGCATCATAAGTGCCTGCCTGGCAAGTGCAAGGTCATGAATTCAATCCTTGGTACAAAAAAAAAAAAAAAAAAGAATTGTTGCATCAATATTAAGAAATACAATTTCATTAAAATTATTTTCAACTTATTTCAATTTTGTCCTTCATTTTAAAATGAAAGGCTGGGGATGTGGCTCAGTGGCAGAGCTCTTGCCTTACATACGTAAGGCCCTGGATCCAATCCCCAGCACCACAAAAAATAAAATAAAATAATATAATTAATTAAATTAAAGATCAAACAGCTGGACGTGGTGGCACATGCTTGTAATCCCAGCACTTGAGAGGCTGAGGCAGGAGGATCCACAAGTTCGAGGCCAGCCTGGGCTACAAAGTGAGTTCAAGGCCTGCCTGAACTACATTGAGAGACCCTGTCTCAAAAAAACAAAACAAAACAAACAAACAACAACAAAAGCCCTAAGATTGTTATTATTCCAAGGATCTTCTGGTTTGATAGTACTTTCCCCTCCCCCAAATGAAAGGAATCTAGATGACTATGTCTGTGCTCTTATGACTGTGGAATAAAGCCATTCTTAGTTCTTCCTTCCCTATTAGCTGTCAGTTCTAGGTGGAACCTGCTCATCTGTCTCTTTCGGAGACACTGCCATTCCCAGCCTTGCATACTCCATGGGTGACGGAGGAGCCATAAACCCCAAGTCACCAACAAATACAGAAAACAAAGCCTGATGTCTGTAGCCAAAGCACCAGGAAAAGACCAACATCTCAATATGGCAAGACAGAAGGCTTTTACTCACTGCAATAGCCCAGCCAAACATCACATAGAAAGGGGAGAAAGGATCTAGACCCCCATCCTCTCCAGGCTGCAGAAAGACATTCCAGCTCCCCTAACAGAGAGATGTCAGACCAAACAAGGAAATGGAGTAGCTTTCATTCCACAAGGCAGGAATGAGGCTTCTGACCACACTGTCAATAAACACCCCACAGGAAGCCCAGACTCACGCCTGCCCCAGAAGTCATGAGGCTACCACAAGTTGCTGGCGTGGTGTGAAAGGAAACCTGGAAGAGAGCTGGGACTCTCACCTTCTCACGTCCTCATCCTGGTAAGGAGGTCAGGCCCTCTCTTGATGCACACGCAAGCAGGTGGACAGCAATAATGACAGGGCCACCGAGGGTGCCGGACACAGTGGAATCAGCAGATGCTTGGTGGGGAACTTGGATTCCCAGTGCCAACAAGAGGCAAATTCATCTTGTTTTCTCTCTCTTTTGCTTTCATTTTCATTCATTTCAGTACATTTTTAAAATGTCATAAAATGTCATTGATTGTCATGTGCCACATAATAATTTAGATTTAGAAGTGCCACATAATAGTGTAATTTGCAAGTGTATAGAAATTTTTCAGTTATTTTTATGCTATTGATTTCTTGTTTGACCTTGTTGTGGTCAGAGAACACACTGTATAATTTCAGTTTCAAGTGAAACCCAAACGGGATAATCCCAAAGAAATTCTCACCATGGCTGGGCATGGTGTTGCATGCCTGTAAACCCTATTCCAAAACTTAAAAATAGAGAAAAGCTGGAGGTGGTTTGGAGATGTAGCTCAGTGTGAAGGCCCTGCCAAGATTCAATCTACAGTACCAAAAAAAAGAAAGATCCAACTCTATGCTGTTTTGAAATTAACTTCAAATATAATAGTATAAATAGCTTAAAGTAAAAGACATAACATGCATACACCAATCAAAAGAAAGCTGAGATGGCTATACTAATATGCTATAAAATACACTTCCAAACAAACAAAACTACTGGATATAGAGAAGGACACAACTGACAAAAGACACACTCCATCAAGAAGTTATAGTAAATCTAAACATGCATGCACCAAACAACAGAGCTCCAAAATATGTGCACCAAAAGCTAATAGAGCTGAAAGAAGACATCAATAAATCCACAGCTACAGTTTGAGGTTGCAACACTCTTTTATCAGCAATTGATAGAAAAACTGAACAGAGAATTAGCAAGCAAATAAAAGAACTCAGAAACAAAAACAACTGTGATATAATAATCAACATTTATACAACACCCCACCCAACAGCGTAGAATACACACCAAAATAAGCCATATTCTGGGCCATAAAAGCAAGCTTAAGGTCTTAAAAAGAACTGAAATTATACAGTGTGTTCTCTGACCACAACAAGGTCAAACAAGAAATCAATAGCATAAAAATAACTGAAAAATTCCTATACACTTGCAAATTACATTATATGTGGCACTTCTAAATCCATGACAATCAATGACATTTTGTGACATTTTAAAAATGCACTGAAATGAATGAAAATGAAAGCAAAAGAGAACAAAATCTGAGGAATATAAGTAAAGCAGTGCTGAGAAGGAAATTTGTAACACAAAGTGTTTATTACATCGGAAAAGAAAAAAGTACCCTATCAACTCTTAGCTCCTACCTCAGGAAACCAGAAAAATAACATCAGGGAGGAAATGAAAATGTTGTGAGTAATGATCACTGAAACTGAAGATGTAAAAATCATTAAGAAAAATAATTTAAACAAAGATCTGACTCTTACTGAGGATACAGCTCATGGGCAAAGTGTGTGTGTGTTGGATGGTCAGGGTCCTGGGTTCAATTTCCCATGCCACAGAGAAAAGAGAAAGGGTATGGGGGAGTTAGCTCTTTGTAAGGATCAGTAAAATTGACAAACTTTTATCTAAACTGAATTTTTTTAAAAAAGAGTGAAAAAGATACAAATGACTAAATTTAGAAATGAAATGCAATATTACTTTAGACCTTTCAGATATCAAAAGGTGTTCTGTGGTCAACTCTACATACATCCAGTTTAACTGAGATGAAATGGATCAAGTACCCAAAAAGCACAAACTATCACAATTCCATTAATGTGAAATAAGCCATTTAAATAGCCTTACAACTCTTAAGTAAATTGAGCTTGTAATTAAAACTCCCTAGAAAGAAATACTCAGGTCTACATAATGTTACTGGAGAATTCTACCAAATGTTTACAGAAGAACTAACACTAACTAATACCCAAAAAGAACACTACAGTCCTATATCTCTTATTACATAGATGCAAATCCTTAACAAAATATTAGCAAACAGAACACTGCAATAAATAGAAAGAATTACACACCATGAGCAGCAGGAGTTATTGCCAGGTGTTTAGAAAGGTGCCATATTGAAGTCAATCGATGTGACCCACCACACTAACAGGCTAAGGAAGATAAATCATATGATACTGTCAGTTGAAACAGAAAAAAGGTTTTGAAAATATTTTACAACCATTCACATAAAAACTCTGAAAGTAAGAATAGAGGCAATTTTCTCAACCTGAAAATAGACACAAAAATTCACTGTTAAAATTATATTTAATGATAAAAGGCTGAATGCTCTCCCCAAGACTAAGCAAATAAGGATTTCCATTTTCATTAGTTTTATTCAGCAGAGAACTGCAAGTCCCAAAAAAGTTCAAAGAATAATAATAAAAGAAAATTTTGGATTTGGGATTTGGGATTTTGCTGGGGATTTAGCTCAGTGGCGTAAGCACCTGCCTGGCAAGTATGAGGTTGTGAGTTCAATCCCCAGTACCAAAAACAAAACAAAACAAAAAAAACATAGATTTTTAAAAGTGCACCTATTTAAAGATAACACAATCATCTACCTAGAAAACCCCAAAAGACCTACAAAGAACACTCCTAGATCTAATAAATGAGATCTGTAAGATTGTAGGAGACAGATCAACAAGCAAACATAAGTTATATTTTATATCATGAAAGAATTTAAAGACTTGATAAACGGAGGGACATACAATGTCCATGGATTCCAATTGACATTGGAAAGAGATCAATTCTCCCCAAAATTTATATTTAGGTTCAATGCAATTCATGCAAAAGTTCTAGCAAGAATTTTTTGCAGATACAATCAAGATTATTCTGAAATTTATGTAGAAAGACCAAAGATCTAAAATAGCTAAAGCAACTTTGGAAAAGAATAGATTCTATCACAGTAGTAGTGGAGGCTGTGTAGGGTTAGTATAGCAGTAGATGAACAGATGAAAGGAACAGAGCAGAGAACCTGGAAAATAGATCTACATGCCTTTAGTCACTCAACAGCAAAAGCCATTCAACTTGTATTTTGGACAAATTGTCCTGGAGCAATAGGACATGCATAGGCCAAATAGATAAATTTTGCCCTAAATTTACACTTCACATAAAACTAACTCAAAATGGAGAGTAGATTTAAATATAAAATACATAAGTATAAAATTCTTAGAAGACAGTTTTCATAACCTAGACCTTGCTGAAGACAGCTTAGACTTGCAAACAAAATTACAGCCATAACAGAAAAAAAATCAATAAACTGGGCTTCATAAAAATTTAAAACTTTTGCTTTGTGAGATTCTTTTTTTTAATTTTATTTAAAGACAGGGAAAAAATAAAGCAAAACAGGAAAAAAAAGAGTAGAAACAATACAGAATTTCAAAAAAATGAACAATAAGAAACCACTAGTTGATATATTACATATTGTCTTCCAGGATGTGGTTGTTCAAGTTACAAAATCAAAGCATAGAAAGTGGACATTCAAACAGTGAGGCTGCAAAGAGCTCCGTTCTCTGATCCAACAAAAACTTAACAACATAATTATCAATCCTACACCCTTAAATATACATGCAGTTATATCCTTTAGAGCACCTGCTTTTCCTCCTTTTGCTTTTTAAGTCCATTATCTGTTTAGTTATATCATGTTTCAGGTTGCTCAGTGCCTTGCTGATCTGTTTTGTTGTTGTTATTTTTTTCCTTATTTATTATTTTATTTATTTATTTTATTTTGAAGGTAGTAAAATACAGCATAACAAGACAGGACATAGCCAACTGAGGCAGTGCAGCAAAATTGGCACAGAACCTCACAGCAGGCCACCAGGACAACAGCAATAGACACAATAGTACGTCTGGTTTTTCTCAACAATAGTTGTTCCTTCAATCAGGTAGAGCAATATTGAAGGAAATACCAAAATTACAAGAACAGAATATTGAAAAGAGCAATACCATTCATCCAAATAGAGAATAACAGAGATAAAAATATTTGTCCTCAATAAGATGGCAGAAGAAAATCCCCTTATTTGCTACATTGCATATAGTCAAACTCTCAAGACATGATCAGATCTCTAGCTCTCACTTGCTACTGGGGGTGGGAGAGGGGTGGATGTTTGATTCTTACCCTACACCTTGGTAGGCTCACAGCCACCCTCCAGAGGGGTGAACTGGCTGCCCCTTTTCCCAGTGCCCCAAGATCCAACATGGCGGTCGTGGATCTCCGGAAACGCTGATATGGTTCTCGCCAGGCCACAGCCATTTACCAGAGTAGCATACTGCGGCTGCCTGTTTTCCCAGCACCCCAAGGTCCAACATGGCCTGAAAGAGATTCTTAAGAGGAAAAGACATCTGGTGTGGTGGCACACACCTATAATCCCAGCTACTTGGAAAGTTGAGGCAGGAGGACTGTGAGTTCAAAACCAGCCTGGATGACTTGGTGAGACCCCACAGAGATGAGGCCCCTAGCAGAGACCTTGCAGCACAAGGCCCTGGGTTCAATTTCCAGTCCTAACGACAACAACAAAATAAAGACAATGTACAGATTTGGAGAAAATACTTGCAAGCCATGCATCCGGCAAAGGGCTCACACATCCAGAACAGTAGACGTGTTCAAAGAACAGAAAGAGCAGGCCTCAAATAGTTTCCTCAGAAATTGTCTCTGACCCTCTCACAGGTGTGGACTTCAAGTGACTTTCAGAGCTCTCGCTGGTGTTACCGTGATGATGTCAGCACCGTCCTCATCCCTGGGTTGACCCTCTGATCCCGCAGGACAGGCAAGGAGCGCAGGAGACGCCAGGCCCTTCCTGGGCACAAGCGGGCTCCGTCACCAGCAGCCTCCCTCCCCTCACCTGTGTGTGGCTCCCCGGCTGCCCCAGCACCCCCTCCACACCCTGGGTGGTGAGATTCCTGGGCTCCACCCCCACGAGTACCCCACTGGCCACCTGGGTCACCTGGGCTGAGCTGGGCTGACAATCATGGAGTTTCAGGGTCCCGAACACGTAACATCTCTAGAAAGTCTGAATCATGAGAGACCAAAACGGACTTCCTTCCACCACACAAAACAACTCACAAACCTAGAGAAAAATGGAAATACACCAAATGTCTGTAATGCTCGCAGGGTGTTATTTTTAACTTTGGAACACAAACATTTATTCTCTATGAGCTGGATTTTTTTCCTGGATCTCGGGGGCCCCATATGCTGTGAGAACTCGAGATTCATGTGGTCACATGCAGAGCCCTGAGGTAAGGAGACGTCAGAACTGTGAGTCAAGAGTAGGTCTCTTGCTGCTGCCCTAGGATTCCAAAGTCTACTCTGACCCGCTCCGGTGCAATTCTACTGAAAAAGTGTTTTCTTTTGCAGTCTGTCCCCAATATGACCCTAAGTGGGCTACATGGAAGTCACTGCTTTCAGTGCTCGCTACATTTGAGGATGGAGACCACTTCTCCAAATCTTAGAACAAAACTCCATAAGGTACAGATAACATAGCAGTGACCCAAACGATTATATAGAGAATCATCATGCAATCCAGCAGCTCCGCTCCTGGGAATATAGCCAAAAGAACCGACAGCAGGAACTGGAACCAGTATTTATTCACCCGCATTCATGGCAGCATTATTTCCTCCAATCAAAAGACAATAACAACCCACGTGGCTTTCCACAAATGGACAGACAGACAAACGTGGTCTACACGTACTTGGAAAATCATTCGACTAAAAAGGAAATTCTGACATGGACCTCAACATGCGTGAGCGGTGAAGACATGCTGAGCAATATACAAAGCATAAGATGAATGTTTGCATTTTTAAAAAATGTGTTACAGGATCAGGGATTTAGCTCAGCAGCATAAGCGCCTGACTGGTAAATGCGAGGTCATGAGTCATGAGTTCGATCCCCGGTACCAAAAAAAAAAAAATTGTTACAGCAAAAGACACACTGACATTCATCTCCCTTCAAATAGTCCCCCTTGCTGCAAACACGTGGACCCCACTGCTCTGAAGCAGCTCTGGAAGTCCTCCTTCATGCCTTTATAAGGTATGATCGAAAATACAGTGAATGCTGCTGCTGAGTGCCATCCAATGGAAGGACAAGCAGGAGGAAAGGCAGCATGTGCCCTCGGCTGCCTTAATCATGGACCTGAGCAGGAATGACTTCTGGTTCTTCCCCAAAGTCAAAATCGCCATGACAGGGAAATGTTTTGATTTGATTCCAGGCATGGAGGAGCCACAATAGTTCAACAAAAGACACAAGAGAGGACTTTCCAGAACTGCTTCAGAAAGTGGCAAGAATGACGGGCCAACCCATCCTTTGAACACACACATCCAGTATGTGTATTTTAAGGGAGGAGGAGTATTTTGGAGACTACTGACAACACACATGCCTTTTACTGTAATAAATTTTTAAAAATGCAAACATTCACCTTATTTTCCATCACACCTCTTAAGCCAGTCCCAGAAGGACAAACGCCCTACGGTTCCACTGATATGAGGCACCTAGAGAGGTCCAGTTCGTGGGGACAGAGAGTGGTACAGAGGCGGGCTGGGAAGTAGCCTGATGGTCGACACACAGGCAGAGAGGCCTTGGTGCCATCGCTGGTGGTGCAGTGCGGCTGTCGCCAAGCACCAGAATAGGAGACAGAGGGGCTAATTCAATGGCACTGAGTTTCCGTGAGGGACGATGAACTGTGGAGGCCGATGGCAGCGATGGCTGTGTGACACGAGTGCACATTAGGTTGACATGGCACCTAGTGCCGCTGGACTGTGTACCGTGAAACGGTGGAAGTGGTAAAGTTCGTGTTTTGTGTGTTTCACAATAGCAACAACTCCAAGTGTGACATGCTCCCCTGGTGACAATGGCAGGGCCTTGGACAGAGATGTCACCCAGCATCTGTGTCTGCACCCTGTCCTGGTCCTGATGGGCTGGGTCTTCAGGAATAAGAAGGAGCTGGCGCTGCAGGAGTTGGACAGAAAACCCACCTGGAGGAGCAGTGCAGACACCTTATCTGTCACTGGGGAGAGACTCCTAACTAACATTCTCAGGAGGACAGTTCCATGTTCCCCTTAAGGTTTCACTTTTCCTTCCAGCCCTCCTGCACCTCTCTCTCTCTGCTTCGCTGCACACTAGCTCTTTGGCGTGTGGGGGTTCCCTAGTCTTTTTCTCTCCCGGGTTCCTGCTCCAGATTTGGAGGTAACCGCTGGTCTCCCCTTTCCTTGCAGAGATTGCTGTGAGGACCCTGGGTGGTGAGGAGCTGGGAAATGCATGAAAAGAGAAAGGCATTGTGTTTATTCTTCCTGCAGGGACTGCATGAGGACACTCATCCTAAACAAAGCCTGACCTGAGACAGGGCCTTCTGCAGCAGCCACCTGTCAAGAGACATCTGTTTGCTCAGTTCCTTAAATCACACCTGGGCTTTCTCCCTGCCTTCCTTTCTGTCCTTTCTGTATACCTGGGCCTAGGATCCTGGGCCATCTGGGCCAGGCACACCCATGGCGTGTAGAGAATGAGCTCCCCATCTCCAGCAGTATTCAAACAGTGCAAACATCTGGCAGGGGATTCCTGCTTTGTGTGAGAGTTTTGAATTCTCAGGTCTCTTTCTATTCTGAGATTCCATCAGTTTCTTTACCCTTGGCCTAGAATTCAGTGATCTGGAATCCAACATGGTCTGCCTCTTCCTGGCTGTGTGACTTGGCCTACACAGCATGTTCTTGACTTTTGTCAGCTCAGTTACCTGACCGGGGTGATAATATACAATCTGTCTACACCGCCCTGTTAGGAGGAACCCCGGTGCTAGTGCTCTGGGAAACCTTTTTCTTGCTGTGCTGTTTCTACCCAACTGCACAACATGTGCCACTACTGCAGAGCAGCCCTCCTGGTTGGTGGAAGGCAGGACTGGCATGGACCAGCACTTCTCCCTGGGTGCAGTGATTCCTTACCTTTGCTGCCTGTCCCCTGGGGTCCTTCAGAGCAAAGAGCTGGAGAGGCATCTCCCTCTGGAACCTCATGAACACTGACATTTTTAGCATGCCTGGCCAGGGCTTCATTCCCTAGCAGGGCTTCCTTCCCCTGCTACACATACCGAAGAGAAAAACCCATGTGCAGGGCTTGCTGAATTAATGAACCACTTCCCTTATCTATTTTTCCTGTTATCTAATTCTGGAGGGAAGCGGGTTGCTGGGAGGGAGCTGGAAGACAGGACTCACAACTGCTCCCTCCCACGGGCTGAGGACAGCCAGGAAAGGCAGGCCAGGCCCCAGGCTGCCCCTGAGAGTTTGCTGCAGCCAGGCTGGGCCTGAGGTACGCAGGGACACTGCTCTCACCGTGGGTGAGTCCCCTTCTGGCCCTCCAGGTGACGCCGCTGCTGCTGCTGCTGCCATGGATGCCGGGAGGTTGGGAGGAGCCACTGGGAGGCAGGAAATGGAAGGCTGAGAAAACTCCAGGATCTGGGGCTGTGTTGAGAGGGATGAAGGGGAAAGAGGGGAGGACAAGACCTTACCAGGGCCAGCCCTGCCAGCTCCCCACAGCAAGGAGGCCCTGTGGGAGGCCTGGGTCTTTGCCGAGGAGAGAAAGGACGACCTTCTCCAAGGCCAAGCCACAGAGGCCTAGCTTCCGGTCTGCTTTCTCTCTACTTCATTTCTCTTTCTCTTTCTGGCATTGCTTGGTATTTTAGTTTCTCCATTTCCTGGCTCAGAGGTCCATTCCAACAGTCAGAAATAGATGAGGTGATCGGTCTCTCAAGGACAAGCTAGCTGGAAAAATTCACAGCAGACCCAAGTTCCATTGCTTTCCTAGGGTCCTCTCTCTCTCTCTCTCTCTCTCTCTCTCTCTCTCTCTCTCTCTCTCACCCCATCAGAAGGCTCCTGTGAACCTTCCCAGCCCCATCAGAACTGCTCAGTGGCCTGCGTTTCCTGTGGCCTTCATTAGTGAAAACTCTTACAGGATCTGAGACTTCTCTTTGGCTATTCACTGAGCAAGCAGGGCCAGCCAGGCATGGGGTGAAGTTTAATTTTCACTTATTCTGGAGCCAGGTGTGCGATGGGCAGGGGCAGAGATGGGTCTCCACCCCACTGCGTGCTTGGAAGGGCTTGGCTGTCCGGCTTTGGGTTGAATATGCTTTTGACTGAATACACTTTTGCAAATGAATCCAATTTAACCTCTTCTTCCTTGAGAGTCTAGTGTGAGCCACTGAACTTTGAATTTTATTTGTAGCTGAGAAAAGTGCTGAGTCCAAAAGCAAAGGAGGCACCCAGGTAGGGGCAGGAGCAGCCTTGAGATGGCCTGGGCAGGGGACTTGGAGGCTGGCTCTGCCCTGCGTTGGTGGGAACCACGGCCTCTGCCAGCCAGTCCCTGCTGCCGTGGCCTCCTCCTCCTTCTCCTCTACCTCCTCTGCTCACAGGTTGAAAACAAACAATGGCATTTTTAACTCTGCAGGCCCTGGAGCAAGACTTTCTGGCATTGGGTGGGATGGGGTTTAAAGTCTTGGTCTCAGCGCCTGGACTGCCAATATTAGTTTTGCCTGACAGAGAGAGGAGAACCATTCTCTGTGAGTGCCTGGGCTTCTCCAGTCTCCCGCGCCGACTTCCAGCCGGGTGGATTCTAACTCTATTTCAACACTTCCACTCTTTTTTCCCCCGGCTTCCTGGCTTCCTAGCCCTGGTTCGGTTTTTCCCTAGGGCTGGTACTTTCACTCTTTATAGTCTCCAAAAGCAAAGGGAATTAAAAGAGTATTAGCTGGGAGAAATCAGGGAAACCTCCTGTTATTCGGGTTCCCACAGTCGGATTGGCTTTTCAAAATTATTAGTAATCATACTTTCAAATGTTCCGCTCTTGCTGGTCTTGTTTTGATAAATCGTCCTCGAGTTGGAGACCCTCGAAACCTCCATTCGATGAACATGAACTCTCTTGTTTGCAAAATTCATTTTTAGCCACAGAGACTCTGCCACTAGTGCCCTTTTGTTTTTTCTACGAATGCGTCTCAGACTGTGATCCCAGAGGGACAAGGATCCCTCAGGCAGTTTCTGGGTTTGGTGCTGAGGGAATGTTAGTTATTAAGCGGCTCTTTATTCCTGTTCTGTTCCTCGAGTCCAATAAAATACCTGTTTCCAATGGCTTTTTGATTCCTGGTTATATTTGCCGAGTGATTTACAGGACGGAAAGTTGCAGTTCGCGCGCGTGTGACGCCCAGCACTACCCGGGGCCGGCTCCGCGGGGAGGAGGAGGACAGGGCCGGCGGCGCGCAGAGGAGAGAACTCCAAGCCATCAATCTCCCATTGTGTAAACACAGCTCCAAGTGGAGACTCGAGGCAATTATCCGAATAATTGGGGGGGCACTTTCACCTGAATTATCTAGATAAACGCGCGCTGCAGGGACATGTCCGCGCACCGCTATGTAGGCCCTGTGCGGGCTGCTAGCTTCGGGCCCATGCAGCGACCTTTCTGTGGGTCCTGGGGTCCGGGTCGGGATGGGGAGGGAAGGGGAACTTGTCAGAAAAGCTTAAAAGGGGCTCCCGCCGCGCCTCGGGGAGGTGGAGACGCCGCGGGGCGCCCGGGCTCTGATAAAGCCCCCGAGCCATCTAAGGTCAATAAACGCTCGGCGTCAGCCGGGGGCCGCGGAGCTGTGGTGGGATGGGGGCGCGGGACGCTGTCGCTGTCGCTGTGGGCGGCAAAATGAAAGGAACCGAGCAGGGGGCTCGAACCCGAGGGGGCCGGATGCGGGCTCAGCCGGGGAGGGGGCCACCTGGCGACCCCGGCCAGCCGGGCGTGGCCTCAGAAACAGCCCGGAGCCCTGCCAGGGGTGTGCGGAGGGACGAGGGCGCGTTACCGGGGCGCACAGGAGGCCTCTGCGCTCCCCACAAAGATGCGCGGGGAAAAGTCAGGGCGCTGTCTGGGGGGAGGGAAATCAGGACCAGCAGGACGGTCGGGCCCCGGCGGTCTCCGAGCGAGCGTGGTGGCCCTGGGCGGTGCACGCGCGTGGCCTGGAGGGGTGACTCGGCCCCAGGTCGAGCTGTCCAGACCGCGGCGACCCGCCGGGCCTGGAGCCCGGAGCCTCCCGACTCCGCGGTGGTCAGTCGCGGGAAACCGAGCGGCACCGGGAGCGCGGGGCGGCGGTGGCCAAGGCTCCAGGTCCAGGTGTCCTTCCGTGTAAACCGCAACCCCGGCCTGCGCCTCGCGGCCACGGAGCCGCCCCGGCTCTCCAGGGTAGTGGCCCAGGGTCCTCGGCGGCGGGTCGGAGCTCGGGGGAGCCCAGGCCGCAGGCAGGCGCAGGACTCGGTACCGCTCAGAACCGGACCGGGGAGCTGGGTGCACTGGGAACCCCCACTCCGCCTTGGGGGACACGGAGCCCCGCGCGGCTGCCACCGTCTAGCGAAGTGGCCGTCCGCGTCCACTCGCACGCGCCACCCCTAAGCGGCATCCCCAAAGGGCCGGCGGCCTGCGGCTGTTCGGCGAGCACCAGACGCCGGTCCCTTCGGCGAACCTGGGGTGTCGCTCCGCGTCACAGCTCGCCTGGCCAGACGATGACGACCAGGAGGACGAGGGTCGCGCGTCCCGGCCAGGGTGGTCTCGTCAGCACCCACAGGGCAGGGTCCACTCCCAGGGCAGGCTCGGGCCCTGGTTCTCGGGTAGCACGCGGGGGACACGGGGCGCACGGCGGGCGTCCGGCCTCGGCCGCGGAGGGGTAGATGGGCAGCCGCGAACCTGAGCCCAGAGGCTCCGGCGCAGCCCGCGTGAAGGCGCCCAGGAGCGCGGGCCTCGGGGCCTCCCCGACCCTGACGAGGCGCAGGCGCCTCACAAACCCGGCCTTCCCAGCCGGTGCGGGGCCATGCCAGCACTGGGCTCCCGGGTAGGAGCCGGGGCGGGAGGGGCGCCGCGAGTTCGAGGCCAGTCTGGGTTACACAGTGAATTGGAGGCCGGTTTGAGCCGCACAGTGAGACCTGTCTCAAAACCCAAAAGAGAGAGAGAGAGAGAAAGGGACAGAGAGGAAAAGAAAGGAAGGAAGAAGGGAGGAAGGGAAGGAGGGAAGGAAGAGCCTTCGGACTCTTCCTACCGCCCTCTCAGCCCTGGCCGCACCGCACCGGGACGAGCCGATGGTCTGGTGTTTGATTCTGAGAAGGTTGTTTCTCCCCAGCCACTACCCGCCACCCGCTACCCGCAGGGACCGTCTGTGCCTGTCTAGCAGCGTCCTGCTTGTCTGCTTAAGGCTCCCATTCGCTCGCTCTCTCTCTCTCTCTCTCTCTCTCTCTCTCTCTCTCTCCACTTTCTCCACCTCCCCTAACCGTTTTCCCTTTCTAGGTTCATCTCAATCCTCCCTCTTCTTTACTGTTCTCCATTATTTGTTCTTTTCTACCCGTGTCCCTGTGTTGCTTCTGTTCTGTGCGGGCGGCAGCGACGCCGCTGATTCATTGAGCCTAATGCTTCGCTCTGCTTTTAAAGTTTCCTGTCTGGCTTGGCCACTTCTCATCCCACCCGGGTGCTCTTGGCCCTTCTAATAAATTCGTCTTATTAATTCAGGTGTAGTACTTACAGGCACAAATTGTTTGGTAAGATGGTTTCAGGCAATGAATCAAAAGCCTTCCCATTGGTAGATTATTTTAATCTCTGAACATTAAACTACATTGTAAAAAAAAATGTAAAAAACTGGGGCTGGGGATTTAGCTCAGCGGCATAAGTGCCTGCTTTGCAAGCACGGGGTTGTGAGTTCAATCCCCGGTACCAAAAAAGAAATGAAAACTACATTGTAATTATTCAGTTTGCCCTGAAGAAATTGTTTACATTTCCACCTCTAAATAAATGTCCCGGGATAGTTTTCCAAGGGATAGATAGGTGTCTATCAACACTGATTCTCTAAGAATCGTGGGGTTTTTTTACATGTTGTAGAAACATCAAACTGAGCCTGACGATTTACCCTGCCACATTGTATATTATGGCTTTCCAAAGATCTAACAGGAAACTGATATGGTATAAATAGATAACTTTTGCTTGTTCACCAACTTAGATTGTATTTGTTTTCTGTTCAACCACAGTAGTTCTATCTTAATAATGATAGAACAATTAGTTTTTCCTCGTAGATAATAATTCTGAGTGCTTATTATTTGTTTTATGTAGAATTTGTTGCTAGATAGTGTGGAAGAATCTTTATGCAAGGTGTTGATAAAATTGCAGAGGACTGTTGCTTTCCGAAAATGGAGATTAAAAAAAATTAGTCCATAGGAAAACAAAAAAGAAACCTTTTAAAACTGCTAGTGAAACTTTCTCTTTAATGCTTCTTAAAAACCAGTAAGGGGGCCGGGAATTTAGGTCAGGGGCATAAGCGCCCGCTTGGCAAGAACGAGTTCGTGAGTTCGATTCCCGGACCAAAAAAGAAAAAAAAATCAGTAAGGGGTTAAAAAAAAAAAAGATGGGTGAGGACCTCAGAAGGGGGGTAAGAAAGCTGCGGCCCGGCCCTGGACGCAGTGGTCCTGGGCCAGGAAAAAGCACAGGCCGGATCCCGCGGGAGGGCGCCTTCCCCTCGTCCCGGCACACCTCAGAGTCGCCGTCCGGGCCCTCCGTAGCACGCCGCTGACAGCTGCTGCCCACCCCGGGGCCCGGCCTGGTGAAGTCCCCGGGACCGGGGAGCCCTGGGGTCCAGAGGGCGTGGGGTGGAAGGGGTCGCGCCGAGGCCTTCTGGGCTGCGTGCCTTGGGGCGCCCTGGGGTCCCCAGCCTCCCCACGTGGTGGCCGCTGGTTTCGCAGCAGCCGCGATAACAGAGGGCCGCTATCTAATCTGGAGAGCAGCAAGAACAATCCATTAGACCTGGCTTCACCCGCGGCCCGCCCGGAGGAGGAGGGACGGGAATTCGAGGCCTAAGCCGGCGGAGTGGAATTCTACCCATTGTTGGGGGAAGGAGGGGACAAGAACCCCGCAGCTGGGGGAACCGCTTTTCTCTGAAGAAGTTCAATACACTTGACATTGCCCGGTTCAAAGGCAAAGGACGCCGTAGGAGCCCATGGTCACCCGTGTTCCTTGGGACTTGGGAGACCTAAAGCCATCCACCCATTCTTTCACTCATTCATTCATTTAGCAAACATTTACAAAGCTTTCTCAGCACCAGGCATTGTGCCTTGTACTGACAGGTTAAATTATTTGCGCAAAGATGAGGGCTGTGCTGGTGACTAGGGTGGGCCCCTAAATCAACTGTTTCAGCCCCATGACTGCTCACTCCTCTCCCCTAGACATACAAATGGGAGCCGTGGGGAGTGGAAGGGCTGCAGAGGTTATCTGGTCCAGCTCTCCATTCAGTGCAGGAATCCCCTCCCCGCAGGCCAGCGGCCAGGCCCCTGCCTCTGCCCTCTAACCCGCAGGGAACTCCCAGCTCCCTCCTTCGTGGGCTTCCCATTGGAAAGTGGCCCAGTGGCCTGCGAGGTCTTTTCTTGGGGGAGGGAGGGTGCCCACCAGCCCACTAAGACCCCAGGGCCAAGCCTCCTCGAGGTCCCACTTGGCTTTACCATCCAGGCGCAAGGGCGCCACCACCTCCCACCTCCTCATGTCTACCGACTGGGCCCCACCCAGCCTCCAACCCAGCCATGCTGCCCGCCCTGCAGCCACCGAGGAGCTGCCAGAGCCGCTGGGCACTAAGCCCTTCGAGCTCCACAGCGCCATGGGCCTCAGCCACGCCAGTCTTCTACAGCTGCCCATGGCAACCTGCTCCACCAGGTCGGACACAGGGGACAAGGCATCTGGGGCCAAGTCCCCACACAGCCAGGACACACCCAGTGACCTTGAGCAAGTTAGTTTACTTGTGCTTCTAGCATATTCTAGAGATGTGTGCCTCCGTCCTTAGGCATGCTACTTTTCTCAAAGATAAAATTGCTCCTTACAATCTGAGGCTACAAAGAAACAATCTCTGGACAATAAGCTTATCACAAAGAATGTTCTAGAAGCCTTTTAGATCTGAAGAGATTCTGGGTGTACATTGTCCCGACTCAGCTGAAGAGTCTAGACTGCAGGCATAGAATAGTGTGCCGGAGCCCCACCTCCACTGCTTACTGGCTGTTATCTCGGGAAAATTACTTAACTATGCTTTGGTGTCTTGATTTTTTAAATTCTCTAATTTTAAAATTAACATGTAGACGTGTCCCCCAGCCCTGACATAACTGCCAGGGCAGCCTGGGCTCATCTGGACATGAGCATCTTCCCAATCTTGGCCTTCCCCCCACCCTTCACCTACAAGATCAAAAACTCTTCAAACATTAAGTGAGTACATCTAATAAGAGGCAGAAATCTATCTGACAAGGTGACACATATCTCTTACATACCTCACCCCAAATGGAATGGCTCTGGTGTTAGTGAGGAACTGTGGGTACAACCTTTGGGAAGGCAATTTGGCAGTGTATACCCCAAACCCTAAAAGTATCCAACTCTTTGCTCCACTTTTTCTAGGAATCTATTCTAAGATTAAGATAAGCAAATTTACAAGATGCTTTACTTAGCAAAACTTAGGATTCAACAGAGGTACATTGAAAAATGTAATTATTGTACCAAAGAATAGGAAATAGCCTAAACTCTGAACAATTACAATTTACTTCATAAACTTTGCTAAATTTATGATGTGGTCATTAAATGATGTTTTCTTAAGACATTTAATGATGGCTGGGGGAAAGGGCGCACATCTATATTCCTAGTGCTCAGGAGGCTGAGGCAGGAAGATCACTAGGGAATTCAAGGCCAGCTGAGACTACCTGGACAGTGTGGAAAGACCCTGGCTCTTACCACACTCCCAAATCTTAATGACATAATAAAGATTCATAAAATATTTTAATTTCTACCTTTTAAGTGCTGGGGACTGAACCAAGGGCCTGTGCATGCTAAGCACACATTGCATCACTGAGCTACACCCCCCAACCCCATATAATTTATCTTTTTATAAAAAGGTAAATTGAAAAATGCACCACCCTGTGAAAATCCTGTTGAGAGAATTTTCATCGTGTCCTTTTGTCCATTTCAGGGGAGTTTGAAGAAAATTTCATTGTTAGCCTTTTCCAAATGAGCTGGAGTGAGCGCCTGTTATTTTTGAGTGAGAGCTCGGAGTTAGTTTGAGAGCCACAGGGAATACTGAGCAGACCCAGCTCGGGTCGGGCTTCCTAGGCTTTGCATGCGTTGTGGTCCTTATCTGGTGAAGGAATTCAGATTGAGAGTCCCAACTCAATGGGCGTCCAACTCTAACTGCTTCCGGCTGGACACGTTGGCAAATATGAGGGTCTTCTACAAAGGGACCTCCCCGCCCCTGCATGGAGCGTTCTCCCAGCCACCCAGGTGCCTCTAATTTCACTTGCAACCTTGAGTGTTTCTCAAACTAAAAACAAGGTGCAGGTTCCTGTAACTTTTCCCTGGCTCGCAGCCCCTCTGCTGGCCTGAGGACAGGGGAACGCAGGACCAGGTGCACCTCCAGCTGCAAGGCAGGCTGATTACTCGCTGGCCTGGGAGAGGAGGAAGGAGGGGAAAGGGGAGTCAGACCTACCGTGGCAGCCAAGAAGCTAGTGTGGGTGTTCAGAAAGCAAGATCTTCCTGAAGGCCAGGGAGTCACAGCCCAGCTGGGGCTGGAGGCCAGAGGAGTCGCAAAATTCCCCGCCCCACCCCATGCAGGGGACTCGAACCAGGGCTTTGGCACTGAACTACATCCAAAGCTCCTTTTTATAATCTCTGAGACAGTTTCTCTAAGTTGCCTGGGCTAGGCTCAAGCTGCAATCCCCGTGCCTCAGCCTCCTAAAGTGCTGGGGTTACAGGTATGTACCACCTCTGGGCCTTCTGGAATTATGTTTGGAAATAAATAAGCATGTTCAGACTAAGGTTGCCTTCCTTTACCTTTGCAAGCTGTGTGCAGGATTGAGGGGACAGAGGACAGAGCAGGGGGACTGGTAACAAAGAAATGTCAACAAAACCCAATCATAGCACTCCACATAGCAGCACACACATGTGCAATCCCAGCACTTTGGGAGGCTGAGGCAGGAAGGTCATCACAAGTTCCTGGCCAGCCTGGGCAATATAGTGAGTTCAAAACCAACCTGAACCACATAATGAGAGCCTGTCTCAAGAAAAAAAAAAATCATAAACTGAGGTAACCTTCAAAAGTTCTTGTACGGTTTTTATCTTGATGTAATGCATCCTATCCAATGAATGAAGATACGAGTAAGGAGATAAGGACCAGTTTCATTTAGCGATAAACATTCAGCAAGTAAATTGCATTCTGAATACAGTGAGGGGTGTAAATGCTATTGCCCTCTTCTCTCTCCAATTCGTATGCTTTCTTTAAACTCTGGGATCAGCCTTTATTGTTTGGCTGGCCAGGCGAGGTTATAGGAATATCTATAGAGTGTTGCAAACTGTAGAATGTAAGGTCAGCACAGAGTGGTTTGGATCTATGCCACCACTGCCCCTGTTCTACAAAGCATTGGAGCCCCCTGGGGTGCCACAGCCATCTCCATGCCCGCTTGTTTCAAGGTGCTAGCTTGGAGAACAATTCTCATGAGGCCAAGTTCCTGACATGTCTGCTTTCTGAATGTGTGATAATCAAAGCCTCAGCAGCAATCAGCTTTTCTGCTCTTATCACTGAAGCATCAATGCCACTGCTGCAGGAAGGGTGCATCCTGAAGCGAGGTTTATGTGCCTCCCAGGTTCCCCTTCACCCCCAGAAAGTCTTTTCTCTCTTCCAGCTGTGGTTCCCTGGGTCTGCAGCTCAGCGTGACAGTGGCTGCTTTTTCCATCACTGTATCACTTAGCATTTCCAGCAGTGTCTGCTTAGCACAGATTTGTATTAAACACTTGGAAACCCAAAGACGCGTCCTAGGTGCTCAGGGTTTGTATAACTTTTAAATGATTTCCACTTGCAACTAAATGGAAGTGAGGGAAGTCACATGTTGCTCCTCTTGGGCCTGCTCCAAACTGCAAAATGAACAAGCAGCCCAGTCCCCTGTCCCTGAACTGGAAACAAGGGGAACCATGTGCCAGGTAGGAGACATCCAAACACCTCCGCGCTGTGTCACGTCCGACCCCCAGGTGACCCCCGGGCATGGGTGCAGGTATGATGAGAGCACCTCATCGTACCTGCAGAGGTGAGAAAACTGAGACTCAGAGATGTTGCATTGCCCAAGGTCACACCCCTAATAAGTAACAGAATTAAACTCAGACTTACTGCTCTAACTACGGAGAGCTGCTTCCCCTCCCCACCCCGGGGAATTGCCAAGGGTGCATTAACTTATGAACTGCTTTGTTGCTCTAATAGGTGTGGTGGGGTTCTTACATTTACTCATCCAAAAACCATGGCATTGAAGAGCGGCACAGTGACAGGGCTCCTAGAGCTGGGTTTTTTTTTTTCCTGCTGTTGTTATTTTCATTTTGTTTGTTCTTTTTTTTTTTTTTCCTCAGACAGGGCCTCAAGATGAGGTTCAGGCTGGCCTTGAGCTCTTTTGTAGCCCAGGCTGGTCTTGACCTCAAAATAACCCTCCTGCCTCAGCCTCCTGAGTGCTGGGATTATAAGCATTCGCCACCACACTGGGCTGCAGAGCTGGTCTGAAGTTGAGGCTCAGGGAGGTTCAATAATTTGCCAAAGGTCACTCCATGAGCGAGTGGGAATGACCAATGCCATTTTAAAAAATTAGTTAAAAGAACTGCCTACCAAGCCCCTTTTTATGGCTTATTTTAAGCGGGTTAATAAGTATACCAGGCACCGCTCTGGCCCTAACTGAGTAAATGCTGACACTAGTGTATAGATTGGGCAGATAAGTAGCAATAAGGAATTATTCATCTCTCATTTATCATTCGGACTCTCCAAGGTGCACGTTATAAAGTGAAGCAAATAGCAATTCAAGAGCCCCCACACGTGAGATCAAAATGGTGAGAAGAAACTGAGTGGCAAAGCCACACATCTGTGTAACAAATCTATGCCTGTGGTCTCGGAGACGTGGAAAAGGCAGTTAGGAAAATTATTTGCGGCTCACATTTCTTATTCAGAATTTTATATTCAGACTGCAGATATTTCCAACCGCTGGTTTATTCTTTTGTGTACCTACTGTGTGCAGGGTGCCCTAGGGGCTTTTAGAAACAGTATTATTAACTATGGCTTCAGCTATCCAGAATCTCTTAAACTGGATGGGGTGACAGTGAAAAGCCATGCACAGGAACCAGTCTCAACCCTGTGGCCTTTGGGATATGCATTCTGCAGGGAGCCAGAGGCAGCAGGTGCCAGGGAAGGCGGGGCAGCAAGGGTGCCATGGGTGGCTGGGTGGCCCAAGCAGGAGCACACCCAGCAAGCAGCCTGCCCAGACCCTGTCCCTGCCTCTGCACAAGCAGAGGGTCAGGAAGGTGACAGGCAGAGAGCCAGACAGTGAACTGATGACCCCAGTGAAGGACCTTGTCCAAGAATCCCAAGAAGCTATGACCAAGGCGAAAGCTGGACAGACACGGGGCCCAGCGGGTGCAAAGGCAGTTCGGGGGGGCCAGTAGGGTGTGTTGAAAATGCATAAAATCAATGGACGGCTTGCTGACGTGGGGGCCAGTGCTAATAAATTCTCATGTGCTATCCAGAAGGGCTGGTTTATTTTATTTTATCAATTCCAGTTTGCCAGTGGTAGACCTTAGGCCCAAAGTTCAATGTCACTAGCAGGAACAGGTACAAATCCAATACTTGACTTTGCTCTCAGTTCCCCTGGTAGGAAGCTGAGGAGGTCTGGAGTGAGCCCCACTGCTGTTCTTGCCCCTCCCTGAGCTCTCCATAGCCCCTCAGCTCTGGGCCCTGCTCCCCTAAACTGGATGCATGGTCCAGGGTGGTCTGGGTCTTCAGAAGCTGTAAGCACAGAACCCTTGACTTGATAGACAGGAAAACAGATTGGGTGAGCTCAAGTGACTCATTTGAGGTGACCAGACAGTTCCTGGGAATTACACATGTGTGCTTGTGCACTGATTTCACCCAGGGGTCACCTCCAGCCCCATCTCAGGCAGTCTAGGACACTGCCCACAAGACAGTTGGGAAGATAATCCAGAGATGCAGTATGGGCCTAGTATTCCTGTGGGCTTGGCTTCTCCCCAGTCAAAGGCGGAGGTGGAATGCCTGTGTTTTCAATGCCTGTCTCTCCTAGCCCTGTACCACATCCTCCAGCCCCTACCCATGCCCACTCCTGGCTGGGCCAGGGTCACCCTGCTAGGGGTAGGAGCCATACCAGATGCCCATGCTCCCAGGCTCTACCCAGAGCCAGGTCTGTCTTAGTCCTAATTCTCTCACCCTAGTGATTGCACTACAGTGAGGAAAGTTTGGCTCCAGCACTCAGAGTTATGGGGGAGAGAGTCGCTTCTACATGCCCCGCCCCCGTATCAAAACAGATAGCAGGCTATGCCCAGGGCCCTGGGATGCTCATCCCGGCCTGCACATCAATGGCTCAGTGACTCTGGATAATTCTGTCACCCTTTCTGGGCACCGGCGGCCTCATTTAGAAAATGAGTGGATTGAACCAAAATCTTCCTGGCCCCTCACAACCGCAGCACCCCTCACCAACAGCACAAGGAGGCTGTCTCAGGCTGTCACTGATAAGTGGGCCAAAGGTACTGGGGCCACGGCCGCCCCGCCAGCAGGGGACTCAGGCTAAGGCACTGGCATCTTCCGCAGCACAGCACGGGAGCCTCTCTGCCAATGCCAGGGGCAGGGACAGGGGCTGTGCGCCTGTGTTTCTCACATCCCTGGTGCCTTGTCTTCCATCCTGCACAGTGGGGAGTGTGCTGTGCAGGACGCGCCGAGTTTCTGAATTAATTCAAGGTATTTTGTAATGTGTTAAAAACTACGGAAAACGCAAAGATGTCAGACTAGGGCTTGTTCCCTCTAGGAGAACGGTGTGGATACAGTGAGACAAGCGGAGGGATAGAAGGCAGCTACGTTAAAGGCTGCGGAACCAGAGACTGGGAGGGAAGGCTTTGGAGGGAGGATGGAAGGTGTTTTGGTTTTCTTAAGCGTAGGTAGAAAAGAATTCTTAGTTGTTTCAGTGGTGCTGGGGATGGAAGGAACCAGGTCCTCGCTCACTCATGCCAGGCAATGCTCTACCCCCCAGCTCCCCGCCACGCTCCCCAAAGAAAACTGTTCTTTGCTGCTCGGTCTCTTGCAGAACCAGGGCTTCTCTCAGAGGAGCAGCTCCTCGTACTGGAACTGAACCACCTGACCCTCAGTCTCGGCTCGGCCACTGGACAAGTTACTTCAAACTCGTGTCTCAGCTTAAGGGGAGAAACAGACCGACCATGTGGCTACATGAGCTAATTCACGCGGTACGGTTGGCACCACGCCTGGCGCCTGGTTATGCCCGGTGCTCCCCACGCCTGCTCAGTAAGAGCCTGCCTAGGAATGGGACTGAAGCCCCATCTTTCACCCAACATATTCATCTTGGCCCTGGAACACTCCCGTCTTCTAGGTTTAAAGTCACAATGTATTGTTGGAAGGGACTCAGGGGCGATGTAGGCCAATTTTCAGGCAGAAAACTAAGGCTCAGAGAAGTCAACCGCTTTGGTGACAATGCTCATTTTGTGGCAGCAGCAATAGACCCGCGAGGCCTGAGGTCCGGGACTCTGGGTTTCCATGGTCCTGGCTGGTGGCCTCCATCCCTGGCGCTCCTCACCTGAGCCGCGTTCCAGGAGTCCTGGGTCACAGTCATGGCCCGTCCCTCCCTACTGCACACCCTGGAAAAGACCCGGCTTTCCAAGTCCTGGTCACAAGGAAAGCTGAATTGGGGCCCTTCCCTGTCCAGAGCTGGCCCTTAAAGTGGAAAACAAAACAGGATTCTCCCGCTCTAAACGCCCGGCATTCGTGTTTTGTTTTGTTTCGTTTCGTTGTTTTTCTTGTTGATTTTCTCCTTCAACGCTCACTCAGTGAAAGTGCTTTGCAGGCGACCCATTCCTGGGCACCTCCCAGAGAGGGTGGCCTGGGGGTTCCTTGGGTGGAAAGGGCAAGCAAGGCAGGAAGGCGCCGGGCGGGGCAGCGCGATCCCCACCTCGGGTGGCAGCGGCGTCCCTGTCCTCCCGGAGAGAAAGGAGGAAAACGCGGCGCGAAACCGAGGCAGCGGGGGGGCGAGCAGGCGACCCCAGATCATCCCCGGCGGGGCCACGGAAGGACCCTCCGGCGCCGAGTCCTCCTGGATCAGGGAGCCAGGCCGCCTGCGCGACTTCGCCACCTTCGCCGCGAATGCGCCTGGGTTGATCGATCCGCCACGCGCATCGACGGCTTTGTAAAAACCCCGCACGTGGGCTGGGGATGTAGCTCAGTGGTGCAGCGCCTGCCAGGCGAGGGCAAGGTCGTGAGTTCGATTCCTGACACCAAAAACAAAACCCCCGCACACACGGGACCGCACGGCGCTGCGGCCCGGTTTCCCCTCTGCGCGTGGCCTGCCCGGGCGCGTGGGTCGGGACCCCAGGGCCGCAGGGTCCTCGCCTCGAGGGACCGGGGCTCAGGGCACAGACTGCACTGGGCCCTCGGGGCGCTGGAGGAGCAAGACCGGGGCGGGGTGCGGGGCCAGGCTGAGCCCGAGCGCGCCTCCCCCGGGGTCCGGGAGAGCGGGGACCCGCGGGCTCGGTGCGTGGGCTCGGCCTGTGCTCGCGGGTGCGCCAGCAGCTCAGGGTCCGCACAGCACATCCGGGCTGGGGGCGCCCAGCTACACGCGCGTGGAGGTCCAGAAAGAGGGAGGAGGAGAGAGAGCGAGGTTGTCTACGCCCTGGGACGTGGCGCTCGGGGGATTCACTGCGGATGCCTCGTTCCGCCCGCCTGTGTTCCCAAGGGGAGAAGGGCGCGTCCTTTCCAGCATCTTTTGCGTGCGGTGAGCTCGGGGTCTTTGCTTCTCTGAGCTACATCTGCACCCCTGAACCTACCCCACTTTTACTTTTATTTTTATTTTGGGCGAGAGTCTCAATAATTCGCTCACTTGCTCAGGCTGGGCTCGAACTTCCTCCCGCCTCAGCCTCCTAGAGAGCGGAGAGTGCAGACCGCGCCCCTGCGCCACCCCTTCGGGTACCCCTACCCGGGGCTGTTCCCTGCACGCTTTCTCGCGGGTCCCCACAGTTCCAAAGGCCGAATGGAGACTTCCTGTGCGCCCAGCGCGGACTGCGCGCCTGTGGGGAGGGAATCGCGGTAGCCGCATTCGGAGGCCTTGGCTGAGGGGAGCCCAGCGCCCCTACCCCTCACCGGAAGGCACAGCAGCACGGGGTGCGGGCCAGATTTACCCAGGCCCAGCGCTGCCAGCCCCCGCCAGGCGGGCGGCTCCCTTTCACCTCCGCCTCTCCCTTCTCACCTTTTGTTCCGCTGCTGCTTCATTAGCAAACTTAGCAAGCTCTCCAGGGGTCGGGATGGGCGCCCGAGAAACCCGCTGGGCCAAACTGCTTCCCCCCCAACAGGAAACACCGGGTTTTACCGGGCACTGCTTTGTTTTTGTTTCGGTGGTGTTTTCTTACTAGTGTTGTTGGTTTTTAAATTCAAGTGCAGAGGATGAAGACGGCGGGTGCGGGTCTGCACACCTCACCGTGGGTTTTTCTTTCCACACCGCAGAGGTTTGACTGGAGCTTGATGCCCTGATTTATCAGCCACTCTGAGAGGAAATGCGGATCCCCTCGCTCTGTCTCGGTCTCTCTCTGTCTCGGTTTCTCTCTGTCTCTGTCTCACTGTTGTGGAGGAAGCAGATAGGAAAAGCCGTTCTGCTCCTGTGAGCCCAGTGCTCTGGGAAGTACAGGGAGGAGGATCACAAACTGGAACCCTGGGTCTGAGCACTTAGTGACCTAGCAAGACCCCGGCACAAAACAAAAGAAAAGGGGCAGGGCTGTAGCTCAAAGCAAAGGCCCTGGGTTCCATCCACAGCAACACACACACACGCACACACACACACACACACGCGTGTGTACATGCGCGCACGCACACGCGTGTACACACACGCGCACACAGAGCTAGCCATCCTGTGGCCCGGGTAGGCAGGCAGTGGCTTTGGGCTGCCACGTGACCTTCCTGAGATGATAACATCGAAATCCAGGTCCAGCAAGGTCTGTATTTCCTGGCATCAGTCCCTTTCCCTGCAAGGTGCCCCATCCTTGTGGACATCACAAACTGTCCTTGAATCCAGTGACAATGACTTACAAATCAGAGCCCTCCCAGGGCTGCCTTGATCTTGACTGTTCCCATTCACTCCTGCTCTTGGAGCAAAATTCCCCCTCAAGGCTGAGCCAGAGGGACCAGCAGGACAGACTCCCAGCAAGTTCCAGGGGAGCCATTGACTGGCTGCCAGTGAGTGGCAACCCCTGGGTGTGGCCGACTGGCTCCAGGACCCCCCAGGAAGCCAGTGCTCCCGAGTCCTCCTCCGCACGCCTGACACAGAGTGTGAGGCAGGAGTGTGTAACAGGGAGCAGTGTGTGCTGCGTGCTGGAGCACCTGAGGTGGAGGGGTAGAGGACACGGTGGGCCTGCAGCCCAGGACCAGCCCCAAGGACGGACTGCGGCGGCCAGGTCCCCTGAAGAGAAGCACGAGGCGCTCCCTCCGGCCCCTAAATCTCTCCTCTGAGCTGGAAGTCAGATGAGCACCAGGGACTTGGAGGCTCCTCCGGGGTGGATGGCAGCAGCGGGGGAAGAATCCCCGCCCCTGTGGACCCTTCTCCCTGCTTGTGTGCAGTCAGATTGATTGACGTGTAATTCACATAGTCACTTTCCTCCTTTCCGTGTCATTTTGTGGGTTTTGATGAACTCACAAATCAGGAACTATCACCGTGACGGAGATGTCAGTCATGAGTGCACCCCCATTCTCCTCCCCCAAATCTGCTCCCCCACCCCTGCCATCTCCCACTCTGTTGTGGACGTGGGTTCTTTTGAATCCTCTTCCTTGGCTGCCCGCTGGGTCCTTGGCTGTCTGTCCTGCATACTTCAGTTTGTGAGCAGCATTTTGGATGTTTCATCGTCACTCATCTGTGTGGGTTCCACTTTGGGGCGATGATAACGAAGCTGTCGGTTTGCAGAGCACCAGTGACATCCTCTTATGGATGAAAACACCGCTTCTTGGGTTCTCTTCCCATCTGAGTCACACTGCAAATGATGCCCGTGCCGGGTTGGACTCCCAGGGTGGGTCCCTCACAAAAAGCGGTGCATGAAGGTGGGAGGGCCACTGGGAGAGCCGCACCCAGAGCTTTCAAAGCTGGTCACAGGCTTATGGAGAAACTGACCCATAAGTCTAAGGGGTCCTTTACTTCCTCTCTTCAGAGCCCTGCCCCTGCCAGCAGGATGTGCAAAGCTGGAATTGGAGAAATCCAGAAACCTGTGGGGCACCTTCCCCAGTGACATCCTGCCAGCAACCTGGTCCCCTGATGTCTCCCACCCCAGATGTCCCATCCCTTCCTTCGGACCCTCTGTCCTGCCCGCCCTTGGGCAACTTGCTGGTCCTTAGAACCTGTGCAGAGATGGGACAGAGCCATGGTAAACACAGACCTTAAGCATTGCTCACAAGCCACTGTCTGGAAAAGCTTGTGAGGCACTCGTTCTCCTGTTCAGGATTGGGGAGCAGGGCTGGCCCCGGCAGCTCCAGAATGGAGCACCTGTCTGGTGTGTGCAAGGCCCTGAGTTCCATCTCAGCACCCAGGAAAGAGTTCTCAGAATCCAGCAAATACCTTCTCACAGCCAAGCCACAAGCACCATTTTCTTCCTTCGGTGATTGCAAGGAACTGAATCCTTCCCACCAAGACTTGCTTCAAGCCAGAGCTAGAGGCGAGGAAGCTGCAGTGCCCTTGGGCACCTGAGTGGGGATGGTCACCTGAGGCATGGGTGGGCTCCTTCCTGGAGTGGGTCCTCACCGGACCTTTGGCCCCGGTGCCATATGACCTAGGCTTCACCAAACAGGCAGCAGGAGCTATTTTCACACTTGGGATTCGCCTTGCTTGACACTTTCCTGTCTGTCACTTGGCTGCAGCTATGTCAGGTCCCGGCGCCTGCCTGGGCGGCTGCCTGAGCTCCAGGTCACCTAGGGCTCCTTCTCCCGGCCAAAGGTGCAGGGCCTGTGCGGAAGCAGAGGAGCCGGCTCTGGGGACGCCAGTCTGGGGAGTTCGGGAGTCTCCTCCCCACCACTTATCTTTGCCCTCTCCGACCCAGGCGAGGGGAGCCCTGGACCCCAGGATGACCCTGTCCCAGCCCGTTCCCTTTGGCCAGTTCCCTTTCCTCCCCGCCTGCCTGGACGGACTCTTTCCAGCTTGCTTTTCCTGCCTGTGGTTCGGTCTCTCCCAGTCTCTTTCTCTCCACTCCTAGCTCCTCCCTTTCCCTGGTGAGACCTCTCTCTTTCCTTTCTGTCTCTGTTTCTCTCTACTCTGACCATCCATCCGCTGCTGCTTGTTTATTTGTTTTGTTTTGGTTTGGTTTGGTTGCTACAGTACTTTGGGCCATTTCTCACTCTATATATTTCATTTATTTATTATCTGACTTCCTTTCATGGAGCAGAAATTTTCCTGGTGGACAGAGAATTTCCGTCTTCAGCTCCATGCTGAGTTCCTGCATGCACCGGAGCTGCCCTGGCCTGGCAGGATTGATGGGTGCGTGGCTGCATGGATGGGTCCTCACCTCCCTTAAACTTTCTCCCCCCCCACCTGTTTCTGTCCCCTTCCTGTTGTTTCTGTCACCTGTTTTGCTCTGTGCACGCCTGACCCAGTGCTGTCCTTCCAGAGCTTATGGATCTAACTCCTTTTTGTCGGGAGGTTCAGCTACAAACCTTTGTTCCATATCCCGGGAGCCCCTTTGCCTTCTTTGCCAAGGGCTGCAGCCTCCATGCCTAGCTGAACTTGACTTTCAAGATCCTGACAGTGCCCAGAAATCCCTTCTTCCTGCAGACCCCTGGCATCCCTGGCTCCTGAAGAGCTGCCAGGATTCTGGCCATTGGGGTGGTGGTGGGGACCCATGAGTTTCCAGCAACAAAGACCTGGCCACTGAGTCCCACCTGAATCCTGGTGGGAAGTGAGTGAGGCTGGGACCTGTGGTCTGAGTTCTTTCCCCAAGTCCAGCACCTTGAGCAATGCTATTAGCAATACTTTGGTAACCTTGGTCATTCAACAAACGTTTTTGAGTGTCTACCATGGTGGCAGAACTCAGGGAGCCTTCTGCCTTCCTCTGTGTGGGTGGGAGTGTGGACAATTGACCACAAATAAACGAATCTATAATTCTGAGGCACAAATGACCTATGAATAAGACAACTGTACATTTTGTGTAATCTGAGAGTGGTAATCGTTCTCTTCCTCTGGGCTCAGTGCCAGTAGGATTGTAGCTTTGAAAGCCTGACTCTGGGAGGCTGAGGCAGAAGGGTCACAAATTCATCCCAGCCTGAACAACTTAGGGACTTAGAGACTGTCGCAAAATTTAAAATAAAAAAGGTCTGCAGGTGTCTCTCAGTGCAAATGCCCTGGGCTCCATCCCCAGTACCCCCCAAAAAAACAACTTGTGGAAGACCCACAAATGAGAGAGTTGGGGCCCACAGAAATGGCAGCTTTGATCCTTACAGAATATGGTCCCTAAAGAGGCCAGCAGGGACCATCCCTGCGGAGGCAGAGCACTGGGCACTGGTGGCTCCCTTGTGCAGATGTTCCCCAAGACCTTGGTGGCAGAGGAGGGGTACAGGCCACTTGGAGAGCAGGAAGCCAGCAGCAATGACAGTGGGTCTGGTGCCGCCGAGCTGGGAGTCTCTGCCCCAGGGCCTGCGCTTACGCTGGGCAGGGTTTAGCTGTGGCCTTACTGGAGAGCACACTGCCCGCTGTAAGGCCACTGGGACCCCTGGAACCTGTGTCCTGAAACTGCTGTGTTTTGCTTTTCTCTTAGCTTAGGAGACGAAAACCATTTTATTTTAAATGATTTTAATCTTGAAATGTCAGATGGACTTACCAAAGGAGATCTAGAGGCTTTTTAAAAAGTCAAATGATGATGGCAGAAAGGATTTGCTGTTGAAAGCACAGCAAAGTACAACGGAAACCCGCTGCCCGCACCGGCTCTGCCTCGCCAGCCCCCGCTTTAACCTCTCCCGTCCCGAGTCCTACAGTGAGGATGGGAAGCCTTTCTCTCCCTCTTCCGGCCTGGCGATGTCCTTTCCTAGAGAAAAACAGAATCTGAAAGTGACTGGAAACTTGGAGGTGACTGTAAAACACGAGGCTCTTGGAGTGTAACATCTAACAGCATTTTTTTACAGCGAGACCATTAAAAAGTGTCTGCTTCCTCCTCATCTTCAGTCTCTTGGTAGGCGGCTAAAGTGCAAACCCAGGGTATGGAGTTCAGTTCCTGGTAGGAGGAGACTAGAGCCCTGTCCTCAAAATTCCCAGTGTCCAGGCAGCCTCCTACACCACCACCAAAGAAAAGAAAGGAAGGTCTACCTGGCTCTGCACTTGGAGTCACTGTCCATGTCTGCATCCTCGGGATCTGGCCTGGCTGGCACCTCAGCTCTGCTGCTCACAGCCCCCTTGCCACGGCCTGTACAGGGGTCCTGGTGGTGCCTCCAGCTGTCACTGTTGTAGAAGGGACTTGTGCCCCGAAGCGCCCAGGCCCATCCAGGGGTTGAGGACCGAGGAGACTGTGCGCAGTGGTGTGAGTTCAGTGCGGGTCACTCTGCACGGTTGACCTGGCAGCTCCGCAGAGGCAGCTACACCCAGGAGGAGTTTGGTAAGGTCTGTTGCACCTCTGATTCCTTCTGTGGGATTTCCTTGTTTCCAATCAAATGACCAAAAGACCAGATCTTGGTTGGGGGAGGCAGGTTTTTGGTTTGGTTTTCTCTGGATGCGGGGACTCAGGTTCATTCCCACCGGGTGCTCAGGGCCTCCACCCCAGAACCTGAGCTCATGGCCCCCAACATTGCACTAGGTTTGCAACAACCCTGTGTGTGTCCTGCCTAAAACAGGCTGGAACCCCTAGGCTGGGAGACCCTCTCTCGTCTCATCAGGACACCTAGCATCCCACTGTTTTTAAACGAAACTTTTTGAGCAATTTAGAGTTCTATTCCTCCTTCCCTTGTGTTTGGACTCACAGCCTGGCTCAAGCACCAGGAGCTTTCATGAAACAGGGAAACTCAATGTATTTTTGAGTTCACGGGAGAAACTTTTCAAGAGTTTGACAGAACATCTGAACAATTCCTTGTCAAAAGTTTCAGTGCTTGTTGTGGAGTCATAAGATCACAGCACTTAGTGAAAAAAAGAAGTCAAAGGGAAAAACAAGTTGGTGATGCCCAAGGTGCTAAGCAATCCCCGCAGAGTCTGGGAAAGGAAAGTGGAAAGAGGACGTGAGAGGGCCTGGGCCACCTTCGCCGGGCCAGCCCAGGGACGCCCTCCTTAAAATAGTCTGGAGTCAGGACCTCTGACACCCACCCCCACCCCCACCGGCCTCCTGGGCACCGGCGAAGCCTGGGAACCTAGAGAGGCAGCTGCGGACTCTTGCTGCCCACCGGCCGGCAAGGCCTTGAAATGCTCTCTGCTCCTGGCAGCGGCTGGGGTCGCGCCGGCTCGGCTCCCCTCCCCTCCCCGAGGGAGTAAGGGGACCGTGAAGGAGGGAGGGAGGGAGCACAAATCACCGCAAAGAGCAGACGCTGGCCAGCCACCGCTGGTCCGTCCTTGAGCTGAGGCCTTGAGAGACCTGTGGGGCACTGGGCCCAGAGAAAAGGCTCCAGGAAACACGCAAATGTCTCTGTCCTGCTGTCTGAGGCAGAGAATATCTCTGGACCGTGTACTCTGAGGTCCAGCCCCGGAGGAGACTCAGCAGATAGCTGGGTTAAAGGACCGGGGTGGGGGGGCTGACACGGAGCCCTGGACTGGGGAATTGGGGGTCACAAGCTTGGGGTCCCGTCACAGCCACACAGAGGAAGCTCATGCTGGTCTTCACCCGCGTGCAGAGAAAGGAGGACATGGATGTGCAGGGACCCATGGGATGGCGCCGCTGCGGACCACCTGTGCATCCAGAGGACCCTGCGTGTCCTTGGCCAGGGGGAGGATTTTCCGCTCCTCAGCACGGAGTCCCAAGTCCCTGGCTCCCAGCTGAGAACGGATACTGCCTTCTCCCAGGTCCGGCCCTCTCCGCCCTCTAAAAGGAAGGCAGAGCTGGGACCTCGGGTAACTGAAGCCCCAATCCCTGCGGAGAAGAGAGGGCTGGGCTGGGCCGCATTTGCCCAAACCCTAATTTTCGGTTCGGCCGAGCGCCCTCCAAGGCCCCTTCGGCGGGCGTTTGGCTTCGTGCCTCTCTCGCCCTTCCTGGCGGTGACGAGGGCCCGCCTCAGACGCCGCAGGCAGATCACGGCCTCCCCCGTTACCAGGCCTCCACCCGAGCGCCCAGCTCAGCACAGGCGCAGGCGGGAAATCTGAGGTCCCAGCTCGCGGGGGCGGCATCGGCGCGTCCCCTGCAGCAGCCCCGCGCCCGGGCGGCCTCGAGTTCCTCTCCTCTTTGAGGCCGGGACGCAACAGCCCTGGTTCAGGGGGGCGAATTCCCCGCACGGTCGCGCTCCGTTCTTCCTCTGGGATTTTCCTGAGAATCCCCAGGAGTTGGCCACGATCCCACGGTGGGAGAGGTTTCCTTCCAATTAGCCCCGCGTCCCAGCCTGGTCGGCGGCGTGCCCGGGTCCCTCCCATGGCCAGGGAACCCACGACCGATTTCCCACTGCAGCAGCCGGTGTCACCGAGGCCTCCTGTCGGAGCAGCGCGCGTTTCTTTCAGGGTGGTGACCCAGCACCTCCGGGTCCCTTTAATCCAGTAGAACCTGGGCTAGTGAGGGGAATGCGGCCTCTCCAAAAAAAAAAAAAAAAAAAAAAAGCGTAACCGAAAGCCTGAGAGCCACTGGGCGACGTTATCTGGGGCTGAAGGCTGCCGGTAATCGATGGGTTATTTTTGCGCGGTAATAGGGCCCTGTGATTGCTCTATTAACCTTTAGACCTGTCTGAGGGACTCTCCGCGCGCGGCCCCGACACCCGCCCCGCCCCCCACCCAGGGCGGGCGCCCCGGGCCCTCGCGCCCTCGGAGGCCTGGGAGCCGGGAGCGTTGTCGCGGGGACGCTGCGCGAGAGTTTTGCATAAATACATAAACCCGAGGGCCGGCGCTGGAGTCCTCGGCGCCTCGCTGTCTCCCGGGGCCGCCGGGAAGGCAGCAGGGAGGCTTCGCCCTTCGCGCTACGACTTCGGGCCGGGTCCGGGTGGAACGTTTCTCGCATGTTCTTGGGGTCCCGGGCTGCAAGGATCCCCGAGCCTCCGACCTAGGGACCTGCAGCCAGCCTGGAACCCGGGCGACCTGGTGTCCCCAGGGGTCACCTGCTGTCCACGAGCCCCGCGCTCCGCCCACCCCGCCGGCTAGGGTCCCTAGGGTGCAGAGGCGGGAAAGGAGCCCCCGAGAAAAGGGGCCCCGGGCAGAGCTGCCTGCGGGGTCGACCTGTGGTGGGGCGGTGGGTGCAGCCCGCCCCGGGCGCGGCCCCTCGGCGTTGGGTGAGGCGACCTCGCACCCGGACTTTGCCTGCGAGGGGCGCCTTCTGCACGGCCTCCTTGCTGCGCCCCGCCCCCGCCTGGCACGTGACCTCCCGGGCCAATCGGCGCCCGCGGGCCGCGCGCAGGGCCGGGGCTGGGGACTCGCGGGCGCCCGGCGCAGTGGCCGCCAGAGGCTCTGACGTCCCGCTGCACCCAGAACGCCCGTGGCCGCGCCCGCCGCCCTCCCGGAGGCTCCCGGCCGCAGGTAGGGCTTCTCTTCCTGGCCTTCTGGTACGTCCGCCGGGGGCAGCATCGGGGCGCCTCGGTCGCTCCCTGCTGCCCACTGCGGTCGAAGTCGGCTCCGCTTTTGCCTTTGCGTGGCGGCCGCGTTCACCCAGGGCCCGCGCGGAGAAGTCTCCGGAGCGCGCTGGGCTTCTTTCCGCGTGAACGCGAGCACTTGGTGTGCCCGGCTGCGCCCAGGCTCCGGCTTGTGTGTACGCTCTGAGTGGGGCCCCGGGTGGCGCCGGTGGCCCGGTGAAACCGACCTGACCGACCGGCCCCGCGGGCCGCGAGCGGACCGGGAAACGGGGCCGGGGGCGCGCCGAGGTCGGGCCGTGGGCCTGGGGCTCCTCCGGTTGGCCTGGCCTCTGGCCGGGCGCGGGAACCGAACCCACCGCTCCAGGCCTCCGACCTCGCCCGTCTGTCTGCCTGCCTGAGGGTGCAACTGGCGAGGCCGGAGCGCGGGTGGCCATGGCTCCCTCCGAGACCCTGGACACTGCAGGGTTCTGCCGGGGCCTGAGGTGAGAGCAGGGAGGCTTGGGGGACGAGGTGCCACCAGGCTGGGGAGAAGAGCTCTGGGTCGGAGGAGAAGTGGGCAGAAGCCTGGGGCCCGCGCGCCAGTAGAGTCAGGCCACCACCTTGGGGTGCTTTTAGAAAAGAAGGGCACCCTGCGCAAGTCTCGGCGTGTAGAGAAGGAAAAGTTTCAGTGGGGAGCCGGGTGATCCCCTCTGATTTCATCCGCGCTTCCCCGTGTGAGTTCGCAGGTGACAGGTTTCTCGCGCGGCGGGCCGAGCGCGATGGCGCGAGCGCAGAGGGGAAGAGGATACGTCTGAGCAGGGCCTCGGGCCTCAGGCTCCTTCCCTAGGGCCGCTCTTAGAAGTAGATAGGAAAGGGGCTGTTGGCAAAGGCGTGAAAGCAGAAAGTAACCGCTTTGGGCCTGCGAACTCGGGGTACACTGGGCTGAGCGATCGGGAGAAGGAAACGAGGGCGCAGGCCTGGCTGGCACAGGTCTGGGGAACCGCGGGGCTCCCTCTGCCGCAGGCCCCTTTGTTGAGTGAAGCAAGCTGGAAACTTCGCAAGGGGAGTTTCTAGGCCCTCCCGAAAGGTGTAGAGAAGTATTTTCTCCACCTTCTATTGTTCCCCTAATCCAACTGCAGGTAATGAATGTATCAACCATTGGAAAGGGCAGGGAACGTCCCCAACCAAGTGTTACGTTGGTAACATTTTCAGCGTTTACGTTTTAAAACTTGTGAGTTAGCACGCCTGTATGTGTGTATCCTGAGAGGTGAATTACAAAATTCTAAATCTCCTTCTTTGCCTGCAGTTGTGAGAGAAAAGAAAAATTACAACGATATTTTTCAAACTGCAGGAATGAAGTATTGTAAAAAAAAAAAGTCAACTACTTGATTTTAAAATTAAGTCCTGGATATTTTATTAAGCCAGACCTACCTATTTATTTAAGCCCAAAGATTAGTAGGACATAATTTTTTTTTGCCTTTATTTTCAAAGGGAAAAGTTGGTGACCTCAGGTCAAATTTTTCTGTATCTGTTCTCTAACCAAACTTGCTGGAAGGAAATGCTCACCAATTTATAGAATATTTTGAAAGTAAATAAATAGTTACCATGTGACCACAATATATCAGCATTTATTCTATTATTATTACTAGAGATATTAAAAAATTGCAAAGTTACTATGTATACATAATAGTAAATATATATAGTGATTCTGTTTCCAGAACTTTTACAGTAGTAAAGGTGATTGTTGATTGTAGCATATACCGGGTCTCAGGTGTTCTCTTAGGGTACATTAGAAGTCTGTAATGACAGCCAGCTGTTATATGACTGTCTTCGTTACCACTGCCATGTAAGGCCTTGCTGTGGATTCGTTCAGGTATTGATTTATAACCCTTACTCATAGTTCTCACAATGACTGTGACACAGCTACCTTTAATATTTGCAGTGTGCCGAGGAGGAAACTGAGCACACGTTCTCGCTTGGTCTAGAGGGATCTCATCAGTGAGTGGCAGAGCCTGGAGTCAGCGTTAGGGGCAGCTGCCTCTCTCTTGGTGAGGAGAGAAGGTGTGTTGAAGTGAGTGGCTTCAAGCTCTGGAGCCCTCCGGATACCACCCCCACCCTCTGAGTGTACTTTGATCTTAGACAAGTTTCAAAACTTTTCAAGGCTTCAGTTCCCTCTTTTGTAAAACAAGGAAAGACAACTTTACTCAGTGGGTTTGTAAAGAAAAGGATCTGGGGCACCAGCAGGTATGTTACAAAGCACAGCTCTTGCTTTTCAGAAAAAAAAAATTCCCTGGTTGTAGCAAAGCACAGGCTGCTAGCGCACACAGGGCCAAGCCCAGGACCCGTCCCTTGCCCAGGCGTCCACCCGCCTGCTGACTCTGCCTCTGGTGGACCTGCAGCTCCACAGGGAAAACCCTGCTGTGAATTACGGTGACTCAGTGAGTTCTGCACAGTGACCTTGTACATTCCTCCTTCGTTCCTGGTCCCCATATGCAATCTGTAAAATGTCAAAAAAATATAACTATTCTAGAGAAACATGTACCCTGTCTCACTTGACACCCACATGCTACAGCCTAGGGAGAATGGGTCTCTCAGTCCTTTTTAGGAGATTTAGCAGACACTGTTGCTCATTCGTAAACATTTCGACTCTACCTCAGCTTTTTAAAAATAGATTACAAACAAAACTTTCTTAGGTTGCTGGTTTTTATAAAGTTCGTTGCTTCCCTCCCCCATTCCTCACCCCCAACCAAAGTTCTTTCTGGTCAGGAATGTTTGGGGAGAAGAAGGTAAAGAAGAAAAGATGAGGGAGATTTCTTTGGGCCCCAGGCTTTTGCTGGAAACCGAAACCTTTGGACTTAGAAAATACTGTAGCAAATGAAGAATAAGATAAAATTAAAGTCCCTCCCGGTAGGCTACCGAAAAATCATCACCGTAGACAGATCACAAGCACCAAGTGCAGGCCCCAGGCCCGGAACCCCAGCTCCCCAGGGCGCCCTCCCCGAGGCGCCTGATCCCGCAGCTCCGGCAAAACAAAGGCCTCGGCTTCGGCTTCCCGAGGAAAGGCGCGGCCTCGGCCTCGAAGCTGGGCGGCAAAGCGGCGATTTCGTTTGCAGCGCGGCAGCAGCGGCCCTGCCCGGCTGGGTCCGCGGGCCCGGAAGGCTCTGGGTAACCTCCCTCTCCGTTTCTGTCCTTCTTCTTTCAGGAGGGGAAGGAGCCGCCCGGCTTCGGCGTTGGAGCCAGACCTTCAGGCTGCGCCCCGCGACACAGCGACCTGGACGCGGGGCCCGGCGACCCCCAGGCTCGTGCACCCCGCCAGCCCTCTCCGCCCGCCGCCGCCGGAGCCGCACGCGCCGCCGTCCGGGATCCCGCCTCGCGACCCCGCAGCCCGGGCTCCCGCTGCACGCTGGATTCAGGACGCGTACAGCTTCGCGAGCCCCTGCGGCTCCCGCGCTGACCGTGGTCCCCGCGTCCCCGCGCGCCCCGGGGCGATGTACCAGAGCCTGGCCATGGCCGCCAACCACGGCCCCCCGCCCGGCGCCTACGAGGCGGGCGGCCCCGGCGCCTTCATGCACGGCCCGGGCGCCGCGTCCTCGCCGGTCTACGTGCCCACGCCGCGCGTGCCGTCCTCCGTGCTCGGCCTGTCCTACCTGCAGAGTGGAGGCGCGGGCTCCGCGACGGGGGCCGGCTCCGGCAGCGGCTCGGGGGCAGCGGCTGCGGGCGCCGCGCCCGGGGCGCAGCAGGGCAGCCCGGGCTGGAGCCAGGCGGGCGCCGAGGGGGCCGCCTACACCCCGCCGCCCGTGTCGCCGCGCTTCTCCTTCCCTGGCACCACAGGGTCCCTGGCGGCCGCCGCTGCCGCTGCCGCCGCGCGCGAAGCCGCAGCCTACAGCGGGGGCGGCGGGGCGGCGGGCGCGGCGCTGGGCACCCGCGAGCAGTACGGGCGCGCGGGCTTCGCGGGCTCCTACTCCGGGCCCTACCCCGCCTACATGGCCGACGTGGGCGCCTCTTGGGCCGCGGCCGCCGCCGCCTCCGCCGCCTCCGCCGGGCCCTTCGACGGCCCGGTGCTGCACAGCCTGCCTGGCCGGGCCAACCCCGCCGCGCGACACCCCAACCTCGGTGAGTACAGGGACGCGGCGCGCGTCCGTGTGCGCGTTGGGGGCGGCTTGTGGGGCTGGAGGCGGAGAGGAGGCGCTGGTCCCACGAAGCCCAGCCACCCAAGCCGGCTTCTGTCGGGGACGCGGCGCGGCCCCCTCTGAGCCTCCGGGAAGACACCGCGTGGCTCGGGCTGGGGCCTGAGAGCTGGGCCATTTGGCGGCCTACGGAGGAGCCCTGGGGTGACAGATGATCTTCCTGTGGGGGATTTCGCACCGGACGCACAGGAGGAACGAGCAGCGGTGCCTCCGAGAGATGGGGCGACTAGGGCTGGCTGCGTCTGTCGCCTGTCGCCTGTGGGGGGGACTCTGTGGTCTCGGGTCCGCCAAGGCGAAGGGGGTACCCCTGGTCTGGTCTGGGGACGCTGGAGGCCCCTAGGACTACTCTACATTGCCCAGTTGGGCTTTGCGGCCCCTTGCTAGCCTTGGGCTTGCTCTTCTCCCGGAGGTCGGAGGAGCCCTCTCGAGGGGAAGGGAGGATGCCGCATGCGTCCCACTCCTGCGGGACCGGTGGTCGCATGGGGCTGGAAGGGGTAAGGACGTGGCAACCAGGGGTGCCATATTCCAAGGACTAGGTCTCGTGGGTTGAGGACCGGAGGGACCATTGGGTTTGCCTCTCCCCAGAAAGGGAAGGCCAGACTTGAGAAGCAAAGTTACCATTTATCGACTGCCTACTAAGTGCTGCATCCTTTTCTTTTGTTCTCACTTTGAAGAGTAAAGTCTGTCCCTCCCTGCTCCCAGCGTAGGGCTGGCTCCAAGAGAAAAAAGTCTGGGCTTTGAAGAACTTTTAAATGGTTCTCTGGCCCTGGGTGGCCAAGGAAGGTCTCCAGGGGGGTGCGGCCAAATACACATCCCAGGTATAATAGTGGAAGTGGAGCTGGGCCGGGGTGGGGGGTGTGGTCTTTGACTCCCGCGGCAGCTTCCCTGGCAAGGGGAGCCCAGACGGCACCCCAGGAGGAAGGGCCACCCCAGGGCTCCAAGCATGTGTCTAGGCAAGGCATGGAGTCTTTGCCTGCTTCCCAGCTAGGGTCCTCTGAGGCTTGAGACATAAAACCGAGAAAAACAGCCCCATTCCATTTCTTTTAACTTGAGGGCAGGAGAAAGGGGGAGTTTGCTTGGTCACCTCCACAGTCCTGGAATGAGGATTTGGTGCTTGGTTCAGGAAAAGGGGCAGACCCCAATCCAGAGGCAGGAGACCAATGCCCCTGTGAGGGACAGCCGCGGGACGCAGTGTGAGTGGACACAGTGGGTTTTTAGATTTTGCATTGTAGGCTTCTGTGCTGGCGGATGGAGAAGGAAGCCTTTTCCCAAATTGCAGGGTCAGCCTGGAGAGCTCTCCCCTCCAGATGATCCATGAAGTCCCTAAATCTCTTCTGCCTGTGACCAGCTGTTTTAAACAGTCAGACAGGAGAGGGTCCCAGGTGTTGCTGCCGCTGGGAGGGGACAGTGCAGCTGTCCAGTGTTGGTGTTCAGATCCTCCGATGTGTCCAGGCGCTTAGGTGAAAGCCACTCCAGAGCTGCGCATGTGAAGTCACCCCCAATACCAGGGGTGGAACCCATTCCCCCATGACCACCCCGTGCTTGTGCGTGGTCTTCCCATCCATGCCTGGAGGAGAGCTCTGTGGGCATGGGGGCGGGTTGGAGAGCCAGCCCACTCACTAGCTGATCAGGCGGTGGCAGGAGAGACCAGTCCTGGGGTTTTTCTGGAGAACTCGGGAGAGAGTGAGTTCCCATCCTGCCTGAGTCTCCTGGGGGCTCCGGCAAGGCCAAGGCGCTTGCCTCTCTCAGGCTCATCACTTCCTGTGCAAGGGACCAGCCTGACTCCTTAGAGAAGGTAGTGCTTGCCCTGTTACGTTGTTTTACTTCACCCTCCCTAAGCGAAGATTGTTTTGTTAAACACAGTCATGTGGAATGACCAATTTTTCTGATTTGCTTGGGACTGAGGTCTTCCTAGGACTTGAGGTTTTTCATACTAAACCTGGGACCATCCCTAAGGTGCAGAGGTCATCCTGAACAAACAGGAAAAAGGGCGAGAGATCCATGCGTGTGTGGGGTAGTGCTCGGAGTTTAAGGAGAGGCAGAGAAGGTCCATCCCTGAGTCTGAGACTGTGCCTGAGTGAGGCCGTCTATACTAGTCTTGAGAAGTGAGTAGGTGTTTGCCAGGAAAAAGACATACAAGAAAAAAAAAGAGAGAAAGAAAGAGACGGTTCTCCTTTACCACCACTGTGTGTAGCACCATAAAAGACACAGCCTTTCTTTTGCTTAAATAACATTTGTCACCATAGCTTAAAGGCTCATTCACTCTTAACTCAAAACATTTTTAATTTTAGTGGTAAAAACTCAAAGAACATCTTTATGTTTTCTGTGAAGCATATATTGCTTAATAACCTGCCAGAGTTCTGTTAGTTATTAGAATGAGACAAAAATCAAAATGATGTAAGCCAACAGGGGCATCTGGAAAGCCGTGCACTTAGGTTGGAAGGAAATATTCTGCCCTGACTGTAATGGGTGTGACCTTTGATTTATTCCCAGTTCAGTGTGAGCCATGACCCTGAAGCAGTCGTTGAAATCGTTAATTATGACCTTAGTGGAATTCCGTGACCTCACTGAGGCCAGGTGCACAGTCTTACTCACATTTCAGTACCTGGCACATGCTGGGCACTTAGCAAATATTTGAGCAGAGATCTGGGAGGTTATTGCCCCAGGATTCTGCCATGGTCCAACCATACAGCATGGGACTTGGGCCCTTTAAGTGTAGAAGTGGAACCTGAGGCAGGAGTACACCTGGGAGCCTTGGGGATGCAGGGGGAGAAGGGAGAAGGAGGACTTTGGAAGTCTTGCACTGCACTAGGTGAGCAGGTACAAAGTTGGGGACAAGCGCCATCACACAGGACTGCAGCAGAGGTGTGGAAATGCAGCGTGGGGCATGGGTTGTGTTCATGATAAACTGGATGCTGGCCGTGTTGATGGGGAGGCTGGGTGGCTACCTGCCAGGGGTGCTTTGCAGAGGTTTCTGCATTTCGGGTCTAGGACCCATGCATTGGAATAGCAGCGTTATGCACAGTGCCAGCCTCTCCTGAAAGCTCAGCTGAGTGGTTTCCCCCATATATGTGCTCACCAAGACCCATGCAAATTTATTTTGAACAGGGGATCTTTCATAGTGTGTATACTTCACCACTATCTGGTTACTTTGTGTACCAACTCATGCTGAAATATATGCAAATATGCCTTGCAGGCTAGAGCATCAAGGCTGATGTTACTGAAAGGCTAAGAAACACATTGAACTAAGAAATAACTATATCTTTGAGTCATGGAGAAATAAGCAATTATACTTTCTAAGGACCTAACACTTTTGAATTCCTGGAAAGTTTGATGAAAACAACACAGTCAAATACCTGTGTATTTAGCACTACTGAGACAATTTCGCTGAAAATTCTTCCACATTAGCACATTAGGTGCGGCATGGCACCTTCAAGGTGTTCTAAGAGGTCAGTGGGAAGTGCTGCAGTGTGTTTGGGGTCTTTTGGGGACTGCTTATTGATTACACCACTTGCTTTGTGAACTGGTGCCTTTATAAGGGGATCCCAGGAGACCAACTCTAAAGTAGCCTGTTTGGCTAAAGAACAATTTGTCAGTCTTCAGGAAAACTGGCTTTGTTTAACTTTCCGGTTGCCACCTTGAGCAGGTCAATCAGAGTTGGACCTGCTCTTTGGAACCAAGGGGAGGGCCTATTAAATGAGGACAGTGTGTATTGGGGTGGCCTGGGGTGTGTTACAACTTCTAGAGAGACCTGTCATTGGCCCCACTGTGTCCCATCAAAAGGTCAGACCATATTTGCCAGGCCCTTGCTAAGCACTCGGGTGGAATGATGCTCAGGAGACAGGTTTAGATAACACTTTCTTCTCTATCGGTCCCCATTTTTTCCCCTTCCTTAAATGCACTGACAAACAAATATACTCTGAGGTGTGGGGCAACAGCAGCTCTGATACCTGGGGCTGGGAGTACAAATTGGTGCCACCTTTGTGGGGACTTTTGGTAAATCAGACAGCCTCGGTAGGTGACATTACATGTTAGGGATTCATTCTACAGCTCCGTAGCACTGGGCTATTACTGAAACTGCAAATAATCTAGGAGCACACCATTAGGGGTCTGTGGGTGCGCGTGTGGCCCGTAGAAACCACAAGACATCACATAGGCATAAGCACCATGGCGGGCGCTGTGGGACTCCTTCAATATGCTTCGAAGCTCAGGCACTGTGTCCAGCACTGTGCTCTGCGTGTGTGGAGGGGTAGATTGTGGTCACTTGAAAGTGCACAGATTATCCCTGGAAATGTAAGAACATTGCTATCCCTGAGATAATTTGTGCACCTTGGGACCTTAAAAATCCTAACCGTTTTTTGTGCTCATTTTCTATGCTTCATTATTAATTAGTGTCTTAAATAACAAGAATGCACATTTAAAATATGGGGAAGTTACAGTTAGGTTTGGTTCAAATGTTATTATCATGCTAGTTAGTGTTAGGTGTGTTTTCAGAGCGTCTCTGATGCTCATCCATGCTGTGACGTGGCCACTGCCCTCTCTTCCTCGGCCGATTAATCTTCTTGTGTGTGTGGACCACGTTTTGCTTACCCATTCACTGGGGCTGACCAAGTTGCTTTCACTTCTTGCTGGCGTGAATAGTGTGCTATAACATGGATGTGAGTGTGGAAGCTTTTGAATCTTGAAGGGTGCGAATAAATGTTATTTTTTTGAATGAATGTTATCTGTTGTTTAAAAATGTATTTGATCAATTAAGTTCTTAAAAACAGATACCTGTGATATATAAATCACCTTTCTGAAAGTTTTTTGTTTGTTTCCTTGTTTAGTTTTGATACTTTTGAGACAGGATCTTGCTAATGTAGTGCAGGCTGGCCTTAGCTCACAGCCATCTTTCTGCCTCAGCCTCCTGAGTGCAAGGATTACAGGCATTCACCACCATGCCCAGCAAGTCTGTTTTTAAAGGTTTCTATATTTAGTGTTAATGGATGCAAAGGGAAAGTGCTTTAGAACAAAATTATTGTTTATTGGATTCAATTTTTACATGTTCTTTTACAAATGCTTTGGGGTTTTCCGTACTCTGAAGCTTCTTGAAGATCCTGCCAGGCAGCTAGCTCAGTGTCATCATTTCTTGCAACTCTTAATTGGGCTTGTGATTTTGCTCAACCAGAGGGGCTGCTTTACTGAGGGAGCCAGCACTCGGAAGTCAGCCATGGTCAGGTGCAGCTGCCCCTGCCGCAAGGAGCTCCCTCCTGGGCACAACCACTTGCTCCTCTGGTCGTCGCTGGCCACCTGCGTTTGGAGCTGAAGCCATCCCAAATGTTGCCTGTGGTGTTTGTGTGAGGAAAAGCCGGTGCTGCTGCTTTCCTTGCCTTGCTCTGAAAGACAGGCGTTAAGGGGAGGGGGAGAAAACACTGCTGCTGTAGGAACTTGAAGGATGTAATTGACCTTTGATAGATCACCACAGGGCTTTGAACAACGTATTCATGTATGGCTTGCTCAAGTATTTGAATGGCTCTTGGCTACTCCTTTGCACCTGCTGAAGAAGACAGGACGATTGCATGAGTGGGGTTATAGTAGGTTGGAACAGCCTCAACTCTGTTTTAATTTGTATGAAGTAGATGTACAGTTTGGGTCAGCAGCACCGGGATCCTAGCTGAGGCCTCTGCAGGGAGAGTAGCCTGAGCTGTGCACAGAATCTCGCTGTGAGTAGT
Organism: Hydrochoerus hydrochaeris; assembly: GCA_004027455.1. Taxonomy (NCBI): domain Eukaryota; kingdom Metazoa; phylum Chordata; class Mammalia; order Rodentia; family Hydrochaeridae; genus Hydrochoerus; species Hydrochoerus hydrochaeris. Next base: position 167,794 of record PVLA01001868.1, read on the forward strand.
AAGCTCGGGGCTCTGTCAGGGAGCCACAAGGAAGTCACTGGATGGCAGGCAGGTCTTTTAAGTCTTTCCTGGAGAAGTGGGCATGACAATCTCTGAAGGAAACCAGTGCTCTGAAAGACGACACCCGCCCGTGGAGTAGGCAACATCTCTGCTCACCCTAGAACCCAGCCTCCCATTTGCCAGCTTTAAAATGGGGGCACCGACCCCTTCAGAGTCCCAAGGTCCGTGGTGGTTGGAGGACTCTGTGTAACCTCAGATCCCCCACCACTGGCCTCTCCTCCAGCTCTTTCCCAGGGCAGCAGCATCTCCCTGGGAGACCGGCTCATCCCTGTCCAGTAGAGCCGTCCTTGGGATGCAGAGGGAGGGACCCCAGCCTTTCTTCCACACACTTGTGTTTCAGCCTTAGCATTAGAGTGCATAGAAATTATAGAGAGGTTCCCACACCAGAGAAGCCCTGAATCCAGACTGTTTGCTGCTAGAATGCAAAACCGGGGGGCTCGTTCAGATGGCCCCTTGTTGAAAGCCATCTGTAACCTCCTTCACTAGCTGTGCTCTGAAAATCTCAAAGAAAGAAAGTGAAAGCACAGTAATTACGATTTTAATAAAGTTAGATATGTGGCATGGATCCAAACAAGAGTTGAAAAAAAAAAAAAGAAAAGAAAAATAACCCAAGCAGAAGAGCCCCCGAGACCAGGTCATAGCTGAGCCTTGCTCCCTAGCAGTGGAAGAGTTCCTGTGTCTGGCAGGTGGCCTGGGGTTTTATCTATTACTGCTCTGTAATCAGAATTGGGCCAGCATAGTCAAGCTCCTTATCAGAATGAAGGGAATTTAGTTTTCTGGCCTTCAACATTTTGCAAGAGCTCAGTGTGTGACTCGATCTTTTAAAATATCTTTTTCATCTCTAAAGACAAAGTTTAAGGATGCAGGTGAACCATCCTATATTTGCAGTCATGGAAAAGCCTTTGCAAGTGGTGTTTGGAGCTATCTTTCCAAATTGAAGGGCTCCAGATATACTTTATTTTGGAGGATGAAAAATCAATAAGTTGACACCCAAATTTAGTGTGGACTTTTGAGGTTTATTAAGCCATGAATTTTTGCATTCCCCAATTGCAGAGCCGGTTTTGCTTCATGAAGTTGAATTCAGTCCTGAAATTATCTTTTTAATCTTCTCCCCTTCTCCTTCTTCCAGTTTAAATCTTCATTTCTGCTTCCACAAATTCAGTCAAACTTTATCACCTCCATTTAGAGCTGATCAATAGCAACTGGTGAACAGGTTAATTATAATCGCAGAATAAACGCTGAAGTCTCAAAGTTCACCACTTTTGCAATGTTTTCAAACCCCTCCGGGACCAGGCCAAGAGCGGCCCATTGAGCCATTGCAGCAGGTGTGGGAGTTCGAGGCACAGGCAGACAATCGCATCTGACTCAGGGCAGCTCAGTTTGGTTTCTTATCTGCAGCTTTTGCTATCTTACTATGTCTGTCATTGCAGATAAAAAAAAGTTCATCAATTGAGCTGGGAAATGGCAACTTACATTTTCTTGTGATAAAAGTTTTCTAGTTGTTGTTTTATCAGATTGGGTGGAAATTGTATGTGTCTCTGTCAAGGTCTGCAATGACCTTTTCAGATATTTTATCAGGTATTAGGTGAAGGAGACCTTTTTTTTTTCTTTCTTTGACCTAGGAAAGAATGACCTGACTTCCAAGATCATAAATCAAACCAGGTAAAGAGAGGCAATAATACAAGTTGCCCCTCAAAATTGAGTAGGCGGGGAAAAACAAACAACAAATAAAACCTTTCCCTAGCATATAGCAAGAACTTAACTTGACCCTAAATGAAGAATGTAGTTCCCACGGCACACGCGGTTAGTAGGAAAGTACTCTTCTTTAAAAAAGAAACTTTTCCAGGCAAAGATGGCTTCAGAAAAGCAAGTAGTGTTTTAAAAAATAGTATCAGTAAAACTTTAATTATCCTTTTATTAAAGTCAATGTTTAATATGGCAAAATGAAAAACTCAGATAAACCAATGTGCAAATAATCAGTAATCTCACCATCCCAAGATAACCACCAGGAGGCATTAATCCTCGACCTTTTGGTTACCCTGCATATACAGGCATGTGTATATCTATATTTTTAAATAGCCATAAAAGTTACTGTTTAAAGTCATTCCATGCTAAAGCCAGTTTCTATAAGATTAGTGAGCCAGGCTGGCTCCCGAAGACTGATCCCCTAAATAAAGCAAAAATGGGAAATTGATCCAAAGAACTGTCAATGGTAGCCAATCAAATGAATGAGTTGTGTGTAAAGAGATGTGTTTCAAATTCTACAGTATAGTGAATTTAATTTGATAGTGATTGAAAGCTAGAGCATGTAAAGCGTGCTTTGTTTGTTTGTTTGCTGGTGCTAGGGCCCCTTGAGCATGCTGTGCACATGCAGAACTACTGAACCACACTGTCAGTGTTTGTAGTTTACACTGGCACCCCTTGGAGTGAGGCCACCACCTGGGCAGGACACCTTCTTTGTGAGGCATTGCTGGCTGTGAGATTGAGCTGTAGCTGTCAACCTACTACCTGCAGCTGCAGGGAGGCAGAAGCTCACAGGTCTGACCCTGAGAGGCCCTGGGATTGGTCCTGAGCCTTCTCCTCTCTGAGACTGGTGTTGGGCAGCTCCAGGGCCTCTATTTGCTTGCCTGTCCTCCTCCAGTGAAGGTGAAGAAGTCAGGCCAGGTGTGGGAAGGGCCACATGGGCTGCTCCAGAGCCCTCTGGAGAGGATGCCTCAGGCTGACCGTATCCCAGCCCAGACCACAGTCACCTATTACCCTTGATCCTGCCCACGTCAACCACACTTCACACCCCTGGGTCAGCAGGTTTCCGCGGCCACCTCTGCATCAGGCCACCTCTGCATCAAGCAACAGTATCTAGGAAATCTTGGGTCTCATGGGCTAATTTTGTTTTCCTTAGACATAATAAAATTCTTAACCACTAAAATGTAAAAGTCAACTTTGGGAAACCACAGTTGTGACCTGAGAGTGGCATGGGTTTCTCCCTTTGGCTCACGGATAAACCCATGTAGTGTCAGGTTCTAGGAAGCCCTGGAGGGCCGCTGCAACAGAGCTAGCTGCAGACCCCTGTGGGCCTCATTTTTGGGCTTTGGAGATGAAAGGTGAGCAAGGTGTCCCTGAGTTCCAGTAGCTTAGAATCAGGTAGGAAAGAGAAACATAAGTGTAGTCTCTCAAGAATCCAAATCAGATGGAGAGCCGGGCGTGGTGGCTCATGCCTGTAATCCCAGCACTTGGGAGGCTGAAGCAGGAGGATTGTTGCAAGTTCGAGACCAGCCTGAATAAATTGAGCTCAAGGCCAGCCTGCACTGCATAGTGAAACCCTGTCTCAAAAAGACAAATCAGATGGCGGCCCCTGCCACAGGCAGGTTTTGGGGAGTTCATGTGTGTGTGCTGTCAAGTGGGACACACATGGGCTGCAAGACTGGCATAGGCACCTGGGGTTCAGGAGAAGGAGGAGAGGAGATGAAACTCCAGGCCAGTTTCAGTACCAAGCACAGATCCCCAGCTTGAGCTGGAAGAGGGACATGGTCAGTCAGCCCTGGAAGCGAGGCCTTCTGCAGGCCCTGATCAGTGCTCTCGCTGGAGGTGAGGAGATGGCAGGAGAGGACTTGAGTGGGAATATGGATAATCACAAGGAAGATACCTACCCAGCCCCTGTGGGGTGGATTCATCAGACCATTTACCCCAGGAGGCTTGTGGGTGAAGCCAAAGAGCTCTGCTTAACCAGCCTTCTCTGATTTTCAGTCTGTCTCCCTCCCTCCATCTCTCTGAGAGCCCAGGATTAGACCCAGAACCTGTCCTGTGCTAGCCAGTCACTCCCCCACGAGCCACACTCCAGCCCTAACTTCTGCCTCTTAACTCATCACTCTTCCCTTCATTTCAGGCTCAGTTCTCTCCATTTATTTACTTGTCTATCTCTTTGTTTTGCTGTGCTAGAGATCAGACTCAGGACTTCATGCATTCTAGGCAAGCATTCCACTGCTAACCTATAACCACAGCCCTGATTTTTGCCTTATAAGCCAATTTTTTAATAGAGAAAAGTCAACCATATGCAAAAGTAGAGCACAGAAGCTCCATCCCCCACCTTCAAAAGGTAAGAGTTCATGACCAGCTGATTCACTGATGTCTGGCTCAGTTACTCTTCTCCCATTTCTGGGACTAAATACCCAACACCCAAAATTAAAGGGGGGAGGTTTATTTAGCTCACAGTTTGCAGAGGTTTTAGTCCATAATCCACTGGTTCCAAAGGAGGGTGGCACATGGCAGAGGGCAACAGTTCATGGAGATGGAAGACAACAAAAGCAGCAAGAGAGGAGTGGAGAGCGAGCCTCTTTCCTGCCCTTAAATTGTATGCGGGCTATCTGCCCTAGGGCAGCTATAGCACTCACACCCTTGATCCCAGCATTAGACCATGAGCCAGTTAAAAATTCTAGATTCAGCTGCCTCCAAAAAGCCCACCATGACCACATGAGGCTTTGAGGGGATATCCAGGTATAAACCATAACATTCCACCCCTGCCCCCACCCAAAGGCTCATGTACATTCCTGTATGTATAAGGCATATAGTACATCTCTAAGATTTGCCAAAGTTCTAACAGTTTCAGCATTACTAAAAAGTCCAAGTTCTGTCTCCTCTGAGATTTAAGGCAAACTCTGAGCTCTGAGCCCGTGTACAAATGAAAAGAAAATTAAACACTTCTAATATTCAGTGGCACAGGAAACATTTCCATTCCAAAAGTTACAAACAGAGGGATACAAAGGAATGGGATCAAAGCAAGTCTAAAATTCGGCAGGACAAACATTAAGTTCTGAAGTTCCATGTACAGCATGTGAGGCAATCTGTGGCAAGATGTAAACCCCAGAGGGCTTGGGTGGCTCTGCCTCTATGGAACTTCCAGTGCTTTTAGCTCCATGGCTTCTCTCTTGGCCCATTCTGCTCTCTTCCTTGTAGTTTACCTTAGATGATCCATGTTCCTGGCTTCAAACCTCAGGGGTGACCACTGCACCTTTGGCTTCACACAGCTTCACACACTGCCCTCTCTGGGCACACTGTCTGGCCTCCCAGGCCTTTTTCTGAAATCAGGGTGGAAGCCTTCCTGGCTCCATGACTCTTTCATTATGTATGCACCTAAAACCAGCACCATATGGATGATGCCAAGGTCAGTTGCCCTCTGGAGCAGTAGTCAGGCTTCCTTCCTCTCTTGTTGCTTTTGGGGTTTTCCACTGCCATGAGCTTCTCTGCCATGTGCCAGCCTGCTTTGGAGCCAGTGGGTTGTGGGATAAAACCTCTACAAACTGAGCTAAACAAACCTTCCTTCCTTTAACTTTGGGTATCAGGTATTTTGTCCTAGCAATGAGAAAAGTAACTAAGACAGCATCCCACTCCCTTTACCTCTGTGCACTATACTGAAGTATCAGCATGTCATTGTACCTGAAAATACTTCTGTATTGCTTTTCCAAAACATGTAAGGACTGTTTAGAAAATATAGCCCTGGTGCCATACCATCACCCTGAGACACCCTGTCACTCCTTAGTATCATCAACTACCCAGTCAGAGTTCAAATGTGTCCTATTTTTCTGATTTGAACAGTTTGTTCAAATCAGGATCTACATCAGGCTCAGGGGTTGCCTCTCTTTGTGTCTCTCAAGTTTCTTTTCATCTCTTGAGTCTCCCTTTCACTTGATTTTCTTACGATATGTTTGCTAAAGAAGCAAGGCTTTCCCTGGAACATCTGCAGCCTGGGTTTGGGGGGCTGCATCCCCTGCAGGACACACAGCATGTTCCTCTGTCCCTGTCTTTCATGTACATCTATGACCTGGAATCAGGTGCAGGCCGATGGTGCCCTTGACAGCTGTGTACTTCATGAGGGGCTGCAGTGGTACTGTTCAAATAATATCCGTCCTTCATTTATTGCTGGAAATCTTGCTGACAACAAACAAGCTTTCATCTTACGGAATATTTGAGTGCAGTGAGGTTTAGTTTGGACAGGAGACAGAATAAATGCCTCCTCCTTTCACTTCACTTGAACTATTCTCCAGCACCCTTTAGGACTTCCACAGGCAGATGTGTTCTTATCATTAAGGACTCAGGGTTTGGACGTCTGTGGTGTGCTTTTGGCCACATGTCCCCAGTGACTCTCAGACGGGCCATCTTTGCCAGTGGGAATCAGTTCAAATTGGCTCCTGAGTTCCTTTGACAAAATCTTGGTTTAATAATTTCCTGCTTTGCATCCTATAAGATCTTCCAAGCTTTCCGTATGCGTGGCTTCCTCCCAGACCTACAGTTGGCTGTTTCCCCAGAAACCACTGGCTCCTTCCTGTGAGGGGCGGTATTTGGAGACCCTGCTAGCTGTACTCACTGTGAGGGGCCAGTCATTGACCTCTGTCGGGAAGCCTTCCCCTCCCGCCCAAAGGGAGGATCAAATAGATCATATGTTCCAACCGCTGATGGCGGTTCAGATTCAGGAACACGAGCATTGCCTTCACGTCATGCCTTGTTTAGATCGAGGTGAAGTACGCCTAGTGAAGGACTTTCTGTTGTAGGTCTACGTGCAGTGCCTTTCACATCATCATGAAACCTTCGCCCCGTATATCTCTGCAGCTTCCTTGCCAAAACGCTGCCCACCCAGCTGTAAACCTCCCTGTGCCCTCTCTGAAGCCCCAGGCAGCCCCATCCTGCTCTCTGCCTCTGCAGCTTTCACTGCTGTCCCTGTCTCATGGTACAGGACCCATGGCACTTGTCCTTCTGTGCTCGGCTAATTTCCCTAGCATGCTGTCCACCACATGCCTCCTTTTTGTCCCACACAAGCATCTCCATCCTACCCAAGGCTGAGTAATGCGCCACTGTGTTCATCCCTCCTTGGGCTCCCAGGTGGCTTCTCTGTTGTGGCTTCATGCTGTTGTTTTTGCATGGGTGTATGGATGTCTCTTAGGGCCCCCACTTCCATGTCTTTTCTGTTTACCCAGAAAACCCCCTGTTGCTGGGTTTTGCAGTTCTGTGTGGTTTTGTAAACATAGACCATTTTCTGCAGTGACTGTCACTTTATGTGGCTGTGTCATGTTTCCATGGCTGGAGCTGGGCTATGCCTAGAGCCGGTGCTGAGTTTCCTGCATCTGACACTGAGGTGTCCTTTGCTGTCATCTCAGAAGCCCGGCACCATGGGGCTCCCCACTTCGTGCCAGCTCCCTGAGTCTGGGCTTCCACATCTGGTCAGTTCATGGCCACTGTGTCCCAGCGCCTGACCTGCCGGGTTGACAGTCCTCAGGGCTTCACCTGGGGAGCCAAGCAGGCTGTGAGTGGGGCATGGAAGTCACAGCAGTAGTCTTCCCTCACTGCCACTCCTGCCCTCTCCAAGGCCTAGCGCCGGGAGTCCAGGTACTCTGTGATGGGACAGACAGCCTTGCCTTCTGGTGGAGCCGACGCACAGAGCCTGCACCCTTGTGGACTACTTTGCCATGAGAGGAAGAGCCGGTTCTGCTGGGCTTCTGGGAGGCCCTGGGACTTGGGCTTGGGTGAGGCCTGGTCTTCTTGGAAGCCAAGAGCAATGGAGCTTCCGGGGCCGGAAATGGACTCCAGAGGAGGTCATCTCCGCTGTCATAGCCGTGGTGCTTTTGGGTGTGGATGCCACAGCCCTCACTCAGGACATACAGGACCACCTGGTGCCTGATTAATCAATTTTCTTTCTTTCTTTCTTTCTTTCTTTCTTTCTTTCTTTCTTTCTTTCTTTCTTTCTTTCTTTCTTAGGCAGGGTCTCATTATGTAAATTAGGCTGACCTTCAGTGCACTGTGTGGCCCATGCTGGCCTGGAACTCATGGCAACCCTCCTACTTCAGCCTCCCCACTGCTGGAATTGTAGGTATGCTCCACCATGCCTGGCTTAGCCTGTGTCATCAACTCCGCTCCTTCCAGCATCATTCCCCCAGACTGGAAGTGTTCCTGGGGCAGGAATCGTTTGGGGCCAGCAATACTATGGCCTGATAAGTTCCAGATAACCACACATTCTCTGGAAAGATCAAATCTGGAATTCACCCAGAGCTGGAGGTGCTCATGGACCTATAGTCCTGCCTCTGTGTATGGCCTACCATGACCTCCAGAGAGGTGAGGATCTGTCTTTGTAACAGACCCAAGAAGCAGGACAATCAGATAATAGGGTGTGAGATCCCAGAGGGCTGTAGGGCTGGGGCAGTTGTAGGAACTGGGCAGAGGCAGTGGGACCTAGAGGCTACAAGCAGGGCATGCAGGGTGCCTACAGCAGCTGAGATCAGTGAACCCGAGGCCGAGGTGGGTGGGAAGTCCAGGTGGAGAGGGCAGAGCTCCCAGTAGCCTCTGTCTTAGGCCTTGGGAATGGGAGGGAGCCCCCCAAGTGGAGGAAGGAGCCCCCCAAGCGGAGGAGGAGCTCTGAAGAGCTGGCTGCTCTCAAAAGCAGGGGCTCTGGCATTGGCAACAGTCCTGCTGCCAGGGGAACCAAGAGGGGAGACTGAGGGCTCACCAGCATGCACGGAACCCCAGACTCAGTCCCTAGGATTGTGAGGGACAGGGGTATGCACCCTCTGCGTTTCACCTGGCAGAAACCTCCTGCATGCGTTTCTTGACCCCCATGGTGCCGTTGGCCCTGGCAGTGCCCCCTTAGGCTTGCAGAGAGCCCCTGAAGCCTGCTGCCCGGCCCGTGCTCAGGCCTGGAGCTGGGTCTGTGGTCCTGTCCCCTCCTCCCATTCTGCACAGAGTGTGACCTGTCCTGGTCCCTCGTGTCCGCCGTCACTGCCTCGCGACCTCCCGCGCCCGCTCTGTTTAAAGCTGTAAGTGCCTGTTGATTCTGCTGGATGGTTCCCCCGCTCAAAGTGCTTCCTAGGAGTGACCAGACCCTCGCCTGCAGGCAGTGTTGATATTAAGTTTCCTGCCCAGTGTAAACACCTCTCTGGGATGGCATTAATAACGGGGACTGTTTCCCTGGATGCAGTCGGGGTGCCGGGGGAGCAGGAGGAAGAGGAAGGGGGAGCTGCTGTGTGCTGAGGAGCTCATAGCAGAGCTCAGTCTCCTTTTCATGACCTCAGCCTCTATTCCTTATTTTGACCACCAACTTTTTATTATTTGGCAGCTGAAAAAGGAGAGATGATAATCAGAGGGCCAAGGGAGCCAGCCTGGGGAAAGATACCTTATTTAAATGTCTGCCTTTTCCGTATAATGCTTCTCAGCTCACACACCCGTGAACCTGAGTTGTAGTGGTTGGGTGCCAGGGTACATGTCTAGTGGCTAGAGGCCCTGGGTTCAAATTCAGTACTGAAAAACATTAAACAGAATCTACCTCGTGGGGTTATTGTAACAGTGCTCCTGGATCCACTACAGTCCTCGGCAGGCAGTATCTATAAATGTAGTCACTGTTCACTCAATGATTGATGGACTGATGGACTGATGGACACAGGGTCTCACTATGTAGCCCAGATAGGCCCAGACCTGGGGCAATCCTCCTGCCTCAGCCACCCAAGTGCTAGGAAGCCACCACACCTGGCTTATGCACTCATTTAAAAACATTACCTGTTGTTGTTAGAAGAGGCATTGTTTCAAATAAGATCTTTTTGGGCCCCTGATAAAGGTTGGGGTGCACAGGACACTGGTGAGCTGAGCCAAGGTGCTGTGTGCACTGGGCTCTGGCCCCGGCCTCAGTGTGAGTCCGCACTGGGGCAGAGCCCTGTGGTTGTTCTGTGTTTCCCCTCTTCAGAGCAGGCTGGTTGGTGTAAGCAGAAGCCATGTGGGGTCACAGCTGCCTGCCAGGTGCCTTTGTTGAAGGAGCCTTCTGAGGCTGTTGGGACAAACTGTCTGCCCCTGGGGAGGTGTGAACAGGAGATGCGGGCACTGCGGGGGGTGGGTCTGGAAGGAAGCAGGAAGGGGTGGGAGCCCAAGATCTCCCCTTCTGCCTCAGGTCATTTCCAAGGAGCCTGTCCTTTGGTCTGAACCGAGTGGCACTGATGGTTGACATCGTCGTGGCATTAAACTGATTGGTTGAGGCTGCCAGTGTGGGTACACTCCTGGACTCCCAGCACTCGGGAGGCTGAAGCAGGATGATTGCCATGAGCTAAAGACCATTTTGGCCTCAGCATGAAACCAGGGCCAGCTTGGATGGCACTGAGAGAGCCTGTCTCAAAAAAGCAAATTAGGAAAAAGATGGGTGATGAGTGGACAGACAGCATAAATTAACTGCTGAAACGTTGGAGGCAGGGCCGGCTGCCTTGTGAATTTCTGTCCCAAAATGCACTGGACCTTTGGTGGCTGCTGGATTCTGAGGGAATCTGGAGAAGGAGGACGTGAAGATAAAGAGAAGCTATGTATTTGTTCCTTGTGTGGTTTTGGTTCTCTTAAAAGTTCAACATAAACCTCCATCTATGGAACCAGGATTTGGGTTTCTTATGCCCCAGGCTCCACTGCAGCAAATCGTGGACTTGCTGACCATCCTGGAGGAGCCATGGGGTCACCTGAAATTTGGGCCCTTGTGATAATGCAGGAATTGGACCCATGGCCCTGTGGGTGTGTGGCTTCCTGGGCCTGTGCTCTGTGATGGGAGGGGAAGCCCTGTGGGTCATCTGACGGCTCTGCCCAAACCAGGACTAGGAGTGATGCCAGGAAAAAGTGAAGTCCACACTCTGCTGGGAGCAGGGCAGCTGGCAGGCAGAGGACTGAAAGTGGGGAGGAGGACAAAGCCAGGGCCCCAGGCCCAGGTCAGCACGAATGATTGGGGGACAGTTGCGACACTGATAGTGGCATCCAGCCCTCGAAGACAGGCGCTTCCAGTGCCCCTGCTCCCATCTGGCACTGCTGCATTTACTCCCAGTGTCCCCTGGCAGGTGAAGAAGCCAAGGGGACAGGGCCTGCCCACAGCCAAGAAAGGGCTGAGGCAGTCAGATGTCAGCCAGCCCAGCTCCCTGAGCCGGCGTCCTCCCCGGATGGTCAGCTGCCCCTGGAGTCACCTCAGCTGGGTCAGCAGATGCCAGCCACAGTGGTCAGAATTAGACTGATTTATTTTGCTGGTACAATTCATTCCTAAATTTTACTTTTTATAAGATCAATGCATTATTGATTGAAAAGAAGGAGATCAGTAGCCAAGAGGTGGAAGCAACCGAAGTGTCCATGGATGAGGGATGAACCGATGCAGTGTATTCACTCATTCAGTGGAATATTATTCAGCCTTTGAAAAGGACATCGCCATATGTGCTGCAGCATGAATAAGCTTTGTGGACTTTGTGGAGGTGAAGTAAACCCATTGTGAAAGACCATGCAACATGTGGTCCCTGCCGTGAGTTGCGGACAGGAGTCAGATTCATAGAGAGAGAGAGAGAGCTGGCAGAGCTGGGACTGTGGATTCTGCACCTCATGGGTGCAGAGTTTCGGTTTGGTGAGGTGGAAAGGTCTTGAGATAGGTTCACCATAGTGTGCGTGACAGGCCCCACTGATCTGCACACTTACGATTGGTTCAGGAGTCGCTAAGTGTGTGTTGCCACAGTTAGAAATTACAAGGAGTAAAGTGGGAAAAGAGACAACCTGGACCTTAGCAGTGAGAAGGCCCTGGTACAGTCTCCAGTCCCATGGGTGGAAGACAGGGAGGGAGAGAAAGCTTGTTTTTCTGGCTCATGAGTTGTTCTCTCTCAGAGTCTTAGCTACCCTGCTGTTACAGCCTGGCTGATAACCAGGCATGTTATTCTTAGTGTGGAGGTGAAAAATAGTGATTTAAAAGCTTTTTACTCAAAGTAGCCCATCTCTGATCTGTCAGTGTATTATGGTTTATAATTCACATTAAAATTTTAAGTCACATTTTTATAAGGAAGTGAAAGTATTTCATAATTTTCTTTGGCACATAAATCAAATCAGAATAAAAATCCACATTTGAAAAAAAATCGCTTTTTTTTTAGTGCTTCACACTTTTTCTAGGATGTCTGCCAAGTGGGGGAAAGTTATTTATTGGTAGAAGGGGCCCAAGGCCAGCCCACCAAGCACTGGCCAGCCAAGGACCTGCAGGTGGAGGGGAGAGGCCAGTGGGACTCTGTGTGACCTCCAGTCAAGCCGCATTATAGTTGATTTGTAAATGTTCTCTAAGCTAAAACATGCTGAGGCTATTGATAAATAAAGGAGAAAGGAAGTAAATGTAGTCAACTATGTAAGATCTGCTTACAATTTGGGTTCGCTCCAAAATATGGCTGGGGAGGGAAGAGTAAAACCACCAAAAAATTCAAGCAATTGTGATAGTGGTGTCAATTTGAATGAGAAAGAGCTCATGAATTAGTGAACCACAGTTGTGGGTGTGTCTGTGGATGACTGACGTGTAGACAGCTCTCTGAGGAGGCAAGGCCCACCCCAGAAGTGGGGACACCAACCAATGGGCTCACAGCCTGAGTGAAATAAAAAGGGAAAGAAAGAAGCCTCCCCTTTGGCTTCTTTGGAGGAACCAGTCTTTGCCTTGACCTGTGGATTTTAGTCTCCAGTTCTCTCAGTCTTCCAGCATACTCTTTGACCTTTAAATGCAGACCCTTGGGACCCTTCAGCTTTCTGACACAAATTTCATTGAGCTCTAGGCCTCCAACCATGGCTGAATCCTTGGACTCCCAACATGCAGAAGCCTGTTTTGAAGGTGGCCATTGGAAGCCCACCTGGTGAATCCCAAGGAAACCTGGATGTCGGAGGAGGAGGCTGCAGGCAGCCCTAACTAGGGAGGGGGCACATTTGCTTACAGAACAGGTTTAGACTACCTAGGAAAGATAGGGGAGAAAAGGTGTACCTCTCCCCTCCTCCCTGGAGAACTCCCAGAATAGAGTAAAACCTCATGTCCAGTGATACCAGGAGGCAGCTCATACCCCCAGCTGGCAAACACTGTCAAAGGTGGTGGAAATCCAGGCCATGTGGAGGAACAGGCTCTGAAGCTGGTCCACATTTCTCCCACACTTCTCTCCTCTCCTGCTGGGGGAAAATCTTCTTAATAAAATACACAAGCTTGGATATGAAGCAGCCATATTTTCATTGTCTCAAGTGAAAGTAAAGACATTTCTTCAGTAAAGAAATATGTCAGTCTCTGTGGAGAAAGCTATTACACTATACTAAAATGCATTAAAAAGACAAAATGGAAAAATACTGCATTCTTGGACTGGAAACCTTCACAGTATTCTTTATTCCAAATCCCCCCCCCCCCAAATCTGTACGTTTAATGCAGTCCCAGGAAACATCCCAACAGGATTTCTTAAATGCAACTTGTCAAGTGGATTGCAGAGTGTATGTGGAAGAGTTATTGTACAAGAATAGCCAAGATAATTTTTAAAAAGAAGACTTAAGAATAGGGAACTTGCCTTATCAGAAGTCAAAACAAACGAGAGAGGTGCTGGCGCGGAAACTAATCCCGCCGTGCTCATTGCAGCCTGGCTGAGCGAGCAGTGACTGATTACTCTCTGGAGCTCCGCCAAGGCATTAGGCGCAGGGACGCCGTGGAATAGAAAGACTGGCATTCACCTCTGATCCTTTCACAGCCCAAGCACAGCTGAACAGCACCGGGCATTGTGGAGCAGAAGGTAAAGGTTACGCACCTTCCCTGTGCAGAGCTGACGGATCCTCCTAGGAGAGAGCAAGGCGCATCTGTGCTGATGTGGAAAATGTCCAGAGAGCTCTGCTTCTTGGAAGAAGCTAAATTGCAGAGAAGTGTGTATGGCACGGTCCCCCTCCAGCTCTGGATGACACAGGTGTAGCAACAACGTGTCACTTACAGTCCCCACACAGCCTCCAGCACAGCCCTTCAGAGCTGTTTCCTGGTTTGGCCGTCACTTTCCGCCTTCCGCCACCAGGCCGTGTGACCCACCTGGAGGTTTCAACCTTCAACCTGGATCCCAGTGGGAAGCACATGCACATAATAGGACCACAACCAGCTTTCGGCGGACGAACGTGTAAGGCGCACGGGCGAAAAGTTAAATCCTGAGTATTGTACACCACGGAGGTCTCCTGAGATTGCAGTCACTGACGAAGCATGTCTTACGCGTTTGCTTTTCAACATGGCTAGCAGGAGCCTTTTCTACCCTGGAGAATCTTTCTTCACTTGTCTTACCAGATCCATACACAGATGCCTATTGAAACCTTGCTGTCCCCACACAAACTGAAAATGACTACACTACACATCAGTACATGACTCAGTTTGACTGCTGTGATAGAGCAATGAGTGGCTTAACAATGCACGTTTACTTCTCCTGGTTCTGAAATCCTGCAAGTCTGAGATCAAGGCCCGGACTGGCTCAGCTGGGTCAGGTGAGGGCCTCTTCCTGGTGTGTGGGGGTCATTGTTGGTCCCTTCTTCCAAGGGCACTAATTCCATTCATGAAGGCCACAACCTCATGACCCAGTTACCTAAGCACCCACCTCTAAATGCCATCCTATTGTAGGTTAGGATTCTGATGTGAATTGGGGAGGGAAATGGACACCAACATTCAATCCATCACAATAAGGAAGTGAATAAATTAAATGTGACATGTTAATATAATGGCAAATATAGATCAATAGAAATAAAATAGGTCCACAGGTACTGATGTAATTAAAACCCAGAAACAGTAATAGTGAGAGAGAGAGAAAGAGAGAGAGAGAGAGGAATGCCAGGTTACATAGGGGAGTTGACTGATTTTGCAATGTTTTATTTCCTTAAAACTACCTGGGGCTGGGGCTGGGGCTGTCACTCGGTGGTTATGGTCAGCGTGTGTTGGGTTCTGTTGCTTGTCCCTGGCAGGGGAAAAGAATTCTGAAGCAAATATGGTAACATGTTAATATCTGACAAAACTCAGTGGAGGGTTTAAGGGTGTTGACCAAAACACTGAATGACAAAAATAGTTAGCTTTTTCCTTTAAAAGTAAGCTTGTAAATTTAATATACAGAGTGAAGGCATTTGTGAAAAGTTAAAAAGCCAAAACAGCAGTTGTGTTGTTCAGAGGGATGGATGTGTGTGAAAGCGTGAGAATGGCTCGGGAGGTTAAGCACTAAAATCAGAATAGTCATTGGATAGGAGATGGCAAAGGAGAGTAAAAGGAATTGTTACATCATGCTCTCTACTTTTCCACAATTTATAAATTCCTAAAAATAATAATTAATGAAATAGATGTCTTAAAAAAAACTGTTAGCCACCATTACTTCTAGGGGTGAGATGATTGTGATGGTACAGACTTTTTGTTTTTGTGTGATAACCTTCTTTACTGTTTGAATTTTTATAGCAGTTATCAATTATACAATTTGTTTTGTTTTGTCTTGAGCCAGGGTCTTGCTATATTGTTCATTCTGGGCTTGAACTCACTACATAGCCCAAGTTGGCCTCAAACTTGCAGCAATCCTCTTGCTTCAGCTGCCACATGCTGGGATAAGAGGCACGCACCACCATGCTCCGCTAAATTATGCAATTATTTTATATAAGTCCAGGAAGAAAACTCCAAAGTGTATAAATGGTCAGAATTGCAGTGTAGCGCCAGTGGGTTAAGTGTATAAATGGTCAGAATTGCATGTAGCACCAGTGGGTTAAGTCCGGCAGCGGGAAGCTGGATGTGATCTTTTTACTTCGAGCAGGGTGGAACAGACCAGAAGTCAGGTAACTGCTGGTGACCACCCTGCCTCTCTTCTAGCCAGGCATGGGAGGTGTAGTCTCTGACTGTCCCCCATCCACCTCAGTGGTAGAGTTTGGGTGCCTCTCAGCTGCTCTGTTGTCCTCTTGCTTGGGAGGACTGTCCTCCAGTGTCACTGGTAAACATCCTTTTACTCAGTCATTTGTACTCCTCATTTTGGGTTAAATAAGATTTTCTTTTAAGAAAGGTTGCTGCCACTTAAAAACACAAACAAGTGACAGATTAAGGCCAGCCTGAACTGCATAGCGAGCGCTTGTCTCAAAAAAACAAAACAAACAAAACCAAGTGACAGTGAAGTCTGTGCGGTGTGAAGTGATGTCTAGATTTGGCATTGATCCGGTACTCATCTGTATGATTTCAAGCCAGGGAGGACTGTAGTGGTCACCAGCCTAGCCAGACCAGCTGAACTGCCTGGGGCATTGCCACAGAGCACAGGCCCTGGCCCCACAGAACTTCTGCTATGTGTTCTGTTAACCACCCCCAGCGCTGAACAGAGCCCACAACTGCCAGCTGCGGTAGACTGCATTTCAGGCAAAAGTGAGCAGGGTGTCAGGTAGAGGGTGGATTAGCAGGAGAGAAGATGTAAAGTGCTGGTGGTTGGAGCTTAACCTTGGTTCGATTAAGTAATCCCCCAAGAAACCCCGAGAGAGGAAGACAGACCCCCCTTGCCCCCCTCTCCTCCTGTAGGGCGTAAATCTCCCCTGAATTCAGGGCAATAAAGAGGTCACATTATATCTCCATAAATCTCCTGCTGGCTGGCGGCTGGCTGCTGCCATCCCGAGGTGAAGGGGAAGTTGTTTCCTCTGACAGCTGCCCGGCCTGGGCGGAAAAGGCTTTCCCTGCAGACCCATTGTCTCGACCCCGAGGGAGCTGCCCTGGCAATTTGTCCGGCATTTCCGTCCATCCTGGCAGCCTGCAGCACGCTGGACACGGGTGCAGAGCAGACAGTCACGCTAGCCCAGCAAAGCACTGCCTTGGGCTTCCTAATCAATAAAAGGAGCCAGGGCCGTGCGCGTGCATGCGCGCGCCTGTGTGTGTGTGTGTGTGTGTGTGTGTGTGTGTGTGTGTGTGAGACTGAGCTTCAGAAGGTAAGCAGAAGGCAGTGCACCCCTGCAATCCCAGCACTCTAGGAGCCTGAGGCAAGAAGATCACAAGTTCAAGACCATCCTGGGCCACTTAGCCTGGCACTTAGACTGTTTCAGTGTTAACAAAGGAGGACATCACTCAGTGAAAAAGCCCCGGCATCAGACCCAGCGTTGTTAGAAAGGCCGCAGCTTGGGCCAGCCTGCCTGTGCAACCAAGTGGGGCCTGCGACAGATCAGGGGTGCAGGGAGAGCTGATAGCTGGCAGGCAGGTAGGCAGCTTGAGGAGCACAGCAGAGTGGGCAGCTCACTTGCAAAATGGGTCCCACTCTCCTGGTTGGGGCATAAAACGGTTTTTCAGGAAGGTAGGATGGGAGATGCAGGAAAGAGTTTTGAGGAGAAGTCAGAGAACCGAACCTGCCTGACTGTAAATTAAAGATCACTACAGGAAACGCTAGTGGCATCCATTTATTTACTGACCATGTCACATGGTAACTTGCTGCTCATAGGAGATAAATCCACATCGTGCCTCATGTAAGTGTCACAGGAGTGTATGTGGTCACCAGTGTCCTTGAGCCCAGCATGCCTCCCTGGTGGCTCCCCTGACTATCAGTTCCTTGTCCACCCTCAGAGAAGTCCATGGAGAGGCCTCCCTGCGCTTTTGTAAAAGATCAGACCACTGTGCTGCCCTTTGCTTTAGATACATCACAGCAGACCTCATGGGAAGGGACCCAGGTAGTAGCCCCTAACTGGTTTAACCAGCTAGGTGCAGCCTTCCACAGCCACGGGGAGTCCTTCAGAAGCCATTCACACAAGGGCCTGTAGCAGGAGCTTCCGGAAGCGGAAGTTCTGCATCAGGTGGACCTTGCTTCTCCTTAGATAAGATACTGCAGCTGCTGTCCCCCGATGCCCAGGTGTTTGTGTGCCCCATCCTCAAACAGGGCACCATCCGATGACAGAGGCATGCTGGGAGGAGGCCTGGCCAGGGACACCGACACAGTGCCACGACTCAAGGGTCCAGGGCTGGCGCTGGACTTGGTCCACAGCGTGCTTGGAGGTGGCTTGGCCGCATTGCTATGACCATGACCCATGGTGTGGAGGGGGAAAAGTCACAGCCACATGGGTTGCAGCCTGCAGGGTGGAGAAAGTGCTTTATTCATTGAGTCTCAGGCCTGATTTGGAAGACAGAACCCCAGGGAACTAAGGAAAATCAAGCAGACACCTCTAACTCCCCAAGTCCTAGCCAAGAGAGGAATCTTTAATTAACCGGCTACTTCATTTTAAACCTTGTCACAGGAAGAGGAAATCTTAAGAATGCAAGTCCAGTCGTTCTTAAAAATCAACTTCTGTATTCCTTTACTGCACCTTGTTTTTCTTGTTCATTCATCTATCATGAACATTAGGGTTGTTTCCAGAAATTTGCCAAAAGATCTTAAAACTAAGCATTTCCCCCTTTAAAAAATGTATGTGGGGCTGGGGAATTAGCTCAGCAGCATAAACACCTGCCTTACAAGCACACAGTCGTGAGTTCGATCCCCGGTACCAAAAGAAAAAATGTATGTGCTGAATACTAGGGCTGTTGGCATTATTTTCTTGCTGGCAAGAGTGGGCTGGCTTTTATATAAGGTGCTATTCCTTCCCATCCATCAGTGACACGGACACCCATGTTACATATACACGCCTACACACGTGTGTGTACACCCATACATTAATTTCTACGTGCAAACCGCTCTCGATGGCTCTCCTGCCTGAGTTACGAGGCGTGTCCTGGACTAGGACATCTCAGGGACAGCGGAACCTCAGATTCACACCATCTCACTGGCATTGCTGCTGCCTCAAGAGACTGGGGTGCAGGTTTGTTTGAAACCCAGTGGGTTCCTGTATGTTGAGCTAGTGTCATGTGCAGAGTGACACAGGTGGCATGAAGGAGGGTGGGGACCAGGTCACTCACATTCAAAGGGGCACAGGTGAGTCACCTTCTCTGGCCCTTGGTTTCCTCTCGTGAGCACTCATGGAATTACCCAGACACCACTTCTGGTCCAAAGACCATGTGTCTCTGCTGCCCGCCAGGAGCTGCCTTCTTCAAAACGAGCCCCCCCCTCGGGAGGAGTGGGCGGTGCAGAGCTGCCAGATGGCTGAGATGCTGGTTAGGGTGGGCACCTGTTTTAGTTACGTTCTTCTGAGACAGAGTCTCACTGCGTAGGTCAGGCTTCCCTTGAACTGACTGTAGCCCTGGCTGGCCTCAAACTCACTGCGATCCTCCTGTTTCAGCCTCTAGAGTGCTGGGACCCCAGGCATGCGCCAGCATGGCTGGCTAAGCCCTCTTTTTGTGAGCACACAGACATCACTCTTTGCCCTCCCCTCTGCTGGGCCAACCCCACCACAGACGTGGGTGCAGCAGGACCCTGCTGTGCCATAGACCAGGTGGGAAGGGAAGCAGGTATTTGAGAGGAAAGACAGACAGATACTTGGCTCCTGCCCTGGTTCCTCAGGGCCGGGGCTGCTTGTAGGTGGGGTCTCAGTGCTCATCTTGCCCTGTCACTGCATCCTGGGACACTGATCCCACAGTGCTGCAGACACCTCCCCTGCCACTGCCTCTCCAGCCTCGTCCACCTGGGGTTCCCTCTCTCCTGCCTCCTGTGCCTCTCTCCTGCCTCCCTGTCCATTTCCAGGGTGTCTCCCTCCCTCCCAGCATGGCCTTGTTTGTTTGTAGTTTGCTCTAGGACCTGTTGTGTGACACTGAGTCCCGTGGTTTACTCTGGGACCGGAGTCCTGTTGTGTGACTCCTGAGTGACTGTCGGTAGCCGGAGCTTCCAAAATAGGTGCTTTCATGTGCGCTGCTGTCACAGCCATGCCCTGGGCCTGACAAAGCCCAGAAGACTGGGCTCAGGGCTGCCAGGAACTTGGGTTTGTTTGCACTCAGGCCCCAGATCCAGGCACCGGCTGGGGGCTGGAGCAGGGGCTGCCAGGAAATCCAGGCCCAATCTCTGTGAACTTTGGATGCGACCTGGGGCTGTGGTTCTGTGGGACACTCAGGTGGGGCTGGGGACTTTGTCCCCCAAGCCCCTCAGCTCAGGAGGAAAATCCTCTCACCGTCCAGCCTAGGTGACTCCCAGTTGCTACTCAGGTCTGTCTCGTAGTCCTAAATGTCCCCCTGGGCACAGGCAACTGTCGCTGTGTGTGTGGACTGTAGACTGAGGCCCTGACTCCCACTTCTGTGGTTGGTCAGATTTGATAGAATTCTCTTTGGCCTTGGGTCCCCTGCTGGGCCTGGGTGCAGAGGAGTAGATTCTGCTTCTGTTTTCTAACCAGCCTGTGTGCATCCCTTGCCAGAGGAGCCTGTGGCCAGCACCGCAGGGCGGGAGGCTGTCAGAGACGGCATCACCTCTGCACACAAGCACGGGATGTGTCCCTCCAGCATGGGCTCCTGCTCACTGCCTTGCTCTGCTCGGTGGGTGGAGGGCCAGGGGGCTGTGGCTGCAGCAGGGAAGGACCAGGACTGTGGCACCGGTGTAGTGGCCCACCAGCCACTCTTGCTCTCCAGTGGTCTGCAGACAAAACCCGCTTTGGGCAGCACCCTGGCCCTGGGCGCCCCTCTTCTCTCTGCTTCCCTTGCTGACCTTCCTGTCCCAACTCTACCTTGCTTCCTGGCCCTGAGTGCCTGGCAGAGCCGGCAGATGGTCCCCATGATGGATGGAGGAAGTCTCAGGAGGTCGCACCTGGCCTGAGATCGCGTCAGTCCTTGGCAGGGAAGCAGGGCAGGGTGCTTCCAACTCCTGCCCTCGGTTTCCTCTCAGGCACTTGGTTGGAGCAGTCTGCCATGATTCCTAGGAGTATCTGTCTCACTCAGGAGAGCTGGAGTCATGCTCTCCTGAAAAGTATTTTCTTTCTTTGTTGCACACATGCCTGTGTGTGCGTGTGTGGGTATGTATGTGTGTGGTCCTAGGGATGGAGCCTCTGTGTGTATGTGTGTGCACACTCACATTGCTGGGGATGGAGCCAAGGGCCTCCCCACATGCTGGGCAAACATTGTAGCCCTGATTTGTACCCTTAGCCCTGAAATAATATGCAGAACTGAACGCAGGGTCGCCGTGAAGCATTTGAGCTGCATCTTCAGGGTCAGGATGCATTTCGATTGCTAAAGTAACACCAGTTGAGCGTTTCCCCTGGGAGCCCCTCTGAGCCCAGCTTCACTTGGTTCTGGCCTGTGGCTTCCAAGTGGTCAGCAGGTCCAAGTGGGAGCAGGGTGTGACTCCGAGCCTGGCCCTATGGCTTGTGAAGAGGTCAGCTTCCTGGATCTCCTAGCTCTTTTATCTGCCTCCCAATAACCAGGCACCGAGGTTTGTCCTGGAGTCCACATCCCTCCTGCCCCAGCCTCCAAAAAGTAATCTGTCATCTTTATCTCATCAGAGTTTGTGGAGCCCTCTGTGGCCATTCCTGTAAGTGCTCCTCTCGTTTGCAAAGCATTTCATAGCTGCTATTAGGAGTCTTTCCTCCCAATGTGGGGCGATGCTGCCCCACTCCCTGGTGGGTCCCCACTGCCGCCCCACTGGGTGGACACAGACAGCCCCATGCCCGGCTCTGGGTGGGGGGCTGTCAGCAGCTTGAGCCATGGCTGTGCCTTCCCATGGCCTGGGGCACTCTACCCAGTTGCTTTCTGGTGGCTGTCACACCAGACATCTGTACTGGTTTGGGATGCAGAGCCTGTCACCCCTTTCTCTGAATAGCAGGGTTTTGTTTGTGGACAAAGCTTCATTGTGGTGCCCAGGTTGGCCTCAAACTCAAGATCGCCTTGCCTTGGCCTCCCAAGTAGCTGGGATCACAGGGGTGCACCACGGTCCCCAGCTAACAGCAGGGCTTGAACTTGACGGCTCCATTCTCAGTTCAGGAGGATATACTATATCTGTCCCTGGGGGAAGAGAAGAGCACTGTCCCCTTCCCACCGTGGACTGGCAGTTTCTTAGGGGTGACCAGAGTGCTCCTTTTTATCAGCGATTTACAAACAGGTAATTATGCCACTGGTGTTTCTTAAAGAGAAAAGACCACGCATTTTAGGGGATCATATAAGGGCCTTCTTTCTGGGAGTTTTGGCTGCCTTCACAGCACAGGGGACACTTCACATGTCCTGAATTTACCATCACAGGATAGGCATCACCTCCCTGGTTACATTGCCTTTGTAATAACCACTTAGAATTCTTATGTCACCTTTCATAGGATTTGTCAGACAGCTAGATTTTACGGCAGAACCTCTGGACACCGGAGGTGGAGGTGGAGGCGGCCATGGGGAGATGTGGTTATGCAGGCCTGGGGGCCTCAGGGTGCCTGACCTCAGTGCCCTGTCTGTCCCCAGGCTGATGTGCAATGCCTGGCCCTTCTCCCTGGTTGGCTTCCATCGGGTCGGACCTCCACCCTTCCTGTCCTGCCCTGCAGCATCCACCTGCAGTCCCAGCTCAGCACAGTCCCCAGGGGTTGGGCAGTCCTGTTACTCACTGATGTGTGTGTTTACCTGGCACAGTGAGACCTTAGCATTCTGATAGCAGGATTCCTCACTTGGCCCCCCGGCTGTCCATCGGCCTGCCTGAGTACAGCCTTCATGGGTAACGCGCGGATTTGCCAACCTCCAGTGACGCTACCTGGACTGTAAAATGGGGCTTGGATGTGGAAGCTGGGCTTAGAGGCAGACCTCAGTGTTGGGCTCTTGAGGTGGCAGAAGTGAGTGTACAGCAGAGGGGACACAGTTCTGTCCCCACCTGTGAAGCACTGAGTGTGGGGAGAAAAGGGAATCTTCCTGCACAGCACAGGGACTCCGGATGTGGCTTTGGACTCTGGTGCTGAAATGAACTGGAACTAGGGAAGACGCTGGTCCGCTGTCTCCAAAAGGAGGGGAGTGTGTCCTTACCTGTTAGTGCAGGCAGTCAGGAGGCTGTTAGAAAGGCAGCAATTTAGGGCTGGGGATTTAGCTCAGCAGGCATAAGTGCCTGCCTGGCAAGTACGAGGTTGTGAGTTCAATCCCTGGTACCAAAAAAAAAAAAACAAAAAACCGGTAGTGATTTTCTCCCATAATGCAGGGCCGGGTGGAAATGGGGCAGAGAAAGAGACCAGACTGGTCACAAACTGTTGTTTTATGTTCTGCCTCTTTCTGAATAGGTTTGATTGATGGGTGGATTGATTTTTTTTGATCATAAAGAAAAACAGAACCAAAAGGCTGCTCACTAGGGCTGAACAGAAAAGACTGCTCTAAACCGGCTCCCAGCCCCAGGCATAGCTCAATTTTGGGGCTGCAGCGCCATCTAGTGCTCACGGCAAGCCGAAGGCCGAGGGTACTGTGCTCACTCCTGTGGGTTGGCTCTAAGTGCCCCCAACTCCCGGCCTCTCTAGCTCCCCTCAGGAGCGTCTGGGTCTGAAGAGCAGGGCTTGCAGGCCACAAACAAGGGCTGCAGAGGGACATCATGCTTGTCACGGTGGTCCAGGGGAGAGAAGCCCTGGACAGGAGTCACTTCTGGAGGCAGCTGACCTTGGCAGAGGGCCTCAGTGTGACCCAGGTGTAAAAATAACCTCTCGTGTGACTGTGACGGCTGTGCTCCGTGCCCGCCTGAGCAAATGGCCCTCACACCCGCACTCTGTTTACTGTGCAGACACCCGGCTACCTGTTTGCAGGTGCAAGTGACTGTTTGTGTACCCAGAGTTGGGGAGGCCCCCGTCCTCCTATGGCCCACATTCCTCTAGAGCTGGGAGCTGGGAGCAGAGCCTCTGAACCAGAGAGCTGTGCGCTGGACCCCAGGGCTGGCACCTGGATGGGTTGTGTGCTTTAAAACTCTGCCCCAAGGCAGAGCTCCAGTTGCCACAGGAGGAATGACCCTTGCTTCTGATAACCAGCCAAGAACAATCTGCAGACCAAGATGGCTATGTTTAATCAGGGTTGGAAAATCCAGGGAGCTTGGAGTCGGAGGCTTTGGGGAGTTCTGAGCCAGGCTTTAGGGTTAGGGTTAGGGATGAGAAGGCAGGGAGCAGGGCACCGGAGGGATTTGTCCACCACGATGCTGAGGACATCAAAGGGAAGGGATAGTCCATGAGCAGAGGCGTGCTCTGTAAGAGGAAGGCAGATGCTTGCAGCTGACCAACCCTAGGGTATCACTGTTTATGACGTGGATCTTCATACCCAAGGATCCAGGGAAAATGGCAGCAAGACAGCAGACTGTGCAGATATACTGAAGCAGGAAAAACAAGTGAATTAAGCATTGTTTGATGGGCAGTTTGACAATTTCAGTACATAAATAGCTGGGTGCAGTGGTGCATGCCTGTCATTCCAGGCTGGTCACAAGTTTGAGGCCAGTCTGAACAACTGATGAGACCCTGGAAAGGTACAAGTATAGCTCAGCAGTAGAATCCCTGCCTAGCATCCGTGAGGCCCTGGGTTCAATCGCCAGCACCACAAATAAGTGAATAAACACATAAATAATAATCTAGCCCCTTTGACCTAGAAATTCTGCTTCTAGGAGACTGTTCTAAGGATTAACGAAAAGCATAGGATGAGTAGGATTTTTCAAATGAAAATTGCTAACTAGATAAAGATTAGTTACTGAGTGACGGAAGGTAAAAGCCAGGGAGGGGACTGCGGTGTCACGAGTTGGGGGGGTGGGACACGTGGCTTAGCGTGGCCCAGGTTCACTCCCCAGTATCACAGGAAACTATTTTTTTTTCCTAACATAGGAAAATGCTTTGGTATTAAGGGAGGGAAAGGCTGAACATTCTATAGTTAGATGTGCATTTCTCTAAAGAGCAGTGATGCTGAAGGGCTTGTCGTGTATTGATTTTGTGGCTGTTTGCATGTCTTCTAAGTTATTTGTTCATTGCAGTTGTCCATCTTTTGACTGGGGAGACATTCAGATGGTTTCCCAAGTTACCTGTTCTGACATTCAAAACTTTTAATATATATGCTAATTTGTTCCATTTGTTCTGCTAGTTTCCCTTAGTTCATTGAAAAGAAAGGTTTGTACCATTTTGTGTTTGTTTCCTCTTTGTAAGAGATTCTTTTTTGCAGGTGTCTTTTTTTGTTTGTTTGTTTGCTTGTTTGTTTCTGTGCTTGCCAGGCAGGTGCTTGTGCCACTGAGCTAAATCCCTGGCCCTTTTTGTGGGTGTCTTATACTTCGAGTGACCACTTTGAGGCTAACAATAGTGTATTACTATTGTCATTCTCTCATTATCCTGTTATAAAATTTTGCTTTATTTTTTTCATTAAATAAAAAAAGAAAAATTAGCCAGGCATGGCGGCACATGCCTTTTACCTCAGCACCTGAGAGGCTGAGGTAGGAGGATCGCTGTGAGTTTGAGACCAGCCTAGACTACTATCTGGAAAAGACAAAAAAAAAAAAAGGAAAAAGAAAAATACAGTTTGACCCCAGCTAGACAAATGTGTGTGACACATGCAGACGGTCATCCAACAGTCAGGGTGACCTCGGGGCTGGGACAGCCTCTGGGCTGTGCCTCCAGGACAAGATCTGGACTGAAACCAAGCTGTGCCTGTCCCAGCCCAGGTAGCTGGCCACTCTCCCGTCCCTCTGCAGTGGCATGGATGCCAGGGTGTTGAGTCTGTGGGGCAGCCTGAGTGGCAGCAGTAACCCTCGTGTCCTTTCTCCTGTCCTTCCCACCCAGTAGATATGTTTGACGACTTCTCGGAAGGCAGGGAGTGTGTCAACTGTGGGGCCATGTCCACCCCACTGTGGCGGCGGGATGGGACCGGTCACTACCTGTGCAACGCCTGTGGCCTCTATCACAAGATGAACGGCATCAACCGGCCTCTCATCAAGCCCCAGCGCCGGCTGGTAAGCAGAGGCCCGGCAGCCACCCTGTCCCTGCTCCCCGCCATGGTGGGAGGTACTTGGGGTGGATGGAGGGGTCACCTCTGGAGTTAGCTGAGCTGAGGGTCACTGTGGGAAAGCACACTGAGGGCCACAGGGGGACGTCCCCCCCCGCCCACAGCCACAGACACCCCGTCCCTGTGGGGAGCCGATGTGGGCTTCCTGCTTCCAGGCCTGGGGTCCCTAAGGCCCTCTTGGCTTCCCGGCCCCCAGAGGAAGGTCAGCACACAAGGCGTCTCAGTTTACCTGGACAGTTAATAAAACCCAGAGCCCAGGAAGGCTGAGCAGCTGGCACTGGGGCATGACCCACACACGGGCCATCCCTGACCCTGCCGTCACTCAGGCCACCTAGCAGTGGCTGCCTTCCCGCAGACACAGAAGGGCCATCTCCTGTATTACAGTCCGCCTCCCGCCGAGTGGGCCTGTCCTGTGCCAACTGCCAAACGACCACCACCACGCTGTGGCGCCGCAACGCCGAGGGGGAGCCGGTGTGCAACGCCTGTGGCCTCTACATGAAGCTCCACGGGGTGAGAGGACACTGCCCTGCTGTGCCAGCGGCACGGCCCCGCCCATCGCTCAGGCCCCGCCCCGCCCCACCCCCTCTGGCCACGCCCTGGCGCCCAGCTCCTGGGGTCCGCACCACTCTCGTCTTCCTTACTTCCTTCTCATGTCAAGGGGACCTTGGTGACTTTGCTGGTCTCTTCTGTCTCAGATTTGAAATCTCACTTTACAGATGAGAACACATACATAGTATCTGATAGCTTGAGGTGTAACCAAGGTGACATTCCCATTCCGTGGATAAAGTGACAGTTTAAGGATAAACACGTTGCTGAGTGGGGTGGTGCACACCAGTGATCCCAGCACTTGGGAGGCTGAGGCAGGATCACTTCGAGTATGAGGCCAGCTTGAACTGCCTGTCGAGACCTGTCTCAAAAACAAACGAGGGCCGGGCATTTAGCGCAGCGCTATAAGTGCCTGCCTGGCAAGCCAGAGGTCGCAAGTTCGATCCCCAGTACCAAAAAACAAAGAAACATAAAACCGCATTGGCAGACCTGGTTGTTCATAGGAAAACAAGCAAACCATGGCTTCCACAGCTACCTTAAAAGTAAATTTAGGTGATTTAAAGACCTTAGCTATAAAAATCTTCAAAATAAAATGAAAACATAGACAGTAAAATACCACAATGGAAATGCTGGCAGTAAAATGCTGCAATGAAAATAGTAGACAGTAAAATAAGCACAATAAAAGTATAAGACTAGACAGTAAAATACCACAGTGGAAAAGCCATGCAGTAAAGTAGTACAAGGAAAATAGTGGACAGTAAAATAAACACACTAAAAATACAAGACAATAAAACTGTGGCAGTGTCAGAGGAAGTATTTATAGACTTATGGACATGGAAGAAGAACTGAGTAAGCAAATCTGAAAACTCATAAGCCATATGAGAAAAGTTAGATGATTGTGTTTAATATTAGTGTGTGGGAAATGACTCCTTAAGAAAGTAAAAAGTCCACATGCATCTAGGAGAAGAAGGGCAGTCTCTCCGCAGCAGTGAGCTTCTGGAAAGCACTCTAACCCAGCCGGGACAGTCTCCGCTGGGAGCTGGAGCCCCGTGCAGAATGCAGCCCGCCCCGGGGACCTCCGGAGGGGAGGGGTGTGACTGTGCTGTGGCTTATCCGCAGGCAGGCTGAGGGCTGCGTCTGCAAGGCCACAGGAGAGGCTGTGTGCTCACGAAATGTCTCTGGGATAAGAAGTGAGGAGTGGCTGAGGATGCCCAGCACTTGCCCTGCATGCCAAGGCCTGGGGCTGGATCCCCAACACCACCAGAAAAGAAAGTTTTTGGAGCAAGGATTAGAAGGGACCCTTTTCCACTCTGTAACTCCTTATACCTTTTAGATGGCACGTATGGTATCTTGTTCAAATGTAAATTAAACTAAAAGCAAGGGCGTGGTGGTGTACCCCTGTAATCCCAGCACTGCGGAGGCTGAGGCAGGAGGATCCTTGCTTGTTGGAGAGCAGCCTGGGCTAGAAAGTGAGCACAAATCAAGCCTGAACTGCATAACAAGACCATATCTAAAAAGAAAAAAAGAAAGAGAGAAAGAGAAAAAGAGAGAAAGAAAGAAAGAAAGAAAGAAAGAAAGAAAGAAAGAAAGAAAGAGAAAGAGCGAGCAAACCAAAAGCAGAAAGATCTACAACCTCAGGAAATGACACTGATCTCTCAGCCTCACCAGAGGAGCAGAAGACACGGCGCCCAGAAGCCGCCCAGCCCCACTGAACGGCTGCGGCCGTGCTGGCCCTCACTGGGAACCAGAGAAATGTCAAGGAAAACAGTCATGAGGGGCCTTATTTTGCATTTACATTTGACAAAAATTAAAACAAATCATAAAACCTAGTGCTGGTATGGATTTTGGGAAATGGACCCATCTCTTCCCTACTATTGCTTTGCATGTTAACTATTGCATTACTCTTTTGGGAGTTAATCTAGCGGTGAGTTAGGGTTAAAAGTTCACCTGCCTTCAGTGGGCAAAAGGGACTTCTAGCCGACCAGAGGACACTTCAGCGGTTCATTGCTGGGGTGTTTGTCACGCCTGACCCAGAAGCAATCTCATCTCCCCATCAGAAATGGTCAGGAATTTAAAAAAAGAAAAGAAATGGTCGAATACATTGCAGCAGACCCTATTATGTGCAATATTGGGCAGAAACTTTAAAATAATAGTTTAAAGCCATAGATTAACCTGGAAAATGAAAAAAGAAAATTGCAAAATAATATATATAGCTTGCCCCTCTGCTGTGGCGGCCTGGGGTGAGTTCCATGCACACATCAGTAGAGATGGGCGGCAGAGGGTGAGTGGACACATGGACGCCTACATAGAAATACAGGTGCACATGCGTGCGAGAATCTTTAAAAATGTAAAAGACATAACAGACTGTTACATCCACTTGTCTCATGGAGACAGGATCAATGGTGGGAGTGGTAGGAATCATTAGTTTAATCTCATGCATCTTTTATGATTTCTTATTACAGTGATAAAAATGGCTAAATGTATAGTTATGAATATTCATAAGAGAATACACTGATTTCCGCAAGGAAGTAGATACAAGGAGATTTGTTGGTTCATTGTAGTAATGAAAATGGAGGAAAAAATGCTTAGGAAGAAAGTGGTCATTCTAAACAACTATGGTTCTTTAACAGGGGAAAGCGAAAGAAGCTTACAGGGTAATATTTTACATGTTTAAAAAGATTAAATTGGCCAGGCATGATGGCACATGCCTTTAATCCCAACACTGGGAGGCTGAGGCAAGAGGGTTGCCTGAATTTGAGGCCAGCCTGGCCTATATAAGCAAGTTCAAGACCAGCCTGAACTACATATTGAGATCCTGCCTCCAAAAACAAAAAACAAAACAAGAACCACGTCCTCAGAAGGTCTGAAGTGGATTTACCATATGACCCCGCAGTACCGCTTGTGAGCCTAAATAAAAAGGGGCTGGAGACTTAGCTCAGTGGCATAAGCACTTGCCTGGCAAATGTGAAGTCATGAAACATCTGAGGCAGTGGACATGAAGAAGGTAAGTTTCGTTAGCTCTCAGTTTCCAAGGTCCAAGATGAAGTGAGGTGCCCCTGCCCCCAGGCCTCTGGTGAGGACAGCGCCTGCTGGTGGGCGTCCGGCTCTGCGGGCAGCATAACCGGGAAGGAGCCTGGGCCACAGTGCTGTGGAGCTCACTCGGCCCAGCGCTGCGCAGGCCCTAGCATCGATCTGGGCATCTGTGGCGGCTCCTCAGCCTGGTGTCCCTCCAGCCCCGGCCCTCCTGTCCCCTCTGTACAGCCGCCGGGTGTGGCCGGTAAAGGCTCAAGGCCCGCTCCGTCTGTCTGTCTGTCTGCGCCTGTATTCCTGCAGCCTCAGATGCCTGGCCCTGTCTGTGCAGCAGCCTCCTCCTCCTCCTCCTCCTCCTCCTCCTCCTCCTCCTCCTCCTCCAGGAAGCCTCCTTGACAGCCTCGCGTTGTCTCCTCCCAAGCCAGGAGTGTTTACTGTTCCCCAACCACAACTACCACAGTCTTCCTGTACCGTCCTGCAGAGTCCCGTCACTTCTATGTCCTTCTTTCCCGACAAACCTGACTCTGCAGGAAGGGGCGGCCTCTGCCGCACGCTGCCTCTGTCTCTCCAGGGTCTAGTAAAGAACCCACCGTGTAACACAGTGCCTGATGATTTTGTGCTGCTGTGCTGGGGACTCACCCCAGGGCCTCCTGCATGCTAGACAGGCACCTTCCTCAGAACGTTTGCAGAGCAGTGTTGATCTCTGTCCCCACTGGCGTCATGCCCCATGCAGCCCCTAGCTTTGCAGAGCGTCTCCTGGGTCCTCCACGCAGTGCCTGTGTCTGTCCCAAACTGCAGTGGAAACACACAAATGCGAAAGCACCTCTGTTGACTTGTGACCCTCTAGGTCCCCAGGCCTCTTGCAATGCGGAAAGAGGGGATTCAGACCAGAAAACGGAAGCCCAAGAACCTGAATAAATCGAAGACACCAGTAGGTGAGCAGAAGAGCTGTGTGTGCACAGGGGTGAGGCCATAACTTCATCCTTCCTGGCTCCTGGGGTCAGAATGAATCACTCCTTGAAAAAGCAGCAGGGACCTCGCAGCACCCTTTGAGCAGGCTCAGCTGGAGCTGGCTGGGGCCAGCAAGGACCTAACGAGGGGGAGCAGGGCTCGCACCAAACTCCCTCCTTTCAACCTCTTTCAAGAACAAGGTTCCCTTAATCAGGTTCCCGACAGATCAATCTTTACTTTAGAGATCTTTGTAAATACTGGATCAGTGACCCTTAAAAGACCCAGCTTATTATCCCCCTCTTTCCTGTGAGCAGACTGAGGCCCCAGCACAGTGGTGATCTGACCAGAGGCATGAGGAAGTTCCAGGGCAGACCGGGCTTCAAACCCAAGTATTTACACTGCAGGGTTGGTGGTCTGCTCAAGGCGTCTCTCTGCCTTCTTCCTTCCTACATGAAGAAGAGGGTTCTTGAGGTCCCCTCCAAAGCGTTCCCTGTACTGTCCCACTGCCAAATCAAGGCACTGACTTGCAAAGAAAATAAATTGGCCAGTTGATGGGACATTTATCTTCCAACCCAAGGCCTGAGAGTGTCGGGTTGATCACCCATGTCCAGGCCGGGACATGATCAGAGCTTTACTCTTCCAGGCTCCACCGTGACTTGCTGGCTCTGGCAGGGCCTCTATTACCTGGGTTTCCTTCCTCACCCCGTTTCTTCCCACCTCCCTACTTCCTGTCAGTGCAGCCAGCCCCAGGGGTAGCTGCACAGGCACCTCCCCAGCACCCAGACCCAGGGGCCTTTGGTGGCAGGGCCTTTGCTGAGCAGCCCCAGGCCATTCATCATCTTGAGAATGCACTGATTTTGTCGCGGGTGTCACCCATGGCCCCACAGGTCCTCTAATACACAGCATTTGCCCCGTCTGAAATCTAGAATGTTTTGAATCCTGATGCACATGGGCTCTAGAGATCAGGGCCCGGGGGCCCCCTTGGGATTTGGACACTTGCGCACTGTTTCCCGTGCTGCTAAGGATCCCACTCCTCTCCCCAGCAAGTGTAAAGCAAGCCCTTAGCAGGGTCTGTCCCCACTGTGTCCCTGTCGCTGAGCTGTCTTGACTCTGCCTTGTTGCAGGTCCTTCGGGCAGCGAGAGCCTTCCTCCCACTAGCAGTGCGTCCAACAACTCCAGCAATGCCACCAACAGTAGCAGCAGCGAGGAGCTGCGCCCCATCAAGACGGAGCCTGGCCTGTCCTCTCACTATGGGCATGGCAGCTCCATGGCCCAGGTGAGCCCGCAGGAGGGTGACAGGACCACAGGGGACTTGGCTCCCAGCTCCCAGTAGCCAGCACAGCCCCTGAGCAGCTCTCAGCATGTCTGATGGGGACACTGGAGACAGCTCCTCTGTGCCATGTGGCCTTTGGGACAAGGAGAGGAGGCCCCGGGGCTCACACGCAGGTGGAGGCTGTGGGCCGTCCACAGTGAGGGGTGGCTTGGTCTCGGCCTTGAGGGCTGCACAGGAGGCGGAGGAGAAGTGCCCGCTGGCTTGGGCCAAGCTTGGAAATGCAGTGTGTGGTGGTCAATGGGGTGATAGGCAGGGACCCCGCTCCAACAAGGGGCACCCTGTCGGGGCGGGGTCCCTGCCTCCCTCCCTCTTTGGGGGTCAGGATGTCACAGTGTCCCTTTACTGGACACAGCCCCAGTTGCTTTCCACGCTGAATCACGAGCGGCTGAG
The DNA here is from genome assembly GCA_004027455.1 of Hydrochoerus hydrochaeris. Taxonomy (NCBI): domain Eukaryota; kingdom Metazoa; phylum Chordata; class Mammalia; order Rodentia; family Hydrochaeridae; genus Hydrochoerus; species Hydrochoerus hydrochaeris. The sequence goes on from PVLA01001868.1 coordinate 199,677, forward strand.
TCCTAGCGAGCTTTTCACTGTCTGGATAACTCTGGTTCTTTCAATGTGGGAGTGTGGGGCACCCCACCCTGGGCAGGGAGAGCAACTCGTTCTTGACGGAGCTGATGAGGAGACTGCAGGAAGTGTCTCCTGTGATATCTGAGCTTTCTGACAAGCCACGACATTCACAAACCCATTGGGTCACAGCCCTGGTTCTGTTGGGCTCTGGAGGCAGGGATGAGGGAGCCAGAGAGAAGCACCCAGCAGCTGCCTGGGGCTGGACCCCTCCTGAGCACATCTGCATACGGGGAGACCCCACGCATCCCGCCCCATCCTGCTTTCTGTCTTTCAGACATTCGCAGTCAGTGCCGTGTCTGGCCACGGGCCCTCCGTCCACCCGGTCCTGTCAGCCCTGAAGCTGTCCCCGCAAGGCTACACATCTCCTGTCAGCCAGTCGCCACAGGCCAGTGCCAAGCAGGACTCTTGGAACAGCCTGGTCTTGGCTGACAGTCACGGGGACATAATCACTGCGTAATCCCCCCTCACCTCAAGTCCCTGCACGGACTCAGGACCTGGGTTCCCCCCTCCGTCAGGAGTGACTCTGGAACGGCTGGGAAGAACGTGAAGCCTGTGATGGCTTGGGGAAGTGGAGGCTGGATTTCCTCAGATGCCTTCCCAGGATGGGGCTGCAGAGACAACTGTCCCACTTCCACCCTGAGCAGGACAGGATGTCATCCACCCCTGCTTCCCTCCACGGCAGCCCCCATAGTGGTGTCCCCACTCAAGCACTGGGACCTGAGGGCAGTGGAGGGAGCAGTGCCCTGGGACCCCCTGCAGCCAGCACAGGGGCTCCGCCTGCAGCGGCGGTGAGCTGTGACAGCAGTGCCCTTGGCGCTCCACCCTCACCCTAACACTCCCGAGGCAGCAGGCAGCCCTGCACCCTCCAGCACCAGATCCGACTCCAGAGACGCTGCCGGGCAGGCGGGCGCCGGGGGAAGCTGAAGTTCCTGAGCACTTCCTGGGCCATCAGCTACCACCACGTGACTAGCACCTTCAGGTCGCTATTGGCAAGGTCCCCCAGCCCTGCCCGGTAGGGGGCTCCCCTCCCTCCTCCTTACCCAGGGACCTGGGACATGAAAATCCCGGTGCAAACCTGAGCTCAGTGAGTGCTGCCTGAATCGCGTCCTGCGGCCTGTCCCCAGCCCTGCCAGGGTCACAGGGAGAGCGTGAGGTTCTCCTGCTAAAGCCACCTGGGCAGCTCCCGCCTTTGCCTCGCCCTCCCTCAGGAGGTGTGTGGGGTGCGTCGCAGACTCTGCACTACTCGGAGGAGGACTCCTTCCTGCCCACCCACCTGCCTCTGAACCTGGGGGTGCTGTGGGCCTGAGTCTCCCACTCCCAGGGCCTAGGCTCACCTGCTGGAATTTGCAAGAGAAATTCAGCAAGCAAGCAAACAACAAAGCAAACCTCATGCAAAGAAAGAGGCTGATCATCCGAGACACCCCCAGGGTGGGTGCTAAGGGAGCATGTGGCTTGCATCTGCCTTGGAAGTGGCCTCCATGTGCCCTGCACTGGGCTCAGGAAGACTTCCTCCCTGTCCCTGTTACCCGTAGAGCTGGAGCGGACTGTGGCATGACTCGCCTTCCCCCCAACACCCGGCCCCACCCCGGAGACTTACTGGCTGTAGCAGAGAATATCTTTGAAGCAAGATTCTGTTTTAATCATCATTTATACTGTTTTCCCCCAAGGCCTCCCTCCCATACTTCCCTAGCCCCCAAACCTGTTAACATTGTCTTAAGGTGAAATGGCTGTAAAATCAGTATTTAACTAATAAATTTATCTGTATCCCACTGTCCCTTCCCCTCCCTCAGGTCTCTCCTGGGAGGTCCAGCAAAGTCCTGTTCAGGGGGCTTGGGCACGAAGGGTTCCCCACTGTTTCAGCCCACCCTAACCATGCGCCCTTGCTTCCCCTTGGCAGGTGGCACCCCCAGCGGAGGTGACACTGGTAAGGGTGGGTGTCCCAGCTCTACTCTGACGGGACACCCAGGACATGTCACCTCTGGGCTTCACTTGCTGGCCAGGGTTAGACACACCACTAACTGACCTTCTTTGTCTTTACCTTGCTAGGAGCCCGTGGATGGTGCCCTGTACCTGGGTCGTTTTCAGGGCTCCCACCTGGATGCTGAGGCTCCTTTTGCCTGCTAGATGGCTGCTCTCTCTGGCCACTTTGAGGTGTGTCACAGAGGTAGCCCTGCGAGCTCCTGCCACCTTCTGCCTTTCCTTTATGTCTGCTCCAGACAGATCCCTGAAGGGGCTGACAGTGCTCCCTGGGTGAGATGAGGCTGAGGCTTGGTCTCCTGTACCCTTGTTTGCACCTTTTTAAGCAGTGGGATCGCTGCCTTGGCTCATTTTAAGAGTACATGGGAAGGGGAGAAGTGGCTGAAAAGCTGACTGATGTCCTGGGCAGAGGAGAGGAGCAGTGTTCCCAAGGCCTCTGCCTGTCCCGGCTCCCTGTGCTGGACGGGGAGCAGACCGCCCCGTTCAGGACAGCCTTGCCTCTCACCAGACATTCCAGGCATGTGTTTTGTAGCGCATTGTTTCCCGGAGATTAAATGTGAAGTCAGAAAAGCCTTTAAACATTAAACGAAACTTCCTTCAGAAGGATGAGCAGTGGATAGCTGGAGTATCAGGTGACAGATTCCAAAACAGAAGCTAGTGGGACTTGTCCTGGCTGTAGGACGCACATCGGTTTCCCATGAAGTCCTGTTTGAAAGCATTTGTGCCACTTCCCTTTAGCGACAGCTTTCGAAAGGAAGCTCAGTACAGTACAAGATCACTGACTCCTGGCATGGCCGTTACTGGCACTCCAGTGCCACGGGGGACCCAGCTCTCTGCTTACACCAGATGTGGTTCAGCTCTGGACCTAACCCATCCCGAAAGAAGGCTGAGCTGCCACCAGCCAGGGTTATCACCCACGTGCATGTACCCAATGGGGGGAGTGTGGCTGGGGGAAGGGATGGGTGAGGATTGCAGAATGGCCCCACTAGACCAGATGACCTAGTGGCTGGTGCATGAAATAGCCCTCAGGGGTGTGTCTGTGTAGGAAACCTCAGGTCACCATGGACTGTGACACAATCTGCTGAAACTGAGGTTCAATCACTTTACAGTTTGGGAGAATTCCTGGAAGCCTTTCAGAGGGCTGGGCAGGAAACGATTTAGCTGTCTGTGTAGCTTGGGTTGATGTGTGAGCTTATAGTCAGTGAATTCAGAGCTCCTGTCGCTTTACAGACCCAGTGCATTAGTCAGCTTTTTGGCACTGTAACAAAGAAGCTGAGAGAATTCACTTACAATGAGAAAAGGTTTATTTGGCTCACAGTTTTTGAGGGTCCAGTCTATGATACAGTGAGTGACAGAAGGTCCTGGGGCAGAGTGGGCGTCAGAGCACAGTGCTCACCTCATGGCCAGGAAGCCAGAGGGACAAGTCCAGGGCCCAAGAATCCTCTCAAGAGCCCCGGTGACCCAAGAACACTCCAGAGGCTCCACCACCTCCCAGCTGCCACCCTGGGCTTAACTCTTGGGCTTTCGGGCTTTCCGGGGAGCATTCAGAATGCACAGGCGTGCTGGCCTGTGTATACACAGGGGGCGGGCAGGCGGGGCTTTCATTTGTAAACTCATCTTGTGACATTGGGGATGGCTCTGCAGGTCACACCCTTGCCTTGCTTGGAAGGCTAATTACTCAAAAATGCTGGAGAACAGAATAATCACAGCCCAGACCACAGCAGGGCCTGGCGTGTTCCGAAGCCCAGTCTTTTCTTGCTGTGTCTCACCAGCTTTCCCTTCAGCAGACGGCTGAGGCGCAGGGGCCCTTTACAGAGTGGCGACTGTATGACTCTGCCCAGGGCTGCAGGAGCCTGGAGGCACTGCAAGAAGCCCAGATTTCGGGGGTCACAGGGAGGGGCACTTGCTCTCCTGTGCAGACAGCAGTAGAGGCCCTTCACCCACACGCACTGGGCTGCTAAAGGGGCACCTGCAGGTCAGCTGGTTCCAGCCTAGCTAGGGAGTCCTGCTGCAGAATTAGCAGGGGAGCTGCCCTGTGCCAGGGCAGGGCATGCAGACCGCATGGCACAGGGCTCCAGGCTCTGGCTGCCTGGTCTGTCATCCTTCACCCCGCTTCCCACATCCTGAAGAGCTCTAGCCTTGAGGTCCTTAGGGACTTCCTCATCTGTCATATGTCAGACATCGTAGCATGTAAGCTGTGTGCTGTTTTCATGTGTGGTGTTGGGCCTTTGCACTGAGCTGCATCTCACACCCCCTGACCCCTTTTTCTTTTTTTGACACAAATTCTCATTAAGTTGTTAAGTTGCTGAAACTAAACTTGAACTTTTTTTTTTCTTTTCTTTTCTTTTTGAGACAGGTTCTCACTATGAATTTCAGGCTGGCCTTGGGCTCACTCTGTAGCCTAGGTTGGTCTTCAACTTGCAACAATCCGCCTGCCTCAGCCTCCCAAATGCTGGGATTGCATGAATGCACCACCTGCCTGGCTTTAGACGCTTGGGAATGGCCCCTCCCATGTGGCAGGCGTGGGAAGACACAGTAGGATGTGCAAATGCAGTGCCTGCTTCCCATGGGAGTGTGCATGGCTGAGATCTCACCCACCATGCATCACCCTAGGGGTCTTGGGCACTCAAAACTTCTCCTGGCTAACGATCCCCACTCTTGGGCTCTTGGAATCCAGGACCACAAGGCCGCGTTCCTCAAACAACGGTGCCTTGGTGCCTGGTGGGACCTGCAGGGCCCAGAACAAACCTTCCTGCTCAGGAGCCAAGCAGTGACGCCAGGGATGCTGTCAAGGTCTCAGAGCAGCTTCTGCTCTGGGGAGGCCATGCAGCCTCACTGAGCTTTGCACGGGTGTCCGGGACAGGTCCAGGAATTTCTGCGACTTCCTTCCAGGAAGACACTGGTCTGCTAAGCACCTAGGGACTTAGCATCTACCACTAAGGTTTCCTGCAGTTGGTTTGAGAGTTCGATGACACAAAGAAAACTGACACTGCGAAGGAAAAGGAAGCCCTGGTGAGGATCATACCCCTGACTCATCTGCAGATCAGGGTGGGGGTTGAGTTTGTGTTTTCCAAAATTAAAGATGAATTTTAAGGAACAATGGAGGTTAAGAGTAGGAAATACTTATTGAGGAGGAGAGATATGGCTCCTCAGAGGCAGGAGGGGGCCCGAGGACCTCACCTCTCAGGGGTCGTTTTATAGAGCAAAATCACAGGATGCGTATAAGGTGGGACCAGACTGTGGTCAACCAGGAAGATTACAAGGATAGTCACGTAGGGAATATTGATCCAATGTGGAAGCCAGACACGTGGCAAGTGTGCACAGAAAACACAGGGACCTTCCCTGGAAGGACGGGTCAGAAGGTCCCAGCCCCTGCCCAAGGTGACTGATGGCTGTTTAGAACATCAATCACTATTGTTCATCCCTGGAGACATATGTACTGTGGTCATTTTATCTGTACCTTTTTAACAAGAGAAAGGATAACAAATTTATTTGATCATAGTTTTATGCAACACAGGAATTTTCAGACTGAAAATCCAAAGACATAGAGAAAGCTCTAATTTTATGCTTAGACTCCATGATACACGGATGACCATGTAGAAACAAGATTGCCCAAAAGCACCTTAACAATGCTAACAAACCAAGTGGTGCTATCCAGCAAAATAAGTCGATTTTTGACCTCCATATGCAGCGTTTCTTTCACCTTAGCATGGGGCCGATCTCTTTCTGATATGAGGGTCTGGGGATCTACTCTGAAACAGGGTAGGTCAGATAAATTTTTATGGCTACCTCCAAGACAGAAAGTTTAGAATAATATTTTTAGGCTTTATGGCTTGTTTTGGAATAAGACTAGAATTTGTAATTGTTTTCTTTATAGAGAAGCTCTAGCTTCTGTAGCTCTTACGGAACAGATTCTAGTTTCTATGTTTTGCCTTTGGAGAGAAAAACGAAAACAAGACCCAGGAGAATAGGACAAGACAGAAGAATAAAGAAAATGTGGTTTTTATATGCAATGGAATGCTACTCTGCCATAAAAAGGATAAACAAGATATTTGTAGAGAAATGGATGCACCTTGAGACTATAATCTTTTTTTTTTCCTTTGGGTACCAGAGATCGAACTCACAACCTCACGTTTGCCAAGCAGGCACTTAGGCTGCTGAGCTAAACCTCTGGCCCGAGACTATAATCTTAAGTGAAATAAATCGGACCCACAGGTTGGATATCATATTGAGGAAAGGAAGAACAGAAAGGACAGGGGAATGGAAAGAAAGGGCAAAGAAATAAAAGAGGATAGAAAAAATGGAAACAAAGCTCTTGTAAATGGGGATGGGAAGAAGGGTTGAAAGGAGGGGAGAGGAATGAGGAAAAAAAGAAGAATCAAGACATCCCATGTTTGGGTACAAATTCCCTATGATGAATGTGGTCAGTATCTATGACAAAAGTGTACTCATAAAAATATAAAGTTTAAGGAACAAAATAATTAAACATTAATTAACACATTTGTATGTATCCTATATCTCATTTTATGTAAATCTTTGGAAATTTCAGGGATTGAGAAATGGCTCGGCATTTGTTTTGAGACGTTGTTTCTCCAACTTTATTTGGCCCTTTGACCTTACTGGAGGAGGCAGGGCAGCAACCCAAAGACTGAGATTCTGAAGCCTGTTACCCCCTGACACTTTCCTTAAAGTTACACAGACCCTGGGGTGGAGGGTAGAGGGTCCACAAAAAAATGATCTTTTGACTTTTTTTAGGATAAGACTAGAATTTCTAATTGTTTTCTTTGTAACAAGTTAGTTGGGTTTCCCTTTCTTTCTTTTGTACTTACATAAAAGGAACTCTGCTCTTTTAAAAGCTTTTGGAGGGAACAAATTTTTTTAGTCAACTGTCTGTCACTGAGATGGAAGACTGGTCCAGATTGGAATGGTGGATGCTGTTTTCGTGTTTCCTAAGTGTTTGTCAGAGTTTTTCAAGCCTGAGAAGGGAAGAGATGTCATTCCCCCATGGCACCTTGTGATCCCTGCCAGGTGTCAGGGAAGCAGTGCATGGGGTGGAGGGGGCCCAAGGAGGAAGCTTCTTTCTAGCGTGAGCTGGATGAGTCCCTCTGTCTTCTGTGATGACCAAAATGCTTTTTTAATTCAGTAAGAAGCCTGTGGTTTTTAGGGAAAAGAAACGCTCCAAATTTTAACTACATTGACCTGCATGAATAAAGAAAGCATTGATATTTTATCTGTATCTTGAGGCCTGTGCCTTCAAATGTGCCTCTAGCCACAGTTGTAACATGTTCTTAGCTTTTGACTTCTTGGTGGGCCTAGCCCTGCCTGCTTGCCTATAACACTTTAACTGACTTAGCTGTCTATAATAACAGGTCGAGTATCTGCAAACTGTATCTGACTTGACAGACTGGGCTTTCACACCCCATCCCTGCCTCTCCAAAGAAGAGAAACTTACAAGATAGAGACCCCTGCATGACCGGGGCCTGAGCACTTTACAATTTCTGTGTTTCCTAACTAATACCTCATTCACTCATTCAACAAATGTCCTGAGTAACTACCACTGCCAACACCGTCCTTGACACCCTGGTCTCTGGTCGGCACATCAGTATCACCTAGGAGTGTGGGAAGCTGAAATCTGAGCCCTGCCACAGACCTGAGTCCGATACACGCTTTCTAGGTGATTCGCGAGCACATTAAAGTTGCAGGAGTGCAACTTTGCAGTAGGTCTACCATACCATGAAACAGCTTAATGAATAGGTTCACAGACACTGACTTGCTGTATTTCCATAGCTGATAATCATGCAATGCGTGTGACAAGTGTCTTGCACCATAGTATACAGTGTGATAAATTATGGTGAATGTTAAATAGTACAGTAAAAAGCATTGCCATGAATCAGAATCCTCCCCCTCGCTCCAAACACACTTATCCCACCGCTCTCGCCAGCCACTCTGCGAGGCCGCTCTGGAGGTCCTTCTTTGGGTCTTTTTGTGGCCTCAGTGCCCTGAACTGTTCTATGTTTATGGCAGTTTCTGTCAAGGGGAAACATGGAGCGTGTCTTTGTTCGCCTTCTAGCGCTCCCCAAGTCAAGGGGACCTGGGAGGCCAACGTTCTCACGCATTGAGACAGCACAACCCCAGGACACTAGAGAGGACGTCCCAGGCTTCTTCGGGAAGTAGCACAAGCCGTGGGACACTCACTCCTGTTCCAGGAGAAGTATTGAGGGAATTCGTGCCGTTGCGCTACGGAGAAGGCTCCCTCGCTCCTCACCCGCCCCGCCTGCAGCGTCCAGCGGAAGGCCGCCGCGCCCCGGTCCAGAAGAGCCATGCCCACCTTGGACGGAGCCCGCGCGCGTCCAGACCAGAGCGCCACGCCCATAGAGGCAGGGCTAGAGCTTTTCGTCCAGAGAGCCACGCCCACTTGGAGAGGAGCTCCCGTGGCCCGGTCAGAGTGTCACGCCCACCGGGGGCGGAGCCCGCGCGGTTCGGCTAGACCGTCACGCCCACCCGGGGGCGGAGCCCGCCCAGCCCGAAGTTCCTCCATCTTGCCGCAGCTGGGGCGACACGCGGGTGCGCCGCGTCGTCACGATTGTTTTCATCCGGAATACCCAATTACAGAGAAAGTAAGCGTCTCTCGAGGACGCGCGCCTGGCACGAGAGGCTTTTCCTCTGCTGAGCGAGGTGCCCCCGTCCTGCTCCCGAGCTCCCGGCACCCCACTGCTGCCCGCGCGTCCCGCCCCCGCAGAGCCCGGGCTCAGCCCCTTAGGCGCCCCCTGTGGAGGGACCCGCCCGGGGTAGGTCGCGGCCTCGTCTAGGCCCTGGCTATCTCGAAGGTCCTGAGCATCGCGAGGCCCCTCTGGTCCACAGTGTCCCGATGTCCCAGCGCCCACCTGCCGGGTAGGCCCCTGTCTTCACCGCTGCTCGCAGTCTTGGCTGCTGAGGAGGCCGGTGGTCCAGTGGTGTCCTGCGTCAGGCACGGGGACGCCGGCCCGGAGAAGTGGTTACAGCCCGCCCAGGACACCCGCCTGGCGGCTCTCCGTGCGCTCTGATGTGGGACTGGGGGTGCCCCGGAGTAGGGAGGGGCGCGGTTCCCCCTGCCTGGCACTGAAAGGGGCCCCGCTGTGCCCCCGTGGTCAAGAATAACTGGACCTGCTCTTACGGTCAGAACCACCGAGCCAAGGTCAGCACTGGGCAGCTTCTGAGCTCTGCGGAGCCATGCACACTCCCCGTCCCGAGGGGTGGCTGGGGACCAGGCGCAAGTACAGTAAGTGGTTTGAGGAGTGGGAAGAGAGGACAGAAAGCCTGAGGCAGTCACAGTTCAGGCCATACCGAACAAGGGCCGCTTCCCGAGGTAGGCAGGAGCCATGTGACATCTAGTATCCTGTGATAAAGGCATGAGGGGCTGGAACGGGTGCCTTCCCTCAAAGCTGGCCCTTGCCCTGCAGTAGCTCCAGTCACTGCCACTCTTTTTGGCCACATTTTCTCTGTGTTAATATGACTGAAGGCCTGGAACCCAGGGTGCTCTATCAGTGAGCTATACCCTTTTCATTTTGAGACAGGGTCTTGCTAAGTTGCCCAGGCTGGCCTCAAACTTGATCCTCCTGGCTCAGCCTCTCGGGTAACTGGGATTACAGGTATGTGTAACTGTGCGCAGTGTGGCCATCTGTGCTCTTAAAGTCGGTGTGAAGCATGGCTTCTTGGAGCTTGGTGCCATCAGATAGGGGGCATAGTGGCTTCCTCTGCCTGTCTCTCCCCAGGGATGCCCGAGGGGCCATCTGTGAGGAAGTTTCACCACCTGGCCTCTACCTTCGTGGGCCAGCAAGTGCTCAAGACAGGGGGCAGCAGTAAAAAGTTGTGTCCTGCCACCCTGCAGTCCCTGTGGCTTCAGGATACACAGGTAAGTTCAGCGTTCTGGGTGCATGGCCTTCCCGGGTCCCCTAGCACATCTGTGCCACTCCTGGAATCTGTCCTAACATGACTCGCAGCCACAGCAGGACTCCACACAGTGCCTGGTCGTTCAGTTGGTGTTCCCAGCTGGAAGTGAGCATCACAGCAGCAAGGAGCAGCCAGAGACCCTGTTTAGAGTATGCAGGGGTCCTGACCGCCCCAGCTGTGTGTCAGGGCACCTTGGGCCAGGATCCATGTTTGATCCTAGGCCTGGGGGCGGGGGAGTAAGAAAGAGCGCAGCTGCAGATCAGAGTTTGAATCCGCTCATTGTCATCCTTCCAGGGACTGGAGGGGCACTCTGGTCCCAGCCGGCCTGCTTCTCTCACCTTCATGCTTAGCCCCAGGCCTGTCTTTCATCTCCCCAGTGCCTCAAAGCCCCGGTGGTCTTTACCAGGGTGACTGCATGCCGCTCCCTGCTTGGGTGGGTCTGCCTTTGTCTCCTGCCCCTCCCCCTTGGTTTCGGTCTCCTCGAAAATCAGATGAACCCAGTTGATTTCAGTCACTGCATAAAGCACTGCAGCAGAGGAGCAGAGACAGAGCTCAAATTTTCAGTCTGGAGATGCTTCCAGCGAAGGGGAGGGAGCAGCAGTGGGCGGGTATCTGCCTGCTCCCTGCCCCCAGGTAGGCTGTCTGGCATAGCCTCTGTTCCTTTCCCCCTAGGTGCAAGGGAAGAAGTTGTTCCTTAGATTCGATGCAGATACAGATGGAGAGGGAGGGACCCCAGGCGGCAGCTGCCCGCAGCGGGAGCCTCTGCTGAAACGTGCACGGAAGGAGGCAGCTGGGGACCCAGCACCAGAGGCCAGCAGACAGAAAACCACTGATGGATCCTCCCTGTCCACAGAGCTGCTTCCTGGGGACCCTGGTGACCCCGATGACCTGGCAGGGGACTGCCCCACATCAGGGGCCCAGCGGTGGCTGCAAGTTAGCTTTGGTTTGTTTGGCAGCATCTGGGTGAACGAGTTCTCCAGAGCGAAGAAAGCCAACAAGAGAGGCGACTGGAGGGATCCGGCGCCCAGGTAGGGGCAGCTGCCCGGGTCTCCCGAGATGCACACTGTGCATGTCTGCATGCTGTTTCCTGCCTCCTCACTCCCCTTCTGTCTCTAGAGCCCCTTTCTGTGAGAAAGAGCTCCCTGCTTTTGTTTTGCTCTATATGTAGAATGTGGGTTTTTCATCTAAGGGAGACCATGTGCTGTTGAAGCCTTTGTGTCTGGTTTAACTGTGGTTTCCGGGTGCATCTGTTTTCCTATGGGCAAGTTTACTCTTTATGGCAGAGTAGTGTGTAAAACTACATTGTCTTTATCCACTTATCTGCTGATGGATGTACTGGCAGCATCCATGGTTAAGCTACTATGAATCGTGCTGCTGTAAACCTGGGATGTGTGCCTCACTGTCATGTGGTATCTCTAACTCTTCTAGGAAGATACCAGAAGGGGAACAGCTGGGTCAAGTGGAGTTTCTTAATGACATCAGATTCCATCTCTCCCTCACTGTTCCACCTCTTGAGATGAGGCCTTTAACCGTATGCACTTGCTGGCTCTTTCCCATCGTATGCACCCCCCGATGGGCCAAGGTGTCGCTGAGCAGCATCTCTGGCAGCTGTGGGGACCCCACTTCTCCAGATGTGGAGGCGGTTCCTGTCAGACCACCAAGTAACCAAGTAACGCTTTATTCTTTTGTCACAGCTGATGAGCTTTCTGCTGTCCTTAGCCTCACTGGCTGGGGTGTAGATGTCGCCATGGGTCTTCCAGGTGAACCTAGCCTGAGCTCGGGGTATAAATTCCTTTGTGCAGTTTATCTCCCTAGCCAGTGACCCCCACATCCCCATGTTCCTTCATGAGGCCACGCCCCCTGAACTTGAGATTTGGCCTGTTTTCATCTATAAACATGTATTACCGAAATCAGGGGGAAAAGAACTGACATGTGGAAACGCTTGTGTTCTTTTGGTTGCTCCATTTGACTTGTCCTGAGTTGTTTTTGATTCTGACAGAGCCTTCCCTTTCCCGCTGGGGACCTTAGCTTTCCAGGGTCATCAGAATGGCACTGCAGGGCTGGAGATGTAGCTCAGTGGCACAAGCGACTGCCTGGCAAGAGTGAGGTTGTGAGTTTGATCTCCAGTACCAAAAAAAAACACCCCAAAACAAAATAAAACCTGCTCTGCAGGAGTTGGACCTGGCACAGAACCCGTGTGACTGAGCTGTGCAGTGGGGACTGCCTGTTAAGTGACAACTTGTGCATCCATGTGGCCTCTTCCTTCTCCCCAGGTTGGTCCTGCACTTTGGTGGTGGTGGATTCCTGGCATTTTATAATTGCCAGATGTCTTGGAGCCCTGCCCCCGTGGTTGAACCCCACCGTGACATCTTGTCTGAAGAGTTCCACCGAGGACAGGCCTTGGAGGCTCTGGGTCAGCCGCAGCCCGTGTGCTATACGTTGCTGGACCAGCGGTACTTCTCAGGGCTAGGTAGGAGCACGGGGAGGGGTGAGCCCTGCAGAGCTGCAGATGGAAAACTCACTCATCCAGGAGGCTGAGACACTGCCCCTGCCCTGGTGTGCCAGAGCTGCTGGCTGTGAGGCCACTACCTGGTCCCTTTGATTTCCCTTTATAACAATTTTTTTTATCTATTTACTCAGTGGTACTGGAGATTGAACCCAGGGCATACTAAATTTTATCCCCAGCATCTTTTATTTTTGAGGAAGGGCCTCTGAGTTGCCTAGGCTGGCTTTGAGTTTGGGACCCTCCAGCCTCAGCCTCCCTGGAGCTGAGATTACAGGTGTGCTCTACCGTGCTGTGCCTGGGTAGCTTCCTTTTTTTTTTTTAAATTGAAGTAGTTAAACTAGGCACTTCCTAACTTCTGGCCTCAGATTTCCTACTGGCTCCTTTGGAAACTGCCCAGCTGCCCTTGAGCTGCACTCCTGTCCCCAGGGTGGGGGCCTGCCGGTGTACCCTAAAATCCTCCACTGCCTGTGCAGGGCCCAGCACAGGGCAGGTGTGGAGCCAGGCTCTCCTGGGCAGCAGAGTCCAGCCACCCACTGATGGAGGTGCGTCTTTTCCAAGCACTGTAGCTGTGAACACAGATGGGAGCCAGGCCAGCCTGGGGCTTTTAAAAGCCGTGAGGGGAGTCAGGTGTGAAACTGGGCGGGTGCTGCACACCTGGAATCCCTGCGGTTGGGTAGGCTGAAGCGGGGGCCTGCAAGCTCAGGCCTAATTTGGGCAACTAAGTGACTTAGTGAGACCCTGTCTCAAAATAATAAAGGGCTGGATGGGTAGCCCATTCAGTGGCCCCAGGTTCAAGGCCAGTATGAAGGGAAAAAAGCCATTCTGTTTACTGTGGCACGGAGCCATGCGTGCATCAGAATTGGTGGCTGAAGCAGCGGGGTGAGCTGCAGTGACAGAGTCTCCTTGACAGACGGACAGGGTTTGACTTGGCCACTTGAGTAGCTGCGCCTGAGGGCCTGGTGCTGGTGCTACGTTTTAACCCTGGAACCGCGGAGTCCCGAGCTTGAGGAATGAGGGGCAGCTGAGCACTGGGTGACATTGACAGTGATGTTGGCAAGTGCTGCGGAAGCCTCAGCCTGTCCGACTCCTGGGCCCACCCTGGTTGTAGGATAAATGCTCGTCAGCTCCCCTTAATCCAGAGCAAGGGTCAGTGCTGCAGCGGAGGTGCATGCAGTTGGCCCGCCTGCGAGTTTTGCAGAGAAATTGCGTGTGTGACAAAGAGCGAGTTCGTGGGACTCGCAGAGCAATCATTTCATTCATCTGCTCCCAGCCAGCTCACCTTCCCTTTTTCGGGAGGTCCTTGTGCAGTGGCAGCGGCCGGGTTAGTGCTAGGCTAGGCTGGGCTGTGAAAGTGGCCGGTAAAGCGTTAAGAGCCCCGAAGGGGTGTTTCTGACGAGCACTGACTCCGGAGCCCGGGATCAGGGCTGTCTCCACACAGAATGCAGCAGGCGTGGATTGTTAATACCTCCTAAATACCTCTTGCTATAGTACAGGCAGCGTGCCTGGCATTTTCCATAACTTAATATTTACTGAGTTCTCTTAGTGCCAGGCATGGTGACACACACCTGTTAGCCCAGCACTTGGGAGGCTGAGGCAGGAGGATCACCACGGGTTTGTGGCCAGGGTTTGAGGCTGTGTAATAAGTTCAAAGCTAGCCTGAACTACATAGCAAGACCTTGTCTGAAAAAAAACCAGTGTTCTTAGTGGCCGCCACTGTACACAGCGTATTTTGGTGAATTCCTGTTCACTGCTCACAGAAACCAAAGTGATCCCTGTTTTATGGCTGAGGATGCCGAAGCCCTCAGAGGCGAAGGGCTGTGCCAGGGCTATGCGGCACGAGTTGGGACTGAGCTGGGCTTCCAGTCCGGGCCCTTGGCCACCACAGTCCTGTCCATACTCCACACCTTGGCCTGAGCCAGGTGGGAGAAGGCGATCATTTCACCCTCACACCAGCCTTCAAGGCTACTTACAGGGAATCAGCTCAGGCCCTGTGGCCCTGCCTGGGAGCCCCAACAGGCGACAGAGCTGGGGTCTCCCCTTGTCCTCCTGCCGCCTTCATGCCAACCCCAGCTTGCTGTTAACTTCTCCATGGTTCCATTGTGTTGAGTGTGCATCTCCCCTCACCCACCCTCTCCTGGCTTTGTTTCAGGGAACATCATTAAGAATGAAGCCCTGTACAGAGCCAGGATCCACCCGCTCTCCCTTGGCTCGCTCCTGAGCACCGAATGCCTGGGGACCCTCGTGGAGCACGTGGTGGCATTCAGTGCAGAGTGGCTCCAGGGCAAGTTCCAGGGCCAGCCTCGGCACACACAGGTCTACCAGAAGGAGCAGTGTCCGGCTGGGCACCAGGTCCTGAGGGAGGCGCTCGGGCCCCCTGGTGGCCTCCAGAGGCTCACCTGGTGGTGCCCACAGTGTCAGCCCCAGGTGCCGCCTGAGGAACGCCAGCAGCACCAGTCCTGAGTCACCAGGATCCTTCACAGTGTTGGCCCCTGGGGACTGTGATTCCTAGGATGGGAACAGGGACTGACGGGGGTGGTGCAGAGGAGACTGTGGGCCGGAGGCGTTGGCATTGCTGGAGTGGGGTGCAAGGTGTAGACTCCATAGGGGTAGATTTTTCCCTTTTTTTTTTGGTACCGGGGATTGAACTCCCAACCTTGTGTTTGCCAGGCAGGCGGGTAAGCCACTGAGCTAACCCCCCAGCCCAATTTTTCCCTTTTCTGGTTCAGATTATTCTTCCTGTCTAGTTCTGATACTGAGAGATGAGAGAAACGGATAAAGGGAAAGGAGAGGGGGCTGTGGAGACGAACACCTGTGGGAAACAGTTTGTTCCTTGGGTTGCTTTTCAGGTATTTCATTTTGCAAACTTTGGTTGATTCAAAGGTCTTCCATTTTGAAGAAAAGAAAAACATAATTTTCTTTCCTCATTCCCTGGAGAGATCCAGGGAAGAGGACGAAGCAGCAGGTCGGGAGTGCTGGGTCAGCCTCCTGCCTGGCTCCTGCCCTCTGGATGGAAGCTCCGGGGCCATCAGCTGCCTTCCTGGCTTGCCTGTCAGCCTTTAAGGATAAGCTACTTTAGCTACTGTGTTTTTGACGTGTTGAACATTTCAGGAATCAAAATACAAACATTTCATCAGGATGTTGGCAACAGCTAGATGAAACCAGGGCATTGACCTGAAAATAAAGCCCTTTGTCATTTTCTGTGTCATCTTCATTTAGCCAGAAAGGGTTGTGTGTGTGTGTTTGGGGGAGCAAACCCAGAGCCTTGTGCTAGGCAAGGCCTCTACCACTGGGCTACACCACCAATTCAGGAGAGGACCTTAAAGTGTAGATGACTGAGCTTATGAAGGTGGACTGGCTGTGCTTGCTGGGTTGGTGTGCTGTTACTTTCCTAGCACTAATCCCTATGATTTTAAGGAGAGGTTTATTTTGGCTCACAGTTTTAGTGGGCTTGGTCCATGGTTGATTGGCTGTGAGGCAGAAATGGCATGGTGGAAGAAAACTGTTCACTCCATGGCAGTTAGGAAGCAAACACAAGGGAGGAGCTGGGGACAAGAATGCACCCATCCAGGACCTGCTCCCAGTGACCCACCTTTAATCAGGCCCTACGTCCTAAGGGCACATTCAGCAGTGAACTCGGGATGAGTGTGAAGCCCCATGATCCAGTCACCTTCCCAAGACCTATCTTTGACCACCTGAGACTGTGGGACACTGTTAAATCTAAATCACCATAGTTGGCCTGATGAATCTATCTGAAAAGACATAAGAGTTCAGGGCACAGCTGTCCCTCTGTCCCAGGTGGTACACAGTGGACCTTGGCTTCTCTTGCCATGGGATCTGGCACAGAGCAGATGGTAATTTGTGAGAGGGAAGTTGAAAACTAGCTGCCAGTGGTTAAAAACCACACAGGACTGGCATAAGTAACAGCTATGGATTGATGGAACTCAGTAGATGATACAGGACCTTGGGGATATTAAGATCACATGATCTTGGGCCAGAAACACTGGATGAAAGATAACCTCTAGCAAACTCTCCTTGAAAGAAGTACAACCATCTCCATTTGGATAAACCTGGTCCTATCGCCACGTATTGATATGTATGGAGCTGGCTGGGCCATTTCTTTGTCCCTTCAGTTGGCTTTAACCAGTGTAAATTGGATTGGATGAGGAGCTGATGTGTAATCTTTAAAGCAAGGCGTGACTCCCAGAAAAAACATGCTTGAGCTGGGTGGGATGGAGAACCATGCTCACGCTGTAGCCTGGGACCGAGCCTTGAGAAAGAGGCTGACTTCCCAAGGGCAAAAAAGGTGGTACGTCAGAGCTGAAGCGCTGACCCCCAAATATTAGATGCTACCTCATTTGTGTTATGCAGGTTACTCTGCATTTTTTGCCCCCTGTATATCGCAGAGGTGATCTCAGGCCTCTTACCTAGCCCAGCTCACGGTAGTCACATATTTCTCTCCACTCTGACTGTCACTCATCCCTGAGCCACTCTGGAGTCCTCATGAAGAATTAATAAAACCAGAGTAGGACCCTGGCTTGTGGCTTTTGTCCTGGTGAACCACCATCGTGGCTGGACGTAGGACTCCCTGGCTCCCCATAACTGTACATGTATGTGTCTTAGTGTCTTTTTTTCTTCTCTTGGGTTGCACTGGAGGTGGTAGACTGGAATCAACTCGCTAGAATTCCAGTAACTTCTCCACAGAATTACACATATAAACTTCCTGGACAGAGACAAAGATGGGAAAGGGATCTCTATACAAAGGGTGCTAGGAAAACTGGCTGTCCACATGCAGAAGATTGAGTTTGGACCTCTATCTCATTAGGTTTGAAACTAAAAATCAAAATGAGTAAAAGCTCTAAATATAACAACCTGTTGGAAGATAAAACAAGTAAAACTTTTTTAAAATAGGAAATAGCCTATCTTCTTTAAGTGTTATCTGCATGAACAATTAAAAAGAGTGTGAAAGTAGATAACAAAACAAGATCCAACTTCTGTTAACTATAAAAGTCTTTTTAACCTAATGCGGGGAGGGAGATAGATGGATATTGTTTTTTGTTTGTTTGTTTGTTTGTTTTTGGTACTGGGGATCAAACTCATGACCTTGCGCTTGCCAGGCAGGCACTTAAGCCACTGAGCTAAATCCCAGGCCCGATGGATATTGTTTTAAACATTTAGAATTTTGCTTTTCACGCTAAAATCAGGAACATGACAAGGATGTCCACTCTCTCCACTCTTACTCAACATAGTCTTGGAAACTTAGAACAATTAGACAAGAGAAAAAATAAAAAGAATATAGATAGGAAAGGAAGAAGTTAAACTATCATTATTTGCAGATGACATGATACTCAGAAGACCCACAAAACTCCACCAAAAGACATAGATTTAATTAGCAAATTCAGTAATGTAGCTAGCTGCATAGTCAACTCTCAAAAATCAATAGCTTTCTTGTACATGAGTAACAAGCTCACTGAGAGAAATCAGGATGCTTTTACAATAGCATCCAAAAAAATGAAATATCTAGGAATCTAACAAAGGATGTAAAAGACCTCTACAATGAAAACTACAGTAGCCTGGAAAAGGATATTGAAGAGGATATTAAAAAATGGAGAGATAACCCATTCTCTTGGGTGGGAAAAACCAATATAGTGAAAATGGTTATACTTTCAAAACTGTTCTACAGATTTAATGTAGTCCCAATCAAAATTCTAATAGCATATCTCAGAATTAGAGAAAATTAGAATTAGAGGGAAAAAAATCCTAAAATTCTTCTGGAACCAGAAGAGACTAGAATAGCAAAGGCAATGCTGGACAACAACGACAATACAGGGGGCATCAGAATCCCTGACGTGAAATTATACTATAAAGCTGCTGTGATAAAAACAATGTGATACTGGCAAAAAAACAGACCTGAAGATCAATGGAATAGAGTAGAAGATGCAGAAACTGCTGCAGACAACTAAGCTACTTTATCTTTGACAAAGGTGCCAACACATTCCCTGGAAGAAAGATAGCCTCTTTAATAAATGGTGTTGGAGAAACTGAGCCTGAGGCAGGAGGATCACTGTGAGTTCAAGGTCAGCATGGGCTATACAAGTGACTTCAAAACCAGCTGGGCACTACATAGCAGAACTTGTCTCAAAAAAAAAAAAATCTGATAACGGATGCTGTGGCATGGCTGTTGGGGAAAAATACTTCTGCATTGTTGGTGAGGATGTAGACAAGTACCACTATGGAAACCAGCAGGGAGAGTCCTCAAAAACACTAAAATTAGAAATTCCATTTGACCCAACTGTATTCCTCCTAGTATCTTCCTGAAACGTTAAAAACCTCATATTATAGTAATACCTGCATATCTATGTTTATAGCAGCCAATTCATAATAGCTAAATCTTGGAAAAAGCGTTAACGTCCAATAGCAGAACATGTAAAGAAATGTATTTATATACAATGAGGTACTATTCTGCCATGAAGGATACACTTAAAGGAAGATGGGTGGACCTTGAGACCATAATGTTAAACCAGACACACAAGCTTAAAACTCCTACAGTCTCTTAGATGGGAAACCGTCTAAGGGCAAATAAAGAGCAAAATAAAAGATAGATAATAGAAGGCAGATCATTTACAAAAGGGCAGAGGACCCCGAGGAGGGGGAGAAGAGGGAAAGGGTTTTGAAAAAAGAATGAAGATTTGTCAGGTATGTGCACCAACTCCCCGCGGTGAATAGAATCACCATACACTGCAAGCATACTAAGAAAATAAAAATTAAAAACAACAGTAGACGTTTCTGGCTTTACTCTGTCTAAAATTAGTCGTCAGCAGTGGAAAGAGCCCAGCCAGTGTGGTGGTGCAGGCCTGTAATCTCGGCGCCGTGGCAGGAGGATAGCCACAAATTGGAGACTGGCCTGAACTGCATAGTGAGGCCCTGTCTCAGAAACCAAACACGACACGACACCGCAGGGAAAGCCACTGTGTAGCAAAGTACGGCCCTGTGTAACTCGGGGCCTGAGTGCTCGCCCTGCACAGAGGATTCAGCAGGGCGGGTCCTCACCATTACCTGTAGTTTCTGCAAAGCAAACTGTGGGACCCGCGCTCACTCTTACCGTCCTGATGTTATGCAGGAAGGAACTGAAGTCTGTTGAAGCCAAGGATCGCACCAAGATCACAGTTAAGGAGATCCAGAGCCACCGCCTGAGCTCGGGCTGTCCTAACAAGGTGCCACAAACCAGGACACTTACATGCTTATTGCCTTTTCTCACTGCTGTGGAAACAGTATCCTAGAGTCCGGAGTCAGTTAAGTGGAGGGGCCCCTTTCTGGCTTGCAGACAGCACCTTCTCACTGTGACCACGTGGGGGGAGGGGAGGGCTCTGATGTCGACTGTTTGATTGAGAAGTGATCTTGTTGATCGCATCCCCAGCCCTGTTTATATTTTTGAGACAAGGTCTAAATTGCCCAGGTGAGGTTCCTACTAGAGATCCTCCCGCCTCAGCCTTGTAGAGTAAAGCGTGGGTCACAACTGTCTTTCTCTCTGGTAAAGACAGTAATCTCGATATGGGGTCATCTTCTGACTTCATTTATATCTCATCACCTTCCAAAGGTTCTGTCTCTAAATGCCATCCCGGTGTGGTCTGAGTCAGGCAGGGACCCCAACACTGAGTTTCTAACAGCTGCACCACACTCTCAGCCACTGCATCGCAGCGCCCTCCTGGCGGCACCACCGGAGTCCCAGCTCACATCGACCAGAATCTGGTCCGGGGATGGCCTTCAAGGTGGCCAAGTTCCGGGTTCCAAGGCTCCAAAAATGTGCCGCAAGGAGGGGTCTTAACCGCAACATTTCACGGAGGAAGCGTGGAGCCCGGAGATGCAGGGAACAGAAACTCCCAGCGTGTTAGAGATCCTGAAAGCTGAGTTCCTGTTCTCTAAAATCGAGGAATGAATTCTAGGAAAAATGGAGGTTACCAATAGGAAGAATTTATTGAAAGAAAGCCTCTGTCTGAGAGACACACAAGGGGGCCCGGAAAGTGAGGTGCCCGACAACCCCGCTTCTCAAGGGTGTTTATAGAGCAAAGCCAGGAGGTGAGGCGGCTTTGAGGAGGAACAGAACTATAACCAATTAATAGGATTACAAGTATAGCAGTTTAGGTAACATTAAGCCAATGGCAAATCACACGATGGGTGTGAGGCGGGACAAGACTACGTTCAACCAATAAGATTACAGCAAATATAGCCGCTTGGGTAATATTGATTAAACGGAGCTCCAATGGGGAAGCGAGTCATGCAACAAGCGCACCTGGGCAGACAAGGGCTTTCCTGGGGCGGTGAGGTAAAGAGGTTTGTCCCTCCCCCCAACCAAGCCGATCGAGGCCTATTTAGAATATCAATCCCTGCTGTTAAGCCCCGGGTGAAGTATATGAGTTAGCCGTTCTTCTTTCCAAGCCTGACCTTCAGTGGATGCCGCAGCCACAGCTGTCTCCTGCGTTGACTTCTCCAGAGCCCAGCCCGCTCTGCCTGCCCACAATATTTCTACCTTAGCTACCTATGATGCTCTACCTACCCGGACCTTCCGGAGCTCATAAACGGTTCCCAGGAATCCCCGCTGCAAAGCGAGCGTGTGCTGCGAGCTGCCTGCCTGGTGTTTCCTAAGCCTGATTTTACCGCGAAAACTCTGCTCTTCTCGTGGTTCCTTGGAGCACAGAGGAGACACGCTCCCCAGCCCCGCCCCGACCCTGCCCCAACTCCGCTGCCATCCTCAGTATCCTCTCCCTAGGGTTCCTGCTGGCGACCTCTTTCCTCTCTTCAGCCTTGTCTGTGTCAACAGACCACTGTGTCAACAGTGGTCCTGTATTTTACTCTGAGTCCTTTTCTCTTCCTCATATCGAAATCTTTACAGACTTCTTCTTTGCATGTCTTACACTTTGGCACCTTAGAAAAAGTTCCAGTTCAGGCGGGGGCGTGGTGTCCCACGTGTGCAATCCCTGCACACCTAGCTGTAACAAACGTGTTTGCAGGTGACACGAGTTTGAACCCAGCTGGACAGTTTAAGAGCTGTTCTAAAATAAAAAATAAGGGCTGGGGATTTAGCTCAGCGGCATAAGCGCCTGCCTTGCAAGCATGCAGTCGTGAGTTCGATCCCCGTACCAATTAAAAAAAAAAATAAAGGGATGGGGTGTTTGAAGTCCCTGGATTCCAGGGACTTAACCTATATATGTATATATATACCTATATATACATGTATATATAAATACCTATATATACATGTATATAGCCATGTATGTATGTATACACACACACACACACACACACACACACCTTGACAGTCCCTTTGGTCTTAGGCTATGTGTTGTAAGGCAGGGCTGCCCATGACAAAATCTAAATATACCACACATCGGGCAACACACACACACACACACACACACACACTTGTTCTCTCATGGTCTGGAGTCTGGAGGTCCATGATCAAGGTGTAGGAAAAGTCAGGACAGGCAGGAAAAGTGAAAGGGCCTCTGTGAGGTTGTTGGTAAAGAGTGAAACCCTTGCTAGAGTGGCTAAGAGCGCAGAGCTGAGGAAAAGGCCTGGCTGACTTCACACCACAGCTTCTCCCTCCAGCTCCAATTAGGCGCAGAAAGAAACGGGGAGCGGGGGCTATGCCATTACAAAACACCCCACTCTATGAACACACACACCTAGACAGTCGCACACCTATGCACAAGGACATACAAATCTCGTTATTTTCTCACCATATTTATTAACATACTAAAATACACACGCACCTCCTTTGCTAACTTATCCTCATGTGGGAATCTGCTACAGTCCCACGGGACGCGCCCCTGGACATGACCACGTTAGCGTATTCTGGCCTAATAGAGAAGCAAAAGTACAAACAAACAGGTTTGTTGAGTTGAGGACTTGGAAAGGAGCCCACAACCCACAGCGGCTGGGCTGACGTGGAAAGGAGCCCACAACCCATGGCAGCTGGGCTGTCTCCTTCGACTAGATACAGAGAGGCAGAGGGTTATATATGATCGAAGTGGCACCGGGGCAGATATTGATGACATGTGAGGAACTGATTGGAATTCTCTGTGTGTGTAAACAGGAAGGGGAGTTGCAATTAGGGCTGAAGAAGAAGCAGGAAGTGGTAAGCGTTCTCGCTTTGGCTTCTACCACGTTAGACCACCATTATAATTGTACAGTGGTTTACACTAGGGCAAGAACCTTTCAGACCAAGGGAGCACAGAAGTGGGCATCCAAAACACAACATTGGTGATGGATGGGGCAGTGGCCAAATCAGGGGTCTCAGAGCTCAAATTAGCCAATTAAATTATAAAGAATCTAGGAGAAACCTTTTCTTGCCACATAATAAGAGGGGTGTCTTGGTTACTTTTCTCTCACTGCTGAGACAAAACACCCCATACCCTAAATTAAGGAAGGACAGGTTTATTTAGCTCACATTTTGTAGAGGTTTCAGTCCCTAATCAACTGGCTGCAAGGCAGGGAGGCATGGCACCAGGACAAACAAGAGAGGCACAAGGCCTCTTTTCCTCCCTTCTACGGCAAGCAGGATACCCACCCTCAGGTGGTGAGGCACTCACACCATCTCTGTGCCCTCTTCTTGCAAGGGATGAAGCTGTTTATAAAGAGAGCACTCTGGCTCTGAGTCACTTAAACTTCTAAACATCTCAAGTTGACACAATGTAGCAACCATGACAAGGACCCAGGAACAAAGGCCCTGGAGTTGGCTCTGGACTCCCTACCTTTTCTGACAAGGTAGCTGTCTTCTTTCTCTTTCCAACCAAGTGATTTGGATTTCCTACTTCCCTTCCCTTTCCAATAAAGGGATTTTATTTCTCTTTCTGAATTTATATCTCCAAGTCTTTTATTGATGTAGGCTTTTTTTTTACAAACCCTAGATAAAAATCTCAAGACATAACAAAGGTGCTCCTGTGGTTTCTACTGGGCAGTGACCTCACGTGGACTTTTCTGACCATGCACATGCTTCTCCTAGGCACAGCCTTACTGCTAGGCTGGGGACAAAAGCCCCTGCTGACCTCATTCAACTTTACCTCTTCAAAGGCCTTATTTCCAAACATAGGTTTCAACGTATGAATTTTAGGGAGACACAATTCAGCACATGACAGACTGCAGAGGAGTTTTAGGAAAGTCTTCAGCTTCTCAGCTTGGTGTGGTAGAGCATGAGTGTAATTCTAGCACTAGAGAGGCTGAGGCAGGAGAACCGACGTGAATTGGAGGCCAGGTGAGGCCAGAGAATAAGACCCTCAAAAACAAAACAAAACAGCCAGAAGAAAAGCTTCAACTTCTCAGATGCCATCTCCTCAATTTTTTTTTTTTTAAAGTTACATTAGGTTGCAAAGTCCCATTTCTGGACCAAATGATGTGAAAATATTTAGTAGTTATTGTTTTTACCAAAGTATCTTCATGCACGAATACACATAAAATATGTAACATAAAAATGTTATTTAAATGCATCTTTCTGATGTTTATGAGATGATGCAAGAGAAAAATAGCAAGCATAAGCTGGGGCAAGGTGGGGGCAGACAGTTTCTGGTGCGTCAGCAGTGCGGAGAGTGAGGGGAGGAAGAGTAGTCTGTGTTCTGTGGGTTGGAAGGAAAACAGTGGCCACGCAATGGTGGGGCCCAGGCCAGCAGTGGAGTGGCAAGAGCATCACAGTTGAGGGTGTAGCGGTCACTTTCTAATCACTGGTTTCTGCAGCTTAGAGGAGAGGTTCAGGTGCCTCATGTTTCAGAGGACTCAGTCCATGGTCAGCTGGCTCCCAGGCAGAATCGGCCTGGCAGAGGAGAGCAACCCCTGGCAGCCAGGAAAGAGAAGGGAGGAGCTGAGGGAAGAACACAAGAATACACCCTTCCAGGCCATGTCCCAGTGACCTGCCTCCAGACAGGCCCCACCTCCTGAAGCACATTCAGTGCAGCCACCAACTCACTGGTGGGTGAAACTACTGATGAGTACTGCACATCCATGATCCATGACCTGTAGCTGGGAGGCTTCTGGGGACATTTTAGATCCGAGACATTAACACAGGAGCTCACTCCCTCAACACCGCTGCCCGAAGTGGGATGTGGAGGTGGAAAGCAAGCGCTGAAGCAGGCCTAAGCCCAGCACAGGAGTGGTGGGAAATCAAAGGGGACAAGAGTAAGCGCTCAGTGGTTGATTTCTGGCTTTAAGCACATTGAGCTGTAGGGAGGAAGGAATTAGGAAGTGGGCCTGGCTCCACAGATACTGGCTGGGCTCATAGGTACAGGTGACAGCTGTCCTCATGGTGGTGAGGGACAGCTAGGTAAGGGGAACAAGGGTGGTCATGCAGCTTGAGGAAGGAGCAGCCAACCACGGAGACATACCAAGGTTGGCAAAGCCAAGCATACTGGGATGGAGATGGGTGGTGAGGAGGCCCTTTGGATTTGGCAGCTGACCAAATTTGAGGTCCTCCTGGCCCACAAGCGTGGCAGAGCAGGTCCTACGGGGTTGAGTGGGTGGTACCGGGCATGGGGAATGCTGGGGTGTCCTGCTTTTCACGAAGTCTGGTCGCAAGGGAATGAGAACGATTCAAGGAGTGGAGTTATTTTTTTAAAGGATGCGAGGTAATTAGTGAAGAAATAAAGGTGGGTGAAAAAGAGAGAAGAAAATCATAACTAAAAATCGTACTTTTGGAAACACTACAACTCCCCGGACACAGCCGAAGTTACCAGGTGCGATACACATTGGCATTTCCTTACAGACCTACCACACCCTCCAAATCCTCAAGCTCAATTCATGGACTGACTTCCTTACAAAAAAAGAGGGCTGGGGATTTAGCTCAGTGGCTTAAGTGCCTGCCTAGCAAGCGCGAGGTCGTGAGTTCAATCCCCAGTACCACAAAAAAAACAACCCTTCCCCCCCTCCTGCCAGTATTCTTCTGGGAGCGAGGGGTGGCCACCTCTTGGGGCGCCCTCCCCTCCAGAGCAGCAGGTCCCGGTCCCAGAGACCAGGGCGCCTCTCCCCTCCCCGGGGGCCCGAGGCTCAGCTGTGCTCAGGCGGGTTTGGGTGGGGACCCCGGGTACCCCTTGATGAGGACTGCGGAAGACTGGCCCCAGGGAAAGCCCAGGAGGGAGAGGGCGCACGGCGCCGACAGCGGCACCGGAGGTCGCGGCGCACCGAGAGGAATTAGGGAACCTATCAGAAAAGGACGACGCTTAGGGAAAACTCGGTAGGAGGCGCTCACAGCGGCAGAGGGCCGCAGGGGAAGCGCAGGCAGCAGCGGGACAGCAGCCCGCGTCTGCTCGCACCGCACTGAGGCGCTAAGCACGGGCAGGAACTCGCGGAGGCCGCCTCCGAAGCCTTGACCCCTCTCTCCAAGCGCCTAGCGGCCCTGCGCCGGCCAACTCCCGTCCAAGGCGAGATCACCAATCCGGCTGGCCAGCCTCTTTCTAGGCCTCCAATGAGCTTCTAGGGTGTGGTCATCACGCCAGACGCTCTCGCTGCTGATTGGCCTGCGTCTTCCTGGGGCGAGCGGCCCTGCCCAATCCGCGCCTGTCAGTCCACTCAGCGCGCCTTGGGTAACGGCAAGAGCGCAGGCAGCCCGTTGAGGAGGGCTGGGAGTGGGCGGGGCGCCGCCGTGCCGGACCCGCCTTCGCGCTAGTCCAGCCCGCCGCTCGCCTCCTTGTGTATCTCAACGCCGGCGGGTCCCCGCGACCGCGGCGGAGATCCGGGAGCACCGCCGAGTCCGCCGCCGCCGCCGCGCCAGGATGGAGTTCGTGAAGTGCCTGGGCCACCCCGAGGAGTTCTACAACCTGCTGCGCTTCCAGATCGGGGGAAAATGGAAGGTGATGCCCAAGATGGACCAGGTACGCCGAGCATCCCTGGATCCCGGGCGGCGGGCGCGGGGTCCGCACCGGCCCCGTCCGGCCTCCTCGGCCTGCGCCGGTGCTGCTTAGCGCCCGGCCGCGCTTTTCCTTCTCCGCGGCGTCCGCGTCTGTGCGTCCGGTGCGGACTTCGGACCCGAGGCTCTGCCCGCAGGGGAGGCATGGGATCGGCGGGTGCGAGTGTGTCTCCGGGGGTGAGGTCCTCCCCTCCCCCACTTCCATTCCCCACCCCCACCCCGGGCTTCCCTCTGCCCTCCCCTTCCTTTCCCTCGGCGGTCTCACCCGGCACCCATTCCCGTGCCCGACGCCGCTCCGGGCCACGACTTGGTTTTGTTTATTTTTCATCTGCCTCGTGCCTGTAACCTTTATAAAACGAGCGCTTCCGGAGATGGTTGTTCCAGCGAGAAATACATCAATTCTTGCAGAAACAGACTGACACTTTTAGTCCAACTACTGCGTTACATCTAAAGCATTTTCCCCTCCCAATTGAAATGTCATTGTCGAATAAGGTCATTTAAATGCTTTCTTAATTAGTTTTACACCAGAAAAATGTTTTCCTCCTTTTCTTGTAACTTAGAATGCTCCCCACACTTCAAGCTCCTATTCCTGCAAGGCCATCTCTGTTGACTGAGCTCAGTCATTGGTAAGGACCTCTGCTCTCATACAAAGGACGCTTTTGGTGGAGGGCAAGAATGTGTTAAAAATTTTTTCATGAAAAACTTAGGTACTGTACTGAGATGCCCTACCTGTGAACTTCCCACAACTGCTTGTGTCACTGTTTCCTCTTGTGGTAGGTCTGAGGTTATAGATTGTGGTTATTTCTGTATTGTTACTGTGTCCCTAGATTTAAGAGTATGTATTGGGTCCTTTTTTTTTCTTTCTTGCAACAGGGTCTTACTGTGCAGTTCAGGGGGGCCTCGAACTCACAGTGACCCTCCTGTCGCAGTCTTCTCAGTGCTGGGATTACAGGCATGTGCCATCACGTCCAGCTTCCAGGCCTCTTTTGTGTTCTTTAAATTTTGAGATAGGATCTGGCTAATTTGCCTTGGCATGGGGGTTACAGGTGTGTGGCACTACACCCAGTTTAGCCTTTTAAACAAGGTAAAGGCTTGTTTATGGCAGAATGTTAAGTGTTCTAAAGAAACTTACAGTAGGGAAAGACAGCTGTATCCAAGGATGGGGTTCAATCTCCTGAGAGTTGCCTAGAGAAAATACAGCTTTAAATTGCTTCCATGCCTCGTTGAAAAATGCTTAAGATTATTATTGAGGGCTTTGAGGGGAGACTCGCTTGGAATTATTTGCAGACACGTGCTGAGCATCCTGAATCTGAAAGCCTGAAACCTGCAGTGCTCCGAAACACAGACTTTCTGAGCACTGAGATACAGCCACAGATGGAAAATTCCATACCTGATCTTCTGTGACAGGTGAGGAGCAAACCCTTGACACACTGAAAATAGTATGCAAATCACCCATAAGAGAGATGTGGATTTCCTGGTTAGACTGGGGTCCCTTTCCAAGGCCTCTCCTGTGTGCAGGCATTTCAGGGACAGCATGTCAGATAGTGGGTCCTCACCCCAGTCTGTTTTTGTGTGTTTGGGGAGAGAAGTGTTCAGTGTTGTCAGCTTCTTCCAGGGATCTGTGACCAAAAACAAAAATGTGCTGCTTCCCAGTTGAAGCTGGCCTTTCTCCCCCACCTCCAGCCACCGGCACTGGCACTGGCACCGGCACTGGCACCTGCAGCTGGCACCTGCAGCTGGCAGCCGGAAGCCGGCAGCCCCTGTAGTTCTGGTGTGCAGGGCAGTTCTGGGGGAGGGAGCTGAACTTTTAACCCTTTGTTTTACCACTCGCTAGAGCCACTGGTAGTGCACCACATGAAGGACTGTAGAACTGTCCAGTTTTCTAGGAATCCTGGGGGAAAGTCAGCGTTCTGTGTTCTTTCTTTATTCATCAGGTTACTCTTTTCCAGACCTTGTACTGACCTGGTCTTGTGGTTGTATGTGTCTGTGTAAGTGAGAGAGGAAGAGACAGACAGACAGGGAGACAGGTTCTTGCTGTGTAGCCCAGGGTGGCCTTGAAATCACTGTGTATCCCAGGCTGTCCTCGAACACCCAGTGATCCCGCTGTCTCAGCCTCCTGAGGGCTGAGATTATAGGCATGCACCACCACACATGGCTGCCCTGGTCTCTCTTTAGTCTGTTGTCCGCAATCTCACAATGCTTCAGGTGTGATCTGGCCACCTCAGAACTTTAAATTTCTTTCTCACAGATGTGTTTCTTGTAACTAACATACCCTAAGCTGCATTAATTTAAAAAAACAAAACAAAACAGATTTTAATTACAAAATATTTCAAACAAATAGAAAAGTATGGAAAATAATGTAACAAGTCACGTGATGTGTCTGTGAGAATAAATATGCATTAACTTATGTCATGTATATGTCAGTTTTGTTTCTTTACGAAGCTGTATGTCCACATACAGCTGAGCCCTTTTCCAGCTGCCCTCTGTACCCCTGCGTGAGCTTGTGACTTTCTGCTATGGGCTTAGAGTTGTGGGCAGTCTGGCTCACAATTCCTCCATCCTGGTGCCCACAGAAAGAGTTTCTGGAGCCCATTTATCTTTTAGCCAGAGGTGGCATAGTAATAATTGGCCGGTGTTCACCGAGCTCTTGCTGAGTGCAAGTGTGAGGTTAAACACCTGATGAGTAAGCATCTAGCAACGCTGTGAGGAAGCCACTGTTATCATGTTTTACGGCCAAGGAAACAGACTCAGAGGGTAACCAATTGCCTAAGATGCCCCGCTGTTAAGTGATGTTGGACTTTTGGCCCTCGCAGAGGTCCAGTGAGCAGCATGCCCTGTGCCAGGGCTGCAGTGGGAATACCCCCCTCACGCATGCAGTCTAACAGAGGAAGAGCATAGATGCAGGCCAGCCAGGGGCCCATTTTAGGGGTGCAGCAGTGTTTCAGAGGGAAAGGTTTCCGCAGTGAGGGGAAGAGTGGTTTGTGAGGCATAGGGCCCTGCAGACGGCGTCAGGTTCAGATCAGTGGGGAGAAGCTGAAAGCTACCCTGATAGGACCCATGCATGGAGTGACAGGGCCACCAGCTTAGCAAGAAGTGAGGGGAGTTGTTTAGAACACAAGCTGCAAGCCTCAGCCGGTCCCATAGGTGGTGGTTACAAGTAGAAGCCGAACTTGGTGGTACACACCTATAATCAGCCTGAGGCAGGAGGATCATGAGTTGGAGGCCAGCCTGCGCAAGTGAGTGAGACCGTGTCTCAAAATAAAAAGGACTAGGGATAGAGCCTCCCTGGCTCCAATCTTCGGTGCCACACACGTGTGGACACACACACACACGCTAGTAGGGCAGGGGGACATGATGATTGACAGCAGGAATCTTGGAGCATGAGTGTGCTTAACATCATTGCACTGCTCAGTGTGGCTCAGGGGTTGATTTTATCTTGTGTGTATTTTATGCTGATTTTGAAAAACCAAACTTGGTGACCTAATGTAGCAGCCCTTGTTGAGCACAGTTCTCTGGTGAACATGTCCTCTGTGTCCCCACATAGACACCAGAAGATAGTAGACCCTGGCGCTCACACACTTTCCAGGCCTCTGAGTCACAGCTGCTGTTGTCCTTTCATCTCCCAAAAGTCCCAGGGGAGCCCAGAGGTGAGGAAGTGGAGGGAGACTTTCCTTGCTGCTGGGAAGGGCCTGACCCTTGCAATCACTTTTTTTTTTTTATGGGTAGGGGTGCGCTGGGGAGATCGAACCCACAACTGTGCACTTGCAAGGCAGGTGCTTATGCCACTGAGCTAAATCCCCAGCCCATAATAGATCATCCATATTTTTTGTTTTTGTTTTTGTTTTTTTGGTACCAGGGATTGAACTCATGACCTTGTGCTTGCCAGGCAGGCACTTATGCTGCTGAGCTAAATCTCCAGCCTCTTCTTGCAACCACTTTTATGACAGACTCCACCTGCCAATCTTGGCAGCCACCCGAAAGAGCACGTTATCCCTGCCCTTTTACAGATGGGGAAGTGGCTTTCCCAGGGCCCCATAGGGGATGCTGGGAAGGTGCTGTGGGCCTCTGTGCTTCCACTGTCAGGCTGCACCTGTGGGAGAGCTCGGGTCTTGTCTGTTGTCTGCAGACAAGAGGCCCTCTGACACCCGCTGTCTTGCCCCTGCCAAGCAAGACTGCTTTTCCTTTTCCTCTTCCTTCCTTTCTTCCTTCCTTCCTCTACAAATATTTGATCACCAGTTGCATGTAGACCTGGCTTTTGTGAAGCTTACATTCTAGCTGAAGACAGAAACAAGTAAAGCAAATATACAGTATTTCAGGTCAAGATGAGTACTATAAAGAGTAATAGCAGGGAACAAAAGAAAAGAATGTAGGGCAAAGGATGCCCTGAAGTCTGGGGAAGATTAATTCGTAGGGTTGAGATTTAGGGTAAGAGACTATGTCTTTGTCTTTTTATCTATAAAGCAAGACTGAGAGAGGATGGTAGCCTGGTACCTTGGGACAGACAGGGGATGTCGTCACGGTAAGGAGAGAGGAAGACTTCACAGGGTTCTCTTTTTATAAAGGTGAGACTTGGGCAGTTTTTTACAGCTCTAGAATTTAATGATCAGTATGGTAAAATGGTATTTTGTTAGTGGCGGACCTCTGAGCTCTTTAAAAACCTGTGAGCTATTTTGAAACATATTTAGAGGAGATGAATAGGAAAATAAATTTCCGTCCATGTGACACTTGTCTTAGTCTCTCAAGTAACAAACAGGGAAGATGTATGCTTAGCAGATACTGAGAGCTGAGTATTTCTGTCACTGAAGAATTTGATGATAGAAATACAGGGCTCAGTAAATGTGACTTACACTGGTTTTTTGGAGCATTATCAGGAAATTAGGGACATTATGTTACATGCAAGTTGTGTGACATCACAGTAGCCAAGGAAGGAATAAGTGGCCTTTTATAGTCACGAAGGTCTGCTTTTTTATCAAGTCTAAACCTTGTTATTGAGACTAATATCTTAAGTCTCTGCTTAACTGTAATTGCTGACCTGATAATGGTGAGTTACCCAACTCCTTTGGTAGCTCACCTCAACCCGGGCCTGCAGCTTCAGTCTAGAACCCAATAGTATTTTCTTAAGAAAGGGTTGAAATCATTTGGCAGCCAGTCCTGATTTTAATAGAAGCTGACCCTTCATTTATCCCACATTATATAAATATGTAATGTTTTGCTGAAGAAATACAAGACAGTAATGGATTATGGGATGCACTGCCCACCACTGGGGCTTTTTTTTTTTTTTGGCCTGTTCTCCAAAACTAAAAATTCTGAATTTTGCCAGCCATCTAGCCAAGATGGTTGTCAAGAGTGCAGCCTATAATAAATACCTTTACTAAGAATTAAAAGTAATGTATGTATTATGTCTGGCCATTTCTTGTATTTATTACATTTTGGTCAGTTATTTTCAGAGAGGAGGAGTTGGTAAATTGTTTTTAAATAGTCTGTGAACATATTCACTTATTCCTCAAGCCTCTTACTGGGTATTTTTAGGTGCCAGCTGTTGTTAATGTAAGATGACAAGTAAATATTAGGTTTCACAAATGATTTTTATTATTGGAAATGAAAACTAAATTCTTGGGATTATTTGATTTAAAAAAAGAAACACCTTTATTTTGTAGGCATGTGTGTCCGTGTTAGGAAACTTAGCAAATACACACACAACGGAGCAAAGTCCATCTCGAGCCCGCCGTGACTGGCTGGGGTTCCTACCAGTGGATGGGCCATGTATTTTGAGCCCACTTCCCTGTGGCTAGATACCGCTTGTGCCCCGTCTCCGCTGCAGAGTGAGGCAGTCTGGTGTGTGGGGTGGTGGGGAAACTCTGCCCCCTTCAACTGCGGGAAAGAGAGCTTGGGACCATGTGCGGGGGCCCGGCGACCCGCAGCGCGGCCCGGAGGCGGGCAGGCAAGCGCGAGGCTCGGGGCCCACGGCTGGGCGGCGGGGGTGCGGCTGGGCCCGAAGGGGACCCCGGACACCCCGGTGCGGACCTCGCGCTGGGCGGCCTGGGCAGTCAGCCGCGCGGGACCGGGGTTCTGGCCTAATGGGACCACGCGGAAACCGGGGGGCGGGCCTCGCAGGGCAGAGCGCTGTCCCGGAGAGGCTTCCGCCGGAGGGGAGCGCGCCCGCGAGCGCACCGCCCAGCCGGCCCAGCAGGTCCCGCAGCCTCAAGGTTCCGGAAGGAGAGCCCGCCCTGCGGGGGAGGGGCGGGGGCGGGGCCCGAGCCAGGGGCGGGTCTCACGGGCCCCGTGCCCGCCCCGTCCCGCGTTGGTCCCGCGCGCGGCTTTCGTTGCTCGGGCTGGGTGCGGGCAGCTTCGCTCGCGCCCCTCGCGCCCTTCGGCGGGCGCCTCCCACCCCACCCCGGCCCGGGGAGGAGCGACGACCGTGGATCCGCAGTTCCCATGGCCGCGGCGGCCGCCTGCAGCTTCAAGGCCATGGCCCTCTTCAAGCGCACTTGGGTGCTGAGCCCGGCCGCGGCCCCCAGGAGCGGCCCCTGGCCCCCCGCCGCCTGGCCTTGCAAGGACTGGTCCCGGCTGCGGAGCCCGGCTGGCCACCTGCCCCCGCCCCACGCCCACTCCCACTCGTGCTCCTCGGCCCCGCCCAGCGTTGCGTGTCTCTGCCCGCAGGACGCGCTCAGCAGCAGCATGAAGACCTGCTACAAGTACCTGAATCAGACCAGCCGCAGCTTCGCTGTCGTCATCCAGGCGCTGGACGGGGACATTCGGTGAGTGGCAGGGCCCCTGGGGCTGGGGCAGCAGCGGGGCGCCTGGCTACTTGTTTACTTTCCAGTGCCCTTCCAGCTCTTGGCCACCTGCTAGTGTCCCTGCAGGCCTGCTTTCCCAGGAGCCCCAGGGAGGGTGGTGTTTACTAACTTTTTTTAGTCCTGGCAGTTCTTGCTCTCTGTGACTTCCCTTTGGCTGCCTTGCCTTTCTGACACAATGATTAATTCTTTGAAGCCGCCTCTGCAGATGGCCTGACTTTACAACTTCGGGCTTGCTTTTCACTTGGAGAGTTTCGGTTTGCTCCAGACATTTGCCTGTTGATCCACGTAATTGTTCCGCAGTAGTTCTGGGTAACCCTGGGTGCAGTCATTCTGCATGCAAACCAAGCATGCAGACCTGCTTTGCTTTTAATTTTGCTTTGTATAAACTACAGTTCCATCGTGTCATTTAAGAAAGGAAAATCGATGTATGTTTTGTCAGGCTTGCAGGGCCTTGGCTATCTTCATAGTCTTGTAGAGTTAGGGTGTAGGCAGCTTTAGAAAAACGACCTGCACAAATTAGATGTCATTTAAAACCTCTCGCCACCTGTTCCAGTGGAAACAGCGTTTGCTTTTTGCAGTCATGCTGTGTGCGTGTTTTACCTGGTTCTCCGGGCCCTGGACACGCTGGAAGATGACATGACCATCCACTTGGAGAAGAAGGTGCCCCTGCTGCAAAGATTCCACACCTTCCTCTACGACCCTGACTGGCGCTACACGGAGAGCAAGGACAAGCACCGACAAGTGCTGGAGGACTTTCCCACGGTAGGCAGCGGTTTGCAGGCTCTCTGTGTGCCCTTGGGTGTAGGTGGTAGCGTAGCGGGAAGTTCACCCAGAAAGCATGGAGAAGGCACAGTGGGCAGGCAGCCTGGAGCTGCACTGTTTGAGCTGGAGTCTCAGCTGTGTGACACCTGCTGAATCACAGAGCCCCTATGCCTCAGTTTTCTTGCCTGTAAACTGGGAACAGTGACATTCAGTGTGGTGAGCGTTAGGAGAGTGAGGGTCATGAGGCTCTGGGAGCATTAGCAGCTGCTCTCTCTTCAGGGTGGTGCTGGGAAGTCTGCAGTGGGTGGATGTGATCTCAGCACCGTGTCCTGAAAGGTGGATTCCCAAGCCAGGCGTGATGGGGCACTCCTGTAATCCTAGCACTCGGGAGGCTGAGGTAGGATTGGGCAAAGTGAGCCCAAGGCCAGCCTGAACCACATAGCTAGACTCTGCCTCAAAAAGGCAAAAGGAAGGAAGGAAGGAAGGAAGGAAGGAAGGAAGGAAGGAAGGAAGGAAGGAAGTAGGAAGGTGGATTCCCTTCCAGACTGGCTTGCTCAAGAAGTGGTCTGGGTCATGCAGTGCAACCGTGCCGCCCCGGGTGGCCTGGGCTTGGCTCCCAGTACTGGGAGCGGCTGTGAGGGAGGGTGGGTGATCTGCTGCTGCTGAGAGCCTTGTGGTGCTGGCGTGTTAGTTGTTCTGTGCCTTCCTATCTTCGTTTGCAGAGTTAGAGCTGCAAGGATTGAATAACCCCATACGTGTTAAGTACTTAGAGTACTGCCTGGTACAGTCTGTTTCCCAAGTATTAGCTTGCAGGTCCATTTTGTTGGAGTAAAGTATATTATAATTAAAATCCTCAGCCATCAAGGATCCCTCAGGCTTATGTCATACATATAACTGAGTGCTACTTTTCTAGAATTTATGTGTCACATCACACAAATAAGTGACCCATATCTTACAAGTGAAGGATTTAGTAAAATCACATTTTCCCTAATTGCCCAAAGAAGGCCCTTTATTTATACACAGTTGCCAGAGTTTTGGCACAAGAATAGTCCTTGCGTGGCTTTTGCTGTTGAAAGAAATATAATCTATATATCTGAATGGAGGGAGGGAGTTTGGAAGAGAGGAGAGTCCAGGCCTTGCAAGAGAAAGCTGGGGAAAGGCCTTGTGACGATCTCATCTGTACTGCCAGAGCCTGAAGTGTAATACACTGTAGTGCGGCTCCAGAGGAACAGTGGCTAGAATTGGGCCTGGGGAAGGTCTGACTGGTGTTGGTGCCCCCAGGACACCTGATGGCTGGTGCATGGGTTTCCTGTGGCTGGGCTGGACCCTGGCCACTCACGCCTGGGCCTTTGAGCTCCGCTGAAGCAGATGGAGTGCTGCAGCAGTGAATCCCGTTTATAATTGTAGTTTCCCTCTAAAAACTGTTGTTCTGTAGACCTAGCCTCCAAAAGTTGAATCAACCAAGCAAGCAAGCCCACAAGGAAAATGATCGTTATGTATGGTAAACATGTACCAATAAAAAGAAAAAGTGAGCAAAAGAGACCCCTTTCCCAACTATTTTAGACTTCAGTAGATTTATAGCAGTAATATCTGACTGTGAGGTAAATGTCTTAGGTATCATAAAAAACTGAATTAAATGAAAAGCAGGATTATAAAGATATGAATGCTACAATAATTTGGGACAGACAGCTAGTAAATTTTCTTTCTTTATTTTATTTTATTTATTTTTTGAGACAGGGTCTCGCTGTGTAGTTCAGGCTGGCCCTGAACTCATTGTGTAGTAAAGCTTGAGATAAGATATATTAGCTTTTTGGTGCTGTGATTAAATTGCTATGCAGAACAACTGAAAAGAGGAAAGATTTATTTTGGCTGACAGTTTCAGGGGTTCTAGTTGATGGTCAGAGTTCCCGAGGAGAGGAAGCAACGTGGTTCATGGCTGCTTGCTGTGCCCGGAGAAGGAGGTGACTGGGCCAGGCTGGGGTGGCCAGAGCACCCTCTGTTCCTTGAGTCTATGAGCATACAGCTCTTCCTGTCACTTTTTCCTTTGTATTTTTTCTTTTCTTTTTTCTGTCTTTTTGAGATAAGGTCTCGCTATGCAGTTCAGGCTGGCCTGGAGCTCACTTTGTAGCCCAGGTTGGTCTCGAACTCGCAGCTATCTTCCGATCTTTCGGCCTCAGCCTTCCAGGTGCTGAGATTACAGGCGTGCACCACGCCTGGCTTTGATTTCTGTTTTGACTTGCACAATTTGGTAACAAGTGCCAGCAAGCTGTTGAAGGAAATAGACCCAAGTTCCAAGTTTGTATTGTTTATATTGGGGTGTTTGTTTTGGGCCCAAGCCCCTTTTGCTGCCCTTGTTGGCCTGTCCTCTTATAAATAGGACTGGGTCTGCCTGAGGGGCTGTGAGGGGGACAGAGTCATGGGGAGAGTCCCTATTTCAGATGCCCCTGGGTGGAGCTGCCCGTTACTGTTAGTCAGCCAGAGGAATCCCGTTTTGGCTTTAACGTGGAACAGCTGTCCTGGAAAGAACAGGCTGGTTTTATGGATTGGAGAATTTAACACTTGATGGTCGATAAAGAAATCAGCACTGCCTCAGGCCTCTGCAGCGCCCAGGCCTGTCAACCCACTGGTACCCCGCACAGCCTTGAATTGAGATATTTCCTGACATATTTCAAATGTTTCTGTCAAGGTGGACCCAGAAAATCTCACCCTGGTCACCTTTAGCAGCACCTGTTGGCTGTTTTCAGTATTGTTAGCCAGCTCTATTAACATTTGATAGCATTTTGTATAAGTTTTGTGGTGTTTTGGGTTGGGCTTTGGTGACCTTTAAATGCTTTGAATTTAATGTGTTTGTGCAGTTACATGGAATTTTTACAGCTACCAGTGGTACTTTCCTGTATCAGTTTGGGCTTGTAAAGAAAAATTTACCGTGCCGCAGGCCTTAAATCTTTTAAAGACTGTACAGGGTATTGGGGAGGGAGACGGTAGCTTCCCGGTGTAAACTGGGGAACTGAGAATGGGACGTGGTCCGCTGATTTCTCCGGAGCTGAGCTCTGCAAGAACCTGAGTCTCTCTTCGGCACCACGTGAGGACACAGTTCCTGTTTTTTTTTTTCACCGTCTCCTTTTCAGATCTCCCTGGAATTTCGAAGTCTGGCTGAGAAGTACCAAACCGTGATTGTTGACATTTGCCAGAAAATGGGAAATGGTATGGCAGAGTTTTTGGTTAAGAACGTGACCTCCAAGCAGGAGTGGGACAAGGTCAGTGTGAGTGGTGGGATCTGAGTGTGGTCCTCACGGCAGAGCCGGCGGTCGGCTCTCTCTGGGGGCGCGGGGCTGGGGCTGGGGCACTTTCCTGTGCTTAACCGTCTTCTCCCAAACACTGGACAGTGGCCTGAAGGTTAGAGCTGTCAGTGGAATTGTCCATACTCCAAGGGGCTGACCGTCAGACAAAGCCAAAACACATT
Organism: Hydrochoerus hydrochaeris; assembly: GCA_004027455.1. Taxonomy (NCBI): domain Eukaryota; kingdom Metazoa; phylum Chordata; class Mammalia; order Rodentia; family Hydrochaeridae; genus Hydrochoerus; species Hydrochoerus hydrochaeris. The sequence goes on from PVLA01001868.1 coordinate 237,053, forward strand.
TATCCTGTCTCAGAGGTGGAGACACTGAGCTTATGATGCTGTCTCTGATGTGCTATGAGTTTTCTGTAAGTGACCGAATCGCTGTGTGTAATACAGAAACAGCAGTAGGGCCCCAGCGGTGGGCAGTGCAGCTTGGTGGGTGGCTCCTGGCTGGCATGCATGAGGCCCTGGGTTCAAGCCCAGCACAACCATAAAAGGATGAAAGAATGAATGCGGGGAAGAGGAGAGAGAGGAAGGAGACTCTTGGAGATGTACCTGAGTTTCTTTCCTTCTCCCTTGTGCTCTGTGTGATTCCTGTTGCCCTTGTCAGTGTGGTGCTGCTCTGACAGAATAGCAGAGGTGGGGTTGTGTCAGGGGGAAAGACCTCAGTTTCCTCTTTGTGAACTGGAAATACTACTACTAGGCATCTCCTAAGATGTTTGTGGGGCTGAACACCAACAGTGCTCATCACAGTGCATGGATCAGGGTTTTGCTATGTAGTTGAGGCTGGCCTTGAACTCGCTCTGTATGCCCATGCTAGTCTCAACCTCACAGAGACCTTCCTGCCTCAGCCTCCTGAGTGCTAGGATTACAGGCGTAATCCTACACCACGCCCTGCCTGAGTACTTCATAAATAAATACCACGTTTCCATCAGCCAAGGGTTGCTGCTGTGAAGTCTTTAGTGCACAGTCCTTGACTTGACTCTGTAGGTAGTTATGTTTTTCATTCAACATAAGATCTTGTACATTCTACCCTTTTTTAAAAAAAGCTACTCTTTTTTTTTTTAAAAAACTTTTGGGCTGGGGATGTGGCTCAGTGGTAGAGCTCTTGCTTTGCATGCAGAGGGCCCTGGGTTTGATCCTCAGCACCGCCATAAAGTAAATAAAAATATATATACATAATGATCACATTCATCATAGGGAATTTGTGCCTCTATATAATCTTAATTCTTTTCTTGCCCCATTCCCTCCCTGCTATGTTCAGCCTCTCTTTCCCTCCTTATATACAAAAGCTTTACTTCCATTTATTCCTTCTATTTTTTTTTCTTTACTCTTCCTTCCTTTCTCCTCTCTCCCTTCTTCCCTTTCCCATTTAAACATTTTCCCCTATTTCCCAGTATACATTTTGGTCCTTGTTTACTTTTCTGTTTCTCACACCAGAGAAACAATATAATATTTAAATGTGTTTGACTTATTTCAATCCAGAGTATGGTGTCAGGGTCTGTCCATTTACCTAGAAATGTCTCAAGCTTATCTTTCATGATGGCAGAGCAGTACTCGTTGTATTAAAAAAGCCACACCTCCTTCATCGATTTGTCGGCTAAGGGGCCGTTCGGCTGAGGAATCTTCCCTTTTTTGAAACTTAATTATTTCCAGCATTTCCATTTCAGTGACACTGTTGTTCAAATGCATTTCAAATAATCTTTTATAGTACTGCCACTACGTGGCCGGGTTGGTGGGAATCGGCCTTTCGAGGCTCTTCTCAGCCTCCGAGTTTGAAGACCCAGTGGTTGGTGAGGACACAGCGCTGGCCAACTCCCTGGGGCTGTTCCTGCAGAAGACGAACATCATCCGCGATTACCTGGAGGACCAGCAGGAGGGGCGGGAGTTCTGGCCCCAGGAGGTAACAGTTCCAGCTGTGGGAGGGATTTAGACTGAGCGCTGGCCGTGGGTGGCCCTGCCCCAGCTGCACTGGAAGCCTCCCCTTCGGGGCCTTCCTTGGCGTGGGACAGACCCCGCTCCGGTGGCTGGGAGCTGGGGTGCCAGCTTGGCTGTGAGCTTCGGAGGTTGCTTAGTTCTTAAGCTGCTTCCTAAATCTGTTCCTGACCGCTGACCTGGACTGGGTCTGCCCGGTGTCCCTAGGTGGGGTTCCCCAGGGAGGATTCTGTGGCCAGGGGCGGAGGGGCTGGGGTGCCGCTCACTGTGCAGCACTTGGCCAGCTCAGCTGGGCCCTGGGTTTCGTCTGCAGCAAAACACAGAAGAGGGGAGAAATAATGCGAGAGCCAAAGCTACAGAACCAGAGATAGCCACTGTGAGAGACAGGAAGCAGGGTTTGTTTTTTGTTTTGTTTTTGTTTTTGGAAACGGGCTCCTTATGTAGCCCAGGCTGGCCTTGGACTCCGAAGCAGTCCTCCTGCCTCAGTCTCCCGAGTGCTGGGTTACAGGCGTGCAGCACAGTGTGAACTGTCATCTTGAGGCCCAGCTGCCTTGAGGATGCCAAGTGCCCCTTAGCTGGTGTTTGTTGGTCCTCCTGCCTGACGGAGGCTCCCTAGGCTGAGGTCCCAGAGGTGCTACTGGGTGTGTGCTGCGCCGATTGCTGCCCAGCACACCTGGGGCGAGACCCTGACAGGGGCGTTGCTGAAGGAGCCCCTCTGGCTGCAGCAGGGAGGGTTTCTGGCACAGTGCCCCAGGTTGCTGTTTTAGATGCGGGAGGTCAAACCTGGAAATGCCCCAGTGTGCCAGTCAGCACTGGCGCTGCACCACCTGCCCCCAGAAGGGTGGCCCAGCTTCAGCCCTGGGTCGCCTGCGCACGGCGCTGATGGCTCTTTCGCCCCTCTCCCGGCCAGGTCTGGGGCAGGTACGTCAAGAAGCTGGCGGACTTGGCGAAGCCCGAGAACATCGACTTGGCTGTGCAGTGTCTCAATGAGCTCGTCACCAACACGCTGCACCACATCCCTGACATCATCACCTACCTATCCCGGCTCCGCAACCAGAGCATCTTCAACTTCTGCGCCATTCCCCAGGTGCAGTGGGGCCCCAACGCAGTCTTCCTTTGCTCGCTGTCCTGAGGAGCATGGTGACCCCTGGATTTAGTGCAGGGCGTGGCCAGCGAATCCCAGCCCTGGCTTTTCCCCCCAGCACCTACTTAGCTCAGCCCAATCTTCAGTCCACCCTTTTCCAGAATCTTCCTCCTAGATCCCTTCTTACCCAGCTTTTACTGCTAGCCTCTCATTCATTCATTCATTCACTCCCTCATCCCCTCACTCTTGGTGCTGGGGAGGGGTAATGGCCTTGAGCTGCAGCCCAGCCTGGAAGCTGTCAGCATCTAAATGTCTTCGTTAGACGCCTGGTGCTTTCTGTCCTTTTACTAAGGGTGGCAAGAGCGGACCCTGTAGACCTGGCCCCTCCATGTTCTGGGAGATCATACCCGTTCATTGTCTTTGTCCGTTAGTCCAGTTGGTAAGTCCAGTAAATGCAGAAGTCCGTAGGGTGTGACTGATCTAGAAACTTGGTTCCATCTTGGCCAATGGACCAGCTTGGAATGGTGAGCAGCACTCGAGTCCCCGTGTCTACCTTAGCGGCCCTTTCACCCGCACCTTGCCCCCAGGCACAGGGGACCGGGGATGGTCCTCCCTTCTGTTGTTTGCCTCATATTATTTTAAGTATAGGATCATTGTGTCCATTATAGGTAAAGAGAAAAAAGCTACAATTGAGAATTCTTCCCAGTTAGAATTGTGAAGCACGTATTTCAGATCTAACAATCTGCTGCCCCAGCATTTTTAAAACAAGGTGGAGCTTTTGTGGCTAATCAGCAGGGTGATGAGTGTAGCACTGCAGAGCACCTTGACTCAGTGGGTCCCTGAGACAGGATAAGAGGGGGGTGAAGCTCTCACTGCACTTCCTTTGCGGGTGTAGACAGTTGCCGGTGGTGACAGCCCGGCTCTCGGGCATTCGAGCCTCCCGTGGCGCTTTCCTTCCCTTCCCCCATGGGTGCAGCACTCTGATCGCCCGTCTGTGCTGTTTCCCTCCCGTCCCCCCAGGTCATGGCCATCGCTACCTTGGCCGCGTGTTACAACAACCAGCAGGTGTTCCGCGGGGTGGTGAAGATCCGCAGGGGCCAGGCGGTCACACTGATGATGGATGCCAACAACATGCCAGCTGTGAAGGCCATCATCTTTCAGTACATGGAAGAGGTGGGTTTTTATTTCTGGCTGGCTGTGTGTGTGACCTCATGTCACTGCCTGTCACACCGCGCTTGGACGGTAGGAATCCTAGTAGCACGCTGTGCTGGGGCCGGAGGACACAGGTGTCCCTTACTGGGGAAGCCAGTGTGTGCCCAGGAGCCGAGCTGAGTGAGCAGAGGGCCGGAGCCACTGGGGGCCTGGCCATAGGGCCAGTGAGGCCAGGCTTGGTGGGATCCTCTCCAAAAGGGTTTTTTTGTTTTTGTTTGTCTTTTTGAGACAGGGTCTCACTGTGCAGTTCAGGCTGACTGTGAGCTCACTTTGTAGCCCAGGCTGGTCTCGAACTTGCCATGATCCTTCTGCTTTAGCCTCCTGAGTGCTGGGATGGCAGGTATATGCCACCACACCTGACTTTTTTTTTTTTTTTATTCTGGGGATAGAACCCAAGGCTGTGTGTGTCCTAGGCACGTGCCCTACCCCAGCTACCTCACCAGCCCAACAGTCTGCGGCTCAGGCCGTGTGTTGTTGAGTGGTCCCTGTGCTCCAGCCCTTGTGTCCTGACCCCTGGCCCATGGCTCTCAGGCCTCCACTGAGGAGCCACAGTAGGATGGTTGGGTGGAGGGGAACCCCGAATTACGGATTGTCCTTGCTCGGGTCTGATGCCTGCTGTGGGGAGGGGAGGGTCTCACACACACCCAGGTTTCTTGCTGTCTCTTGTCCGGAGGTGCCGGAGTGGTGGCTCTCAGTGGACAGGACTCATCCCCTCTGGGAATGCCTGGGGGCACCCCTGAGGCCCTCAGGTCAGATATCCTGCAGATGAGAGACTGGAGTGTTTGGGACACGAAAGGCCCCTCACTCCCCCCTTCCTGAGCTTCCACAGAGGTGACCACTGTCGGGGTTTGTGAGTCCTTTCCTCCACTTCCCCATGCATTTGGGGGGTGGGTCTGGGACAGCATTTTCACCTGAGCAGAATTCTGCAGAACCCAGATTTATACACACATGCGCACACTCACGCACGAACATGCACGCGCACATACACCATCGCTGTTGGTGCAGTTCCTCCTCCTGTGGCTCCTCCTTGCCTTCTCCCTGACAAATTTGGGACAGCAGCATTTCTGCCTAGTGAGGGTTGAAGAGAAAAACCAAACCATAAAAAACAACAAAAGCTGGCATGCAGCATTCCTATAATCCCAGTGCTCGGGAGGCTGAGGCAGGAGAGTTGCCACAATTGCAAGGCCAGACTGGGCCATGTAGCGAGACTGTCTCAAAAAGACAACAAAAACTCCACAACTCCTGCAGTGACTGCAGTGGGTGAAATTATTCAGCCATTCATTGGCCAAAGCATTCCTGCCAGTGACTCTGGCTCTCTGGTTTTGAGCTTACTGTGTAACTGGTCATAGTTACGGGTTAGGTGGGTGCTTACCAGGATGAGGGAAACTGAGGTTTCTACCATGTGGCTACAGCCGTAACATGGACAGGTTTGTTCCCCTCAGAGCTGCGCCGTCAACTGCAGTTCAGAGAAGTTGATTACCCTTCCCAGAAGAGTTGTCCCAGTGTGGGCACATTGTTTTCACTTTATGTAAATTAGAAGCATGTTTTGTACTGTATATAGTTCAGGTTTTTTGGTTTGCATTTTTATTGTTTTGGTTTTTTTGTTTGTTTTTTTGTTTTGTTTTTGGTATTGGGGATAGAGCGCTTTTTACTCTGATCACTGACTTTAGCAAACTATGTTCTAGCGGGTTTGGTGATGCATACCTATATATAATCCCAGCACTCAGGAGGCTGAGGCAGAAGGGTTGCCACAGTTCCAAGGCCAGCCTGAACTACAGAGCAGAATCTCGTCTCCAAAAACAATAAAATGTCTTTTAAACTCTATGGGCAAAGCTACTACTATAAATCCTACGTGTTATTTTTAATTTGGTCAAGGGTAAAGGTAGGCAGACTGATTGACCACTGCCTGGCCTCCTGTTTTTGTAAATACGTTTTTTGTTGGAATTCAGCCGCAGCGTTTGTTTATCCTGTGCTTGCTTTTGCAATTTAAGGGCAAAGTTGAGTATTGTGCAGGAGGGTGGCCCTGGAAGCTAAAGATACTTTTTAGTATTTGAAGAGAAATCTTGCTGACCTCTGCTCTAGGACATCCATCATTGCCTCAGGTGCAGCGTGCATGGCTCTAATCTTAGCTACTTGGGTAACTTAGACTGTATTTCACAAAGTAAAAATGACGGGGTAGCTTAATAAATAAGGAAAGTTGCTCTAGTGAAATTTGAGGTCTCTTCAAGAAGATGTTCTTAAGTTGATTTGGTATAGAAAAATCTCTGAAGATCTGTGAGTCTCAAGCAGTAGAATCTGGTAATGGCTTTAATGTCAACTTAAGGGTGTCCTGCAAGTTTGCAGGAGGGCTCCTCTGGTGCGTGCACAGGCTGTGGCCTCTGCTTGTCCAGATGTTGGCTCTAATCCCAGTCGTCCTCGCTGACACAGTGGGTCGGGGCTTCCTCCTCGCAGTCTCTGACTGCCAGCTGCAGTGAGAGTGGCTGGAATTGGCTTCCAGGGTCCCTGTGGCATCTCTCCCGCCATACTCTGTGGCCCCCCTTGGAGCCACCTTTGCTGTACAGATTGGCCCGTGGCTGGTGGGGTCATCAGAGTGCTCGCTGACGCAGTTACCAAGCAGGTGGCTCATCACTGTTTACATCGCTGCTGATCCCTCTGTCATTTGACAAGGTGGCACTTTCTCTCCTCGGGCCTCTGTGACGCTGTCCTGTTGGTCTCTGGCTTGAGCCTGTCCTGGGTCTCTCAGGCTGCCCTTTTTCCTTCTCTCCGATCACTGCCGTGGCCTCGAGGCCCTCCCTGAGCATCAGGCTTTCTCACTATGCAGCCACTGTGTGCTCGGAACCCAACTCAGAGCCGGGCACTGGAGACAGCGCTGTCCACGTAGACGCCTCTGGGCCTTTGCTCCCCGTCCCCACCTGCAGCTGCCTCTGTGAGCGTCAGCCTCTGGGCCAGCAGTTAGCAGGCCATAGGGCAGAGCAGCCCCTGTGTTCCGAGCCAGAAGCAGAGAGGACGGACTGGACCCCACAGTCCCTAGAGCCCCGCCTCAGTGACCTCCCCCGGCCCCAGCTCCAGCTCCCAGGGGGTCCGTCACCTCCCCAAGGACCGCACCTAGCACAAGAGGGCCAACTGGGCTCTGGAGGCTGTGCCCTCCAGCTTTAACTGGGGGTTTTTAAAATTCAGCTGTGTGTTGGGAAGACGACAGCAAGACTGACTGTTGTGTAATACAAGTTTGGGATAAAAACATTTAAAATCTACCTGCTTTGAAGCTGGGCAAGCTGGCTCACGCCTGTAATCCTAGCCACTGAAGCTGAGGCAGGAGGATCTTGAGTTTGAGGCCTGCCTGAGATAGAGACTGTGTCTCTAAAACATAAAAACCAAGCAGTCTGCTTGTCACCCCACCTTGTGCCCCAGATGCGCCTCAGCGCCTGCCCGCTGCGCCCTCAGCTGGCTGCTCAGCCGGTGTGCACTGGGCTCAGTGCAGGGCTGGAGGTAAGCAGGAGAGGCAGACAAGTGGCGTCCGTGACACCTGGCTCACCAGAAAGGAAGGACCTGCCTCAGAGGCCTTGGTGGGGGGCTGGGTGAGCCAGGGGAAGGACTCCGGGGTGATGGGGCAGGTGGGCGGCCAGCAGCAGCGAGGCTGTGAAGAGGTGAGCGCAGTGGCCCGGCAGGGGTGGCCCAGGCCAAGGCACCCCACAGCTCAGTGATGCCCTGGGTGAGGGGGCTGTGGGGGCTGTGGGAAAAGTGGTGAGGTTGTGAATGGGCCCAGGGTTAAAGCAGAGACACTGGGGACATGCCAGGAGGGCTCCCAGTCACCCAGTCAGCCTGGTGTTCACACCGGCTGCCCTCTAGGTTCCTAAAGGTCTTGGCTGCCAAGTTGGCAGAGGAATTAAAATGGGGAGGCCGCTGCCCACTGTGGGTAGAAGGTTCCCAGGTCTCTCAGAAACTTGAGCCCCCAGACAAAGGTGACCCAGCTCTGGGCTGTGCTGTGGCCTGGCCCAGGGTGTGATGTCCTGCTCGTCGGGGACAGTTCGAACCGTCACTTGCACCACACTGGCTCTGAGCTGTCTCCTTTCTGGGGGGCCAGGTGTTAAGGGCACACCTGTGGGGGAGCCCAGCGGGGACCCGGGGAGTGCGTCTGAAGCCTGCCTCCTGGGCACCCCCCTCACCTCTGTGCTCTGTTGGCAGATTTACCATCGGATCCCCAGCTCAGACCCGTCCTCCGAGAGGACGAGGCAGGTCATCTCCACCATCCGGGCGCAGAGTTTCCCCAGCTGCCAGCTGGTGGCCCGGAGCCACTATTCGCCCATCTACCTGTCCTTCGTCATGCTTGTGGCCGCCCTGAGCTGGCAGTACCTGAGCGCCCTGTCCCAGGTCACAGAGGACTACGTGCAGACTGGGGAGCACTGAGCACAGGCCCCAGCTGAGGCGCTGGGACCCACGGGACTTTGTGTGTGAGGACGGAACTGGCTTTTCTTTTCCTTCCTGTTGCGTCTGCAAGGAATGAGGGAATGAAAGCCAAGGACACTTGCCCTTGGTGCTGCTGCCTGGGTTTCGGTCCCCTCTCCACATTGGTGATGGGACGTGTGAGCACAAAGTCTCACGATTTAGGCTGGTGGCTGGAATGATAATTAATGTATTTAATTTGAAGCAGGTTTGAATATCACAATGCAAAATAAATACATTTTCCTTCTGTCCTATTGTTTGCTCCTCCTCTTTCTTGGGTTCGAATGTGGCAGATGCCAGTGTTGGCTGAGACTCCCAGCTGGTCCTCTGCACATGGAGGGGGGATAACTGGGTGTCGCTTTGTCATCAGAGAGAACATAGCTTTCAGAGCTGCAGCAGCACTGCCTCTGGCCCATTTTAGAAGTGAGATACCACACCAGCGTGGGCTCCCCCCCATACTGAGGATTTTTTTTCTCATAATCGAGGTCTTCACGCTGAGCATTTCTCAGCTCTTTTATTTCAAAACAAGTGCTAAAACTGCCTAGGTTGGGCTAGATCCTCCTGCCTCAGCCTCCTAGGTTTGTTACCACCATGCCCAGCAAGACTGATGAGATTTTTAGCATAAATTGTAATTGAGCATTTGTCAAGTGCACTTCACCCAAAAGCCACATGGCTGCGAGTAGTTACTGCTGATGAGGGGTAGGGCATCGCACGGGAAGCACATGGCTGCTGACAGTGTCGCTGGGCTACTTTAATCAGTCACGGTTTTCCCTCTGCCATCTTCTCTACTTTGGATTTTTTTTTTTTTTGACAGTCTTACTGCAGTTCAGGCTGGACTTGAACTCACGTTGCAACCCGGGCTAGCCTTGAACTTGCAGGGATCCTTCTGTCTGATCCTCTGGCATGATAGGATTACGGGTATATGCCATGGCTAGACAAAACAAACTCTTTTGGCTGCACTTAGAAGCCTCAAGTTTTTTCTCCTAACTTTAACATTGAAACTTTAAGAAGGGCTGGAGTGCTGGATGGTGTCCGGCCTGATCCTCCTGTGGGGTGGCAGAGCTTCCCCCACTTCCGCACAGCTGAGTTTGTACCTGCAACGTCGCCCCCGAGACTGGTGGGCAGCACCGCTCTGCTGGTGCCTTGGTTGGGAATTGATGCTGAGGGGAATTCACTGAGTCTGCTGTATCCCCGAGTACCCGAGAGGAGGGAGAAGACAGACGTCACAGAAGAGGCCCATTGGGTGCCTGCTCAGGAGGAGCAAAGTCCAAGGTCAGGTGACCCCCTCAATTTGCACTAAGATGTGGGTGCTGGACCGGCTCTGCCTTCTCAGTTGTATCTCAGGTGCAGGTACAACTAGGGGTCAGTGCTAACCCCCTCCCAGCCTCTGTACCCTGTCACCCCCACCAGGCCTGCCTCTTCAGAGCCACCCTGGGGACCCAGCTGACACATGGCCTCGAGGGACCCTCAAGCAGGGCCAGCCACAGCAGCATGTGCCTTGTGCGTGGGTACACACAGAAACACAGGCACGCTCTGTGACCCTGGGGACAACTGACTTAGTTCATTGGCCCACCTGAGGCACAGCCTTGGACGGGCTTGTCACCACAGTCACCCTGCTGGAGCCAGGCAAGTTAGACCTGCCCAGGAGCACTGCTGGCTGAGCCGGGCTCCTGTCTCCTGGTTCTTTAAACATCAAAGGTAACTTGGGGTTTCAAAGGCAGTTGTTAGGGAATTGGTGTGGACTCTGATCCATTCCTCTACAGCACGTGCAGAAGGGCCACGTGGTGTGACGCCTGCTCCCGGGACACGCAGTCGCGCTGGGGACTGTACTCTAGGGTTAGGGATCTTTCCCAGTCCCTCCCAGTCACTCCACTGCTGAGTATGAGGCCTCAGCACTCAGTTCTTGCAGCTGCTCTGTGAAAGCTTCCTTCCCGTGTAAGTATGTTCCCTGCCCTATTTGCCAAGTAAAACAGGATGCCCAGTGTGTTAGCTTCTTTTCTGAGGCAAACAACCTCACATCTAAGGTTAGAGGAGGAAGGGTTTAATGTAGCTCAGTCAGGAGAGGTTTCAGTCCATAGCTGGCTGGCTACAAGACAGGGCAGCGTGGCAGAAGTCAGCAAAGCAGCAAGCGACAACCGCCCTCTTTCTACCCAGGCTACACACCCTTAAGGCAGATGGCACTCATACCCTTAATCCCAGCATCACACCCCCCAGGTGCGGCCATCTCTGAAAAGCCCACTTGTGACCTCACGAGGCTTTGGTTGGACATCGACATATGGCCCCAACACCGTTAAATTTGAATTCCAGAGAAACTTCTTTTTAAGAATCACATCCCAAATAAAAATGTTCACCTGAGACTCAGACCTCACTGGACACTGTGTACTTCTGTCCACTAAGTCTCACCATCCTTCCCTGCTGCCCACTTGGATGTAACTGCTTGGGAGCCTCCCGTGTGGTCTGTATGCATCTAACTTGAAGAGGTGCGCAGGGGCAGGACCCAGGGTGGGGACATGTGGCAAGCCAGATAACCTGCTCCTTTCCCCAGGTGAAGCCCATTCCTGCCCAACTGAGCCACTTCCTGAGGCCCTGGGCCAGTGGAAAGGGGTGATTACTCTTGAAGCACTGGACACAAGCTCTAACGCTGGGTTCTCAAACCTCACCCAACTGTCAGGAGCAGACTGGACCACTCTGGAGACTGCTCCTCAAAGGCCTTGTCCCTGAACCTTCTTTTTTGATGGTTTCACTAAGTATCCCAGGGTGGACTCAAACTTGCCATCTTCCTGCTTCAGCCTGAAATGCTCGCATGTCAGGCATGTGCAACCCCTGGTTTGCTCCTCAAACTTCAATGCACCTAGGAATTGGTGGCTTCTCTTGGGTTGTCATCTTGGGTCTAGCATCCACTCTTAACACTGCCCTCTCCAAACAGGCTTCCAGGTGACACTCACTGCTGGCCTGAGCACCACGTGGAGTAGCAAGGGTCTTCAGATGCAGAAGCATCCAAAAAGTGGAAAAGCTGCCACGTGTGGTGGCGCTCACCTCTGATCCTGGCTACTAGGGGACTGAGGCAGGAGGACCACAAGTTGGAGCCCAGCCCGGGCAACTGAGTAAGACCTTATCTCAAAATAGAGAAGGGCTGGCCAGGGCTCAGTGGCAGAGCACTTACCTCACACATGCGGGCCCTGCAGGGCCAGGAAAGGAGAAATGCAGAGCGGCTACCCCGGAACCACCTCGAAGAACGCCTTTCCGCAATTGAGCACAGCAAAGGCATAGACTCCCCATGCTCATGCTCCCACAGGACCGGAAGGGACACTGAACTGAATGCAGGGCTCAAGGGACAATGGACCTGGCAACCTAGGAAGACCCAGTCTCGAAAAAAATAAAATGTGACTCAGTGCAAAAAGCCTGGGTTCAATCTCAGTACTGGCAAAAAAAGAAGTGCTGTGAGCATCTTGCTTTTTTCCTGTGATGTCTGCCTGGTTTGCAGTGCTGGGGACTGAACACAGTGGTACAGTACCACTGAGCTCCTCCAGACCTTGCTAGGTAGTTAAGAGCTTACTGGAGCCAGGCATGGTGGCACATCCCAGCACTTGGGAGGCTGACACAGGACTGCCTTGAGTTCAAGGCCAGCCTGGGCTACACAGTGAGTTCAAGGTCAGCCTGGACTAGAGTGAGACCTTGTCTCAAAAAACAAAACCCCAGAGCTTACAGGACGGATGCAGCTTTTGATCCCTAACTTTGTGGGAGACACACCACCCAGGCCTCTGGAAAAGCCAGCTCAGGCAGGGAGGGGAAGCAACAGGTACCCACAGGCCAGGGGCTGAATAATGATGTTCCAAGAACTGGCACAATAATGCTGGTCCAGTCACGGGGACCCTTAGCGTGCTGTGCACAGGCCCCCCACCCAGCCGAAATGGGGCCAGAGGGCGGCAGCCTGGGTGCCTGGGATCTGAACGCCACTGCCTAGGTCTCTCCTAAGTGGACACTGCTGGCTTAACGGCTATGTGTGGCTGCATCCCACGTCTCTGAACAGGGCAAGCTCGTCAGCTTGGGGACAGCTCTGGGGGTGGTTTCAGAGGGGAGTGAAGGAAGAAACCAAAAAAGAGCTGGACACTGCAGCTGGAAAGCCTGGCTGGCCAGTGAGTGGTCGCCATGCAGACCCCAGGTGCATCAGAAGAGACTGAGCAGAGGGGAGACCTTTTATTGGCACAGTTGTTCCTGGTTAGATCGACAGAGTGAAGCACTGATTTTTTAAGGACAGTACAAGCTGCTTTCTCCCAAACCAGTCTTTAAGGACAGTACAAGCTGCTTTCTCCCAAACCAGTCTCGCCATGGAGTGGAGCTCAGCAGGGCAACCAGCCAGTCAGGCCCACGGGGCTCGGTGACCCCAGTTAGGAGCGGCCCGCAAAACCAGCACAGCCGCTGCACTGGTTGTCTCATGATCAGCTGAGGTGCATGGAAAGGAAACTATTAAAAGAGCGGCCAAGGCCAAGCCCAACCAGAGAGAGTTTCGACAATAGCGGGCACGCATGCGTCCCAGGAGAGGCAACTTCCTCCAGAGGCTGCTGCCATCCCCGCTCTGCGCCCGGGGCAGCTAGAAGGCTACTAGCTTGGAGGGACAGCTGGCAGGGCTCTTCCTCTCAGGGCTCCCGAACAGGCTCCTATGGAAGTTCTGTCACGACACTGCTGCACGTCAGATGCTGGAGGAGCTGGGGGCAGGCGGGCAGGGCCGTAGCCGGGGCAGGAGCAGCAGGCACTGAGTCTCTGGGGAGGATGCTGACTGCACTGTGACCGTTGCCCCCTGGCAGGTGGGGGACCTGGATGGAGAAGTCTCCTCGGAAGACAGCTGTTTGGGGCAGTCTGAGCAGCCCCAGCCAGGCCTCCAGGCCCTGTCTAAAACCTTTGTCTTTTTCGGATCCCAAGAACAGGAGACTTTCTGGCCTGTCTCCCCTCAGGCCTGCAGCCCATCAGAACCTCCCCCAGTACTGATCAGTGCGCGGGATTCCGGCCACCACTTCAGACTCGATTCCACAGTGATCCTCTCCTCTGAGCATCTTAAAGAAGCCTGGGGAAGAAAAGGATGGTGAAGGCACGGCTCGGGTTTTGAACTTTGTCAGTACATCACCCCGGGGCTGAGCAAGTCACCAAGCTCTACCCCAGCAGCACCAGGCCTGTGGCCTTTTCCCATGTGCCCACAGCAGGCTTGTAGCATCCTGGAGACCTGCACCAGCCCCACGGCTCCTTCTCAATGCTTCCAGGGCCCTGGGAACTGCCGTGCACTGCCATGCAGAGGGACATCCTGGGTGCACCCCATCACCCTGTGGCTCTGGGAAACCCCAGCCCCCACATCTGTACACTCAGGCCATGGCCAACCCTGGAGCCTACGGTGCGGGGCAGAGCCGCAAGTGGAACGAGGGGCCCTGTGCTGCTCCAGCTCCAGGCTCAGCAGGAAGGAGGCTGCCACTCACCATGGTCACCCCAGTCAACATTCCAGGAGTTGCCCACCAGCCAGTAGGGGACACCGTTCTCCTTTCCCCAGCCCAGAATGCGGATGGCATGGCCTCCCAGCATCTCTCCGGCTACGTGCTTGTACACTCCTGTGGGGAGGAAAGCAAGATGCTTCAGACCAAGCCCAGGCCACCCCTCCCGGCAGGAGGCTGGGGCTGCAGCCAGGAGTACTGCGCCCGCCTGCTGCCACAGATCCTGGGCTCTGTCCCTTGCATGGCAAAGTGAAAATTAAAGAACCAGAATGTCACTGCTTGTTATGGCTGACACGTTGTATCAACCTGAGGAGTTTAGAAGTTCAACTGAGAGACTCAGCAAGGAGGCAGGATCCTTACTTTGTAAACATCCTCATCCTGTGCAAGAGGAGGGCACAGACATTTTGTGAGTGCTACATCCGCCCTGGAGGGGGATGGGATGGCAGCCTGTGCACAACGTAAGGAAGGAAAACAGGTCTGCACTTTCCCCTTTTACTTTGCCTGCTGCCTTGAAGTGCTGCCCCCATGCCAGGCCACCCTGCTTTGCAGTCAGCTGATTATGGACTGAAACCTCCACAAACAGTGAGCTAAATAAACCTTTCCTTCCTTCATTCTGAGTGTCAGATGTTTTGTCCCAGCAACCACAGAAAAGTAACTGAGACACTGCTCCAGTGAAGGCTCCAGGGTTCCCAAAACACCAGGGCATAATCTATGTGTTTGTGCACTGCTAGGGGTGAACCCTGGACCTCACATTTGCTCAGCAAGCTACTACTGAGTTATAGCTCCAGCCCTCAAAACTCATGTTTGCAAGCACAAAACATTCAAATGTATATAGTGCAAAAATAAAGCCCCCCACAAAACACACACTGTTGGGTGGCTTGAAAAATAAAAGATCTAGACCAGAGATTTAGCTCAGCAGCATAAGCACCTGCCTGGCAAGCACAAGGTCATGTGTTCAACATCAGTACCAACAAAACACAAAACAGTAAAATAAAACAAAAAGGTCTAATAAATGCTAATGTATATAACTAATGCAACGCTAAATGACTGATAATCTATTTTCCATCCTGCGATTCCATGCAAGGGCTCATTTGTTAAAGGATTACACAGCTTGAAGAGTTTTAAACCACAGCTTTGGGGACCAGCGCAGAGGGAAACTACAAGAGGGACTGGTGAAGCTGGTGTTGGCTGATGGGTGGACACCGGCCTCGAGCTCAGAGGTGACCAGTGGATCTGCAGGTGCATCTTTGGCACCATGGGTGGCTGGGCTGCAGCTCCAGAATAGAGCACTTGCCCAGCATGCCTGAGGCCCTGGCTTCCCCTCCCAGGACAGAGAAACGCAAACACAACTGCTGTCCCCACCGCATTTTCCTTGCTTGGTCATCTTCCCTGTCCCATCCTTGTGTTCTATGGGTTATGAGTACCAGCAGTGACGTGCTAGTTGGACAGAAGTGAGAAGGTATTTCTAACGAACTCTGTAGACGGGGTGGGGAATGTGCAGTTTCTGTCACTGTCATCCAGAGCAAGGTCCTCTGCTCATTTGTCACCCATGGGTGAGGCATGCGAGGCCCTAGGGCTTTGCAGACAAAGCTGAAGCTGAAGGAAATGGGCTGAGGCTGCCACCACCCAAGGGACGCGGGACCCAGGCATAGGCAGAGTGGACACAGCTGAAGGCACAGGTCCCACCAAGGGGAGCCTGGAGAGGAGGAACAGGAGAGCAGAACCCCTAAGTGGGGTGGGGGGGTTTGGTGTGCAGAGACACAAGCAGAGCAGCAGCCCCCCCCCCCCACTCGGGCCTCAGAGGCCACAGCACCTACCTGACTTATAGGTCAGGAAGTCCGCGAACACAGTGAAGGCGCCCTCCACTGGGCCATTTTTGTAGATCTCTGCCATGATCTCCTTCTCGGCACCGGGGACGCTGTAGGAACTGTACCCTGGGGAGGCCCGCGTAGGTACAGTGAGGGCACCGATGGAGGGAGAGCCTCCAGGGGACAGCTGAGCGTCACCCCCACAGGGAGGAGGTGGGGCAGAGAGGTGGGGCTTCCCTGGGTAAGGCATGTATGGGCAGTGACCCTGGCAGGGGCATAGGACGGAAGGCCGGGGCGGCGGTGTGGGGGTTCCTCAGGACATGAATACAAGTTGTTGCTTACAAAATGAGGGTTCTGGCCCTTGCAGCTCAGAGGGACCAAAGCTTGATTAGGGGTACAGCAGGCAGCTTGTAGGACGGGTACATTTCCTGCCCTCCCTGGGGGTTCCCGGCGGCCCTGGCCCAGCCCACTGTACCGTAGTGCTTGTCTTCCTTGTAGGTTGGGGAGTAGCCGGGCTCGCAGGTCTTGCTGCACTTGGGGGTGTCACCACCCTCCCCTGTGCACTTGGGCCGGGTGCCATTCACATGGTGCTCGCAGGGAGGGATGGAATAGGGCCTGCAGCCTGGGGCAGAGCAGACGGAGCGGTCACCTCAAACCGGATGGCCACGTCCTGCCCCGTCTGCAGCTTCAGCACTGCCCTCTGCCCGCAACCTTTTCTCTGCGATGGGAAAGCCAAGAGAGCTCCCCTCTGAAGGAGCCATGGGGGCGCCCAGGGCTGCAGGCCACACTCACCCACGTGGGAGTCATACAGGCCACCAGAAACCAGGCCTTTTTTGGTCCAGTATTTCCACGCTTCGGCAGGATAGCCACCGTTACAGCTGAAAAAGAGCACCAGTCACACTCACGTGGAGAGAAGCCCAGCTCCTCCCAGTCCGGCTCAGCTTCCAGGGCCTCTCCAGAGGACAGCAGGTCTCCTGCTTGTGTCTGTACCCTTCGAGGCTCTACCCCTCCGCCTGCACCAGTGATTCTCAGCCACCCCAAATCACAATCTGAGGTGCGGCATCCCGCCTCCTTTGGCTATCAACCAGGGTCCAAAAACTGCATGGAAAATTGCAGTCCTAACTCCCGAGCTCTCAATTTCATACTGTTCTGGGGGTGGGGGGCTACAATCTCGGTCCTCCACCCTCCTGCACAGCACGAGGGCCGATCACCCCTCCCTGCAGGCCCCCACCCTGACCACCCCGGCTGTGATCTCTTCTGCAGGTGGAGTCGCTGCTGCACCTGTGTCCCGGCAACCCTCCCTGGCTCACTAACGGGCCCAGAGGGAGGCAGGGGGTGGGGGGCACCAAACCGGCTGTGAATCACAGCCAGGACACAGGCGCAGAGAAGCCCTCCAGCCCTGCGCCGGACACCAATCAGAGAACACGCTCTTCAACTCTTGCCACAAGACCAAGCAGGCTTTTGACAGGATGGCCAGGACCTAACGTCAGAATGTGGCACAGAAGACACAGACACTGCCACGTGGCCACTGCCGCCATCCCTCTCGGTGATGCTGTGGGCGGGTGTGTTTATTTTTCCCTCACTCACCCTGCCACTGTTTTTTTTTTTTTTTTGAGGCAGGGTCTCGCTGGGCAGTTCAGGTGAGCTCTGACCCCACCGTGTAGCCCAGGCCTGTGGTCCCCAGTGCTGGAATCGCAGACATGCGCCTCCATGCCTGGCCTTGCAAAGCACTACATTCTCCTTCTTTTAAAAAAACTTTAGCACCTTTAATAAATGTAAACCTCCACGTCTTGGTTGTCTCACCCAATTCTGGCACAAGACTAACAATGCAGGAGAAGCCGGACAGTGCTTCCCTTCCTTTAGAAAATTCTCAGGGAAAAACCCTCCAACTGCAGAAGTCATGGCCTTGCTGAGTTACAGATGCTTAGTCCAGAGCAAAACAGCACTGGGTAAATATACTACTTGGAAAAGCAGTGTCTCCAGATCTGTCCCAAGGTCTTGGGGCAGGCAGACATCCTATGCATGAGGAGTGACCCTGAACTTAGGAGAAAAAGCCCAGTAGCTGAGGCCACTGTCCAGGCCGGGGGCAGGGCACCGTAACTCTCATGGTTTCCCGTCTACAGCCAGGCCAAGCACATTCTCAGACCATGGGTCAGATACTGGGAATGGCGAGCTCCTGAGTTAGTTACTTTGTTTGTTTTTTTGAGATAGGGTCCCGCTAGATGGCTCAGGTTGGTCTTGAACTGTCTGTGTAGCCCAGACTGGCTTTGAACTTTTAGCAGCCCTCCTGCCTCAGCCTCCTGAGTGCTGAGATTACAGGTGTATGCCATTGTAACTGGTTCACGGGTTAAGAGTTTAGTGCGACCCACTTAGGGCCAAACAAGGAAACGTTTGCAAAGAGGACATTTTCCCAGGAAGGAAAAGGAATAAGTAAGGACAAAAACTTAACTGGGAAGCCAGGCATGAAAGTGCATGCTGAAATCCCAGTCCTCAGGAGGCTGAGGCAGGAAGATGGTCCAAGAGTTGAGGCCAGCCAGGGATATGTAGCAAGTTCAAGACCAGTTTGGGGTATCTAAGTGAGTCCTTCGCTCAACCCCTGCCTCAAAGAGAGACCCCAAAAACCCAAGTGGAGCTCAGAAATAAACCTGCCTTTTCCGACCCAGGGCTTTATCAGGATTGACCCTGCACGGCTCTTCAGGGCCACCCTGCCTCCTGGCTTTCCCAGCAGTGGCCGCCACCCCAGACACACCAAGCCTCCCAGCCTGGGATGGGCGAGACTCACCCCTCCCCACACAGGGGCCCACAGCAGCTGAGCAGGTCCTCGGCAGACACCTCCACGTTGACATGCCCGTTGGTGTGGATGCAGACCCGGTCAGACATGGCCTCTACGGCCCCAAACGCCTGTGGGGACAAAGCTCACTGGCACAGGCCCCGGGCCGCCCCTGTGCAGATGCCAGACCCTCCAGGTGCTGGCCCTCAGTGTCACACAAGGCCTCTGGGCTCACCCTGGGCTTTAGTAGAAGAGATCAGATGTGGCCAGGGCTCCACTCATGTGAGGCCTTCCGAGCCACCCAACACACAGGGGTGGAGTGAGGCAGTGCGGATGCAAGGACAGTAGAGCCCTGCGGAGGCCGGGTGCAGCTCAGCAGCAGAGCAGCCACTGGCCCGGCTCTGGGCCTCAGCGTGGGGGAGGAGCTTCTGTGGATGGAAGCAGTGATGCACAAGCCGGCGACCACATTCCCTGCCACTGATCTGTATGCACACACTTAACATGGTTACGATGGCCATAATCAAGGTGGTTCAGAAGGCTGAGGCAAGAGGATCCCAGGTTTGGGGCCACCCTGGGCAACTTCTGGGTCTCTTGCCCAAAAATAATTGTAAAAATTGGACTGGAGCTAGGGCTGAGTGGTAGAGGGATTCAATCCCCAGTATCATTTAGAAAGAAAGAGACAAAAACACAGAGAGAGAGAGAGACAGAGACAGAGAGAGAGACAGAGAGATGTGGTTGTATTTCCTATAGTATATATTTCAGTACAATTCAAAAACAAATATTAAGATGGGAAGAAAAAGCCAGGCACGATGATGGCCCCCTCCTATAATCCCAGCACTCAGGTGGCTGAGGCAGGAGGATTCTTGCAAGTTTGAGACCAGCCTGCCTATAAAGTGAGCTCAAGGCCAGCCTGAACTGCATAACAAAACCTTGCCTCAAAAAGACAAAAAGACAGACTGAGCAGCAGTGTTTCCTGACCAGAAGCAGCTACACAGCCCTCACTGCACCTGACCCCTGTGCTGTCTCCTGGCCACAGGGATCATTCCTGCCACAGCCGGTCCCATCCAGGTGTGCCCATCCATCACTTCAGACCAGCTCCTCCCACCTCAGCCCCCGGGCGCAGGGTCTCACCCAGCAGGAGCCGCAGGAGCCCTGGTCTCTGATCTCTTTGATGGTCGGGCAGTTGGGCCACTGTTCCCGGGCATCAAAGCTCTCGGGCAGATCCAGGTCCTCGGCGAACTGAACCCTGGAGGAAGCAATGTCTCCCTACAGACTGGTGCCCCCAGCTCAGCCTGTCCCCACAAGGCCACTGGGCTTGGAGCAGCGCCCATGCTATATGGCTAGGAGGAAGAAGCCCAGAGACAGCGAGGCCGCAGGGAGGGGCTGCGGACCCAAAGCCCGTCCCACCTCTCAGGGCAGCCCAGCTCCCCGCCAGCTTCTCCCAGACTCACTGTGTGTGTCCCAGGCCAGGCCTCCCCCTACCCACCTCCCCGGGTGCCTCAGTCGCTTCTTAAACGGGCTAGTGTCTAACATTTACTTTATGCTTTTTGAAGCTCCTCTTACTGAGTGGGGAACTGAACATCTCTAAGCGAGGGAAGAGGGACTCATTCTGTCTCAGCAGCTTCCCGGCCTTCTGAGTCCATCCAGGCCTCTGTGCCACACCTGAGCCTCACCCCACTCAGACTCCACGGACAGCAGGCCGGAAACACCAGGCTTGGTACTGAGGCGGTCCCTCAGTACAGCTCTGGGGACGGACTGCCCCCTCCCTGCCTGGGGTCCCCACGAGCTCCTGCTGCTCACGGGGTGGGGCGGGGCCTGGCACGGGCACTCACCTCTGGGGCAGCCGGGGCCCACCCAGGTAGGTGCCACACAGCCTCTTCACATAGCTCACGTCCACGTTGTGGAAGTTGTGTCCAGCCTGGAACAGAGCCGCACCCACCACGACAGTCACCCACCAACTGGGGACTCCTCAGGGTGCAGGGTGGGCGAGCTCCCTCCCTGTGTGTGGCCCATCCCAGGAAGGCCGGGGGTCCCACCCAGCTCAGACAAGGGTGACACCAGGGCACAGCAACGAGAAGATCTACCTGTGTTTGCTGAGAAGAGGACCCTCCCCCTCCCAACCCCGAACACAGATCCTTCCTCAGGACTCACACACATCACACCCCATACGTACCT
Organism: Hydrochoerus hydrochaeris; assembly: GCA_004027455.1. Classification (NCBI taxonomy): domain Eukaryota; kingdom Metazoa; phylum Chordata; class Mammalia; order Rodentia; family Hydrochaeridae; genus Hydrochoerus; species Hydrochoerus hydrochaeris. Next base: position 257,654 of record PVLA01001868.1, read on the forward strand.
CCACAGTGGGCTTCCCAGGACCTGATGGGTCCCTGGCCACGGACACTTCCAAGCCCACCTCCTCGGCCACAGCTGCATATGTGCATTCATGCGTGCCCTCCCTCCCTCCCTCTCACACACACACACACAGCGAATAAGATAGGCAGAAGTGGTGTGATCCTGCATGTCACGCTCCAGGACAGACCATGTCCCTAGGGAGCTGGCAGCACAGGCTGGAGCAAGGACACACAGATGTTGCCCACCTGCCACGTCGTGTTCAGCTTGTTGACATAGTTGACCAGCTCGTCGGACAATGGGTGGAACCAAGGTGCATTATAGGCGCTGGTCAGCACCAGCAGGAGGCAGAGAGAGGCCAAGGACTGCCACATCCTGAAGTTGGGCGGAGGAACCACCTGCCAAGGACAGCAGAGAAGGTGTCAGGAGGTCCCCGCCCCCCAAGCACGAGAGGCACTCAGACCAGTAACCCCGCTGTGTTTTTTGGCCATGTGGTCTAAGCTGGCCTTGACTTCACTATGTCACTCAAGCTGGACATGAACTCACTATGATCTTCCTGCTTCAGCCTTCTGGATGCTGGGATCATAGGGGTGGCATCACACCTGGGGCAGTAGATTTTTCAATGAAAAACTCATTATGGTCACAGACACATCACACTCAGAGGATTTGTGTGTTCAAACTGAGGCAGAGTTCTTGGGTGTGACGCTGGGCCATGCACCGTTTATTTTGTAGTCACTGTTTTATGATCACCTCAGAGGCCCCCTCTAGGCCTGATGGCCGGAGCCGGGCAAAGATGGTCAGTGACTGTCCTGTGACTCAGCCTAACCACAGTCCCTCCACTATTTTTAAACTGCAAGGATTTGTTGGATGCGGTGTGGGAAATTGCTCCTGAGTTAGTGGTAAGAGAGCAGAGCCACCTATGGGACAGGGTCCTGAGGGAGGAGAGTGCACTAGGAAAACAGGACAAACTGTGCACGGCTGGGGGTGGTAGCACACACCTGTAATACCAGTGCTTGGGAGGCTGAGGCAGGAGGATCGCTGCCAGTCTGAGGCCAGCTTGGACTATGGAGCAAGACCATTTCAAAAAACCAAAATTGAAACAAAACAAGACAAAAAGTGTTCACTAGCCTCTCCTCCCTCACACTCACACAAACATAGGGCGTGCCAGGCCGGGAGATGGGCAGAGCCAGCAGCTCCCCGAGATCCTCTGGTATTTCCAGTCTGCCAGGGGAGGAAACCCTGCCCCCCGTGACCTGGACTGCAAGTCATGAGACCCACGATTCCCAGCACATCCATGAGTCACTCTCTTGGGCAAGCAGCTAATAAAGAGCAGGAAGGGCTTCCCAGGTGCCCGGGCACACGCGGACTGCACCGAGTGAGCTCAGCAATAGCCGGGTCTGCGGGGCATGACAAAGAAACGCTGCAGGATTAAGTCTGAACAGGATGAAAGTTTCATAAGCGCTAATCCCTCTGGAGGAACCAAGCGGCAGGATAGACTGTTCTGGCTGTGGGCCTCGGGTGGCACTGTGTAGTATAAAGCACCAGGGAAAGCCTGGCATGGTGCCTTGAGCCCGTAAACCCCAGCATGTGGAGGCTGAGGCAGGAGGGTACTGTGAGTAAAAACTGGGCACCTTAGTGAGACCCTGTCTTGAGGTGGGTGGGTTGACAGATGACTTGTAGCTGTCAGTCCTATATTCAATTCTCAGTACTGAAAGAACAAAGTATAAAAACCAGATATAAAAATGGCCAGACACATAGCTCAGCACTCACTGGGTCAACCCCTGGCAGTCCCCCAATTTCTAAATTGGGGGTGTGGCTCAGTGGTAGAGAAAGAGGACATGCCTAGGGTAAGGCTGCAGGTTCCACATAAGCAAAAGCAAATAATCATTCTAGAAAGAATGAAGAGAAGAACAGATGCAGTGACTGCAGAAAACTATAAATAGGTGTAAAACTGGTGGAACTGTCTGTAAACCAAGCACACTGGGAGACTGAGGCACGAGCACTGCCAAAAAGAAAGGGAGAATTGATCCTAGCACTTGGGAGGCTGAAGCAGGAAGACTGCTGCGAGTTCTCGGCCAGCGTGGGCTACAGAGTTCAAAGCCAGCCTGGACTCCATAGCGACACTGTCTCAAAAAGAAAGTTCAACTGTAGGAAAGTGCAGATACAATCAAGGAGATACACACTGTGTATCTCTGCAGGGGCTGGGAAGTGGGGTGCTGGTGATGCCTATCGACAGCGACATCTGCATTTACCAACTCAGCACCCAGCGCCTTCGACATTTCTGCGACAGCTGTGCTGGCCCTGAATGCAAGGACACAGGTACATGAGGCTAAGTACCCTTTACATGAAGGAAACATCCCACGCCAGTGCCCAATGCCCCTGTGATGACCGGGTGACGGGGAGGAGGGCCTGAGTGTTAAGCAATGTGCAAGTGGCAAGTAATTCTGTTGCTGTGTGCAGATGTCAAGGAAGATTAGGAGCCTGGGGCTGCTGGGAACCGCACTTGCTTTCTGCGCAGCTGTGTGCACCTGCAAAGACCCACAGCAGGCACCTGTTCCTCAGCATGGACACCAGGACCCGCTGCCAGGGGCTTCATTTGTCCTCCGGCCCTTCGCCTCTCCCGGTCACCGTGCTGTGGCCCAGCCTAGGCCCTCACCAGGGCCCAGTGCAGGGGGCCTCCTAACCTTGGGCTTTTTGCCTCAATACTGAGCTAAAGAAAGCAACTTACTTTTTTTATAAAGCACCAACCTTAGGAGTTTTGTTATGGCAACAGAAGCCCCTCTCCCCCCTTCGGTATGACCATCCAACTCAGGACCTTGCATTTGCAAGGCAGGTGCTTATGCTGCCCACCCCCTCCTCTGAAACCAACACGTTCTTGTACTTCCAGCATCTGTTTCTTTTTGGGAGATAAGCAGCAGTACCATGGAAGACCCTGAGCCCTCAAATTTATAAAAGATCATTTACAGCCAGGCCTGGTGGCGCACACCTATAATCCCAGCCCTCAGGAGACTGAGGCAGGAGGATTGCTGTGAGTGCAAGGCCAGCCTGGGCTACAAAGTGAACTCAAGGACAGCCTGAACTGCATAGGGAGACCCTGTCACAAAAAGACAAGAAAAAGAGAAAGAAAGAAAGAAAGAAAGAAAGAAAGAAAGAAAGAAAGAAAGAATCCCAAGTGCATTCCTGTCACATCTCCAGCCATCAAGCCTCGACACTTCCTGCTGACACACTGAGAGCCCCACTTGCATTGACATGGCTAGACCACATCCCACGTGACCACGCAGCAGGCTGTTGGGCGAACATACTCCTGGGAGAAAAGTGCAAGTCGGGTTCCTGTCTCCCTCTGAGAACCTCCCACCCCCACTGCAGCAGGTGGGCACAGATGAATGGGCATCTGCTAGGACCTGGGCTCTGCTGCTCCTCTGTGGGAGAACAGGAGTGTGTCCCTGAGCCAAGTGGGGAGCTTGGCACCTGCTGTGATTTTTTTTTTTAAGGATTTTTTTTTTAAAGGGAATATAACAAAAGAGGACAGATCTAAGCAGATAAGAACAGAATAAGCAACAGAGCACTTCACAACAAGAAAATTGTATATTAACAGTAGCTAACATAATGTCTTTCTTTGAAATAGTTGAGCTTAGCTTTACACATAATAATGTCCAACATAACAAAGTAGAATAAACAACTCAAGAGAAGGGAAGTATTGCAAGGCATTCTGAACCAAGTAACCGAAGATGAACAATGGCTGCTATATTATCTCATTTTCCATAAAGATTTTGTTTTTACTATCATACATATTAAAATCCAGTAAGACACAACGTGATAGAACCAATGCTAATAGAAAAACAAGAGCATGGTAGGACTTCAGAGCAAGATGATATTAAATCAACAATGGCTGCCATAGTCTTTCCTTCAAAGTAACTATTCATATGATCACATATATTAAGATCAAACAAAACAGAACAAAAACCATCATAAAATCTTCTGTACTCTTACCATTTCTTACAACTAGGGAGACTATACGGTATTTATACATGTGAGTTTGATTTATTTCACTTATGAGTATAGATTCAAGTTGCATCCATTTATTTATAAATATCTCAATGTGATCATTCTTTATAGCTGAGTAGTACCCCACTGTATAAAAGTACAATTTTTTTATCCATTCCTCAGTTGATGGGCACTTAGCTTGTTTCCGAGATCTGCTATTACAAATTGTGCCGCTATAAACCTGGGTGCACATATATCACTGGTATGATGTTTTCAGTTCTTCTAGGAATATGCCTAAAGAGTGGAATGGCTCAGTCAAATGGGACCTCTAATCGCAACTTTCTGAGGAATCTCCAAATTGACCTCCACAGTGGTTGCACCAGTCTACACTCCCACCAACAGTGCAGAAGAGTTCCTTTTTCCCAACAGCCTCTCCAAGCATTTGTTGGTGGTGGTTTTGTTGATCCTGGCCATTCTTTCTGGAATGAGATGGAATCTCAGTGTGGTTTTAATTTGCATTTCTCTAATGACCAATGATGATGAACATTTTTTCATGTATTTATTTGCCATTCGTATTTCTTCATCTGAGAACTGTGTGTTCATCTCGGATGCCCATTTTTGGATTGGGTCTTTGAATTTTGGGGGTCTGATTTTTTTTTTTTAATTCTTTTTAAGTTCTAGACAGAAGTTCTTTGTCTGAGGAACAGTTCACTAAGATTTTTTTCCCAGTTTGTGGGTTTTCTTTTCACTCTATGGAGATTTCTTTGGACATGCAGAAACTGTTTAATAAGACGTGATCCCAGTTATTGATTCTGTGAAGCATTTCCCATGCAATTTGGTTCTTGTTTATGAATTCTCTACCTACCCCTATGTCTTCAAGATTTTTACCTACTTTTTCTTCCAACAGATTTAGTGTTTCTGTTTTAATATTTACATCTTTGATCCATTTGGATTTTAGTTTAGTACATGGTGACAGGCATGGGTCTAATTTTAGTTTTTGGCATATGGAGAGCCAGTTTTTCCAGTACCATTTATTAAAGAGACTATTGTTCTTCCAGTGAACATGCTTGGCCCCTTTATCAAAGATAAGGTGGTTGAATATGTTTGTACTTGTATCTTCTAGTCTATCCCACTGATCTTCAGGTCTGTTTTTATTCCAATATCATGTTGATTTTACTACGGCAGCTTTGTAGTATAACTTCAAGTCAGGGATTGTGATGCCTCCTGCCTTGGCTTTGCTGCTTAGAATTACCTTTGCTATTCTAGGTCTCTTCTGGTTCCAGATGTATTTTAGGAGTGATTTCTCTAGATCTATGAGGTATGTTAGTGGTATTTTCATTGGGATTGCATTGAATCTGTATAGCAATTTTGGGAGAATGGCCATTTTTACAATATTTATTCTTTCTATCTATTAACAAGGGATGTCTTTCCATTTTCTGAGGTCCTCTTCGATTTCTTTTTTCAGGGTATTATAATTTTCCCTGTACAACTCTTTTACATCTTTCTTTAGATTAATTCCTAAGTATTTCATTTTTTTGGATGCTTGTGTGAAGGGTGTGACTTCTCTTATTTCTCTCTTGGAGATTTTGTTGTTAGTGTGTAAGAATGCTATTGATTTTTGAGTACTGACTTTGTATCCAGCTACATTGCTGAATTTATTTACTATATCTAGGAGACTTTCAATAGAGGTTTGGGGGTCTTCTATGTAGAGTATCATGTCATCTGCAAATAATGATAATTTAACTTCTTTTCCTATCTTTACTCCTTTTATTTCTCTGTCTTGTCTAATTGCTCTGGCTAGTATTTCCAGTACTATATTGAATAGGAGCTGTGGTAAGAGACATCCTTGTCTTGTGCCTGATTTCAAGGTAAAGGCTTTCAGTTTTTGGCCATTTAATATGACACTGGCTGTTGGTTTGTCGTAGATAGCCTTTATCATATTGAGGTAAAGACCGTCTATTCCAATTCTCTATAAGGTTCTTATCATGAATGGGTATTGAATCTTATCAAAAGCTTTTTCTGCATCTATAGAAATGATCATGTGATTCTTGCTTTTAGCTCTATTGATAATGATAGATTACATTTATTGATTTACATGTTGAACCATCCCTGCATGCCTGGGATGAATCCCACTTGATCATAGTGTATAATCTTCTTGATGATTTGCCGCGTCCTGTTTGCCAATATTTTATTGAGAATTTTTGCATCTATGTTCTGTTAAATCTTAAGCAGAGAGGCTAGGAAGGTTTCCATGGCAACTGGAGCTTTAAGCATTTCTTTGGTTCCTGTGGTGGCCAAAAACAAGGGCCCCTCTCCCGGGTAGTCCCCAGCTCTGGCAGATTGATCAGCTCTGAACTCCCGGGTTGGGAGCCAGCAAACCTGCACTCCCACCTCACCTATGCCAGGCTCAGGCACCCTTGGGTGCCAGCTCCACGGAGTCTTACTCCCCACCTCGGAAACAGGGCCAAGAGTATGGGTGGTAGCAGGAGGCCCTAGCATGGGGCCTGGTGTCACAGGGCTGACAGCCTCCACCTGAGCCGGTCCCTTTTCATTCTTTCCCCATCTCCATGCCTGGGCTGGCACCTGCAGCTTGTGCCAAACGCCCACCACGAGCAGTGAGTGAAACCTGATTTTCCTCAGGAACTGCTGCAGCTTACACCCCAAGGGCCTCCGCCTGAGGTCCTGACGCTGCCGAGGCCAACAGTCCTCTCCTGCAGGGAGGGGCAGGACACCCCTGAGCCCAGGCACATGGCACCCATGGAACCCTTGAGGAGAAAGGGGCCTACTGCCATCAGCCAGGCAGTCATGGGTTCTACTCCTTCCCCCTCAGCCACCCACTTTCTCTTCCCCTGGGTTAGGCAAACACTTCCCTTTATTTGCCAATTCTGTGATTTTCCCCTAATTTCAAAAGATGAACGTGAAGTTCTTACTTTGGACAGGGATTTAGCTCAGTGGCACAGCACCTGCCTGGCAAGCACAAGAGCCTGAGTTCCGCAAGCTCTCATTTTTGGGTCAGCCTCCCCTTCCAGGTGTGGGTGCCTGGGGGGCAGCAGGGACAGCTGGTCTCTGGCCCTCCTGCTCCCTGTCTTTCCAGACCCACAGGGCACCCTTGTTTCACAGCCCTGAGCAGGGACAGGGCCTGTCCCCGAGAGCCTTCCTAACGAGGGAAACTGTTCCCGGAACACCCGATGCTGTCCCGATGCAGGGGCAGCCCTCGGGACTCTGGCAGGAGAGGGATGACGAGCAGTGGCCTGTGCAGTCACCTCCCACCCTAGAGGAACCGGCCGGCCACCTGTAAGCTTGAACAAGCCACGGAAGACTGGTTCCTAATGCACAGGGACGTAAGCAAAGGGGACACGGACACCTAAAACTCCCCACCAGACCAGCTGCCCTCTCCCGGCAAACCAGTTGCCAGGACCACCTCCCACAGCAGTCCTTGATCCAATGTCCCCTCTCCTGCCCGGGCACCAGGCGGGCCCTACTGCAGTGGCCTCTAAAGTACCCCCATTTTGCTGACAGCCACTCAGAGCTGGGCAGGCTTGGTGACAGGCAGCACACTGGGCAGGTGAAGGTAGGACAGAACAAGAGGGTGACGAGTCGGGGGGGCCCAGCCAGGCCACTTTCCTACTGTCCTGCTCCATAGACAATGTCTAGGCTGACTCAAGTTCTGACCCTGAAGAACCCCCACACCATGGGGCTGGGCCTCCCCGCCCAGGGAGACCTCCACCGGGGCTGCCTGCACGGGGCGGAGTGGCTGGGGGTCCTCAGTCTGAAACTCAGCCCTGCATGGTTTGTCATGCTCTGTGTCTCTGACCCTAATGGAACAGTGTTAGCAGACTCCTGGTTCAGCATGTTTATTTATATTTTTCCCTGAACGAACGCAAGCTGACAGGTTCCAGTATTTTACAATACTCAAGACACAAGACATTGCATCTAAAAAGGTTATAAATAGAAAGGACCATGTAAGAAGTGGGGTGTGCGCACAGCTCTGTGCAGAGTACTTGCCTGGCAGGGGGCCCCGGGTTCTCCCCCAGAAACCACATCAAGCCCTTAGTTTACAACTAGAAAGGGCCACCTCTGCCGCTTTCAGAGCAGGAAGCGGCTTCTGGGTCCTTGCAAGCCAGGACCACTGTGACCCAGCCCTGGCATTATCAGGGACCCAGGAAGACTGACTGCATCACCCCAAGCCCTCTCAGGCACTGCCCATAGCCAGGTCCAGCAGGCTCAGCCAACTCAAAGCTCCTCTCCCACGCCTACACTGCCCACATGTGGACACTGCTTATTAAGATCAAAGCCGTGCCCCACACACAAAAGAAAACTGCTACCCTGGGCTCGGAAATGGGGACCCAAAAAAGCCCTCAGCAGGTGAAAATGCTTTTTATTGTTGATGGGAAACCACACTGTGTGGGCAGTCAACTTCTGGAAAGATCTGGAAGCTTCTGGTCACCAGCTCTGCTCCCTGGCTCTATGACTGACTGAGATGCTGACAGCGCGCTGTCTTTTCCTGAAATGGGAACCTCACAACAGCCCTTCCAGAGCCTCTGAGGAGTAACCCCGAGGCTCAAGGCTCGGCCTGCAGGAACAGGCTCACTACCTGCACTGCAGGGTGGAGATACTTCCTGGGGGGCTGGAGGCCTGGCAGACAAAAAGCAAGGGCAGTAAGGGGGACCTCCAGGGCAGGGACTCTTTTCTCCAGAGACAGCCACTCCTAACCAGGATGGGGAAAGTGCTGCTCGGCCCCAGGGAATCCCATACACTACTGGGAGCTGAGCACACAAAGGTTAAACAATTCTGTGAATGTCCAAATGAAAACACTGATTGAAGAGGCTGCTAAGAGTCCCCTTCAGAGCCTCCCTTTGCTTTGAGCACTCCTGTCCCATCGTCCTGGCCACTTCTGTAGATCTGGAAGTCCCCTTCCTGAGTATTTATGTGACCAAAAATACATGGAGCACTGCTGCCAAGTGCCATCCCAGGGCAACAGCTTCTAAAGACACGGTCTTGGTCCCCGTGGGCACAATCGCAGGCTCTGGGACTGTGTGACTGCTGGGTCTTCCCAGGGGCCAAAATGACCACGAAAAGTAAATTCCCAATGGATTCGGGACATCAAGGCAGCTGTGACGGGGCGACTAAAGACACTCAGGAAAGAGGACTCCAGAGCTGCTGCAGAAAGTGGTGAGGACAGTGGGATGAGTGTAACTGAAATGAGGAGAGAGATTCACAGCCATGTGCCTCTTACTGTAGTAAGTTTTTAAAATGAAGTTAACCTTACTGTCCAATCGCACCTTGCACATCTCCTAAGCGTTATGCAGTTGACACTCACTGTCACTTCCCTAAGCATCTTAGTTTGGGCAAAAGACTGTGGTGAGGCACGGTTAGCACAAGGCCCCATGCGCCAAGGTAAGCACCGAGCTAACCGGGCTGGCACCACCCTCCCGCTCCGGGGCTTGCGCAACCCTGGAAGCTCCCTGACTCCAGCGCATGAGACATCCTGTCCAAGTCTCGGCCAGCAGGTCACAGGGTCATGGAATGCTGGCCCCACCCATCCCTGCAGTCCCAGGACACAGCAGCTGACCCTCTTGGGCCACTCCACTGCCTCAGTGGTATCAGCTGTCATCTCCCACCATCCTGGCCAACAGATAACCTTCAGCAGACCGCAGAGCAACTGGCCTGGTCATATCAGATAGCATTCAAGCACACACACACACCCACAGCCTGCAGCAGACATCAGTGCTGCCGAAGGCCCCTCCATCCTGCACATGGCTTCTGTTTTACTGCGGCGAGAACCTGAGGCTTGAGCGAAACTCGTGGGCCGGCCCTGCTCCGGTGTGACTAAGTTGGACGGGTAACTAGATAAATCAATTCCAGCTGAGAGGACACCCAACTGTCTAGGTGACTCTCACCATGCTGCGAAACCCAGGTGACAGCTTTCTCATCTGTACAGTGTAAGGGTCAGACTTCGCCCCTAAACCTCACAGGCGTAACTTAAAAATTAGAAAGTAAAGCCAGGCATGGTGGTACATATCTGGAATCTTAGCTACTCGGGAGGCTGAGGCAGGAGGACTACAAATTCAAGGCCAGCCTGGGCAACTTGGTGAGACCCTGTCTCGAAATAAAATTTTTGAAAGTCTATCTTGTGTTACAGTGCTTGCCTAGCATGTTTAAGGTCCTGGGTTTCATTCCCAGTACTGCAGAAACAAAATAAAACAAAATTAGAAAACATGAACGAACTGCAGAGAAGGCTCAGGTACCTGAAGACTGAAGAGCTCGGCAAGTCCTAGCCATTTTACCAACACATTAAAACTCCAAAAGCAGAAGCTGGGCATAGGGATTCATACCTGTAACCTGAGCACTTTGGAGGCTGAGGCAGGAGGACTGCTAGAAATTGGAGGTCAGTGTGGGTTCCACAGTTAGTTCAAGGCCAGTATGAACTACACAGACTCAGCCCAAACTAACAAACCAACCAATCACCAAATGCAATCAGTGACCACCACTAGTGACAGGAAAAGCTTCCTATATCAAGGCTCTCCCAGAGCCAAGAATTAAACTTGAATTTTTAGCCATGGAAATTATAGCAGCAAATAATGGAAATTATGGCAGAAGTCAGGGATTTAGTTCAGTGGCACAAGCCCCTGCCTGGCAAGTGTGAGGTCATCAGTTCAATCCCGGGTACAATAAATAAAAAGAAATCATGGCAGAAACTAACACCTGCTACTGCTAGCCAGGCATGGTGGCCTATGTCTGTATTCCTAGCCGCTGGGGAAGCTGAGGCAGGAGAAGTGCAACTTTGTGAGACCCTGACTCAAAATTTTAAAGAAGTTTAAGAGGGCTGGGGATGTAGCACAGTGTGAAAGCCCTGGGTTCAAACCCCAGTGCCACAGAGTCTGCTAAGTTCTGGGGTTGGTAACTATGAAGCCTCACTGGCCGGAGACGGGCAAAGCTGATGTCGCCACAGAGAACACTCTGAACACACTCAGCTGGGCAGAGGCATCTAGGGAATGGCAAGGCAACACAACGCCACTGAGAAAGTGGAGGAGGGCGGCTGACTAGAGCAGCAGACCAGGATTTCAGATGCCCAGAGAGGACCCAGTCGGGCCTCGGGTCTGCAGAGGGGGCTGCGAGCTGGAGCTAAGATTCAAGCTGGGCTGGGCACAGCCTCAGTGGCAGACCAGAGGCTGGGCATGCACAAGGCCCAGGTTCCAACCCCAGCTCCAAAATGAAAGAAAAACAGACAGCGGGTCGTCATCTCTGTATCCCCCACTATCTTCTATCCACGGCGGACTGGGCCCACGTGGCCAAACAGACTTGGCGCTCTCCGCAGTGCCTGGTGTGTGTGAGGGGCGACAGGCCCAAACATGGGTACCTACGTGCCTCCCAGAGAGGCACCTCACTGCCAGCCCCACCAGGCCGCACCAGGGGCAGGGCGGGGCAGGATTCTAACCATGCACGGCATGGTCTAGGGGTTCCTACACAAAAGACGCACTGCTAAGAAATAAAGTGGTGAAAACGGAAACTCCACCTCCCACAGTGTACCCCCACCTGCTTCTGATATTTTCCACAGCCCACGGCGGCAGACCAGCCCCAGCCCTGACTCCTTCGCTCCGATTTCCGCCAGTTTTATAGATGCCTCTGCTCACAGCCAGCCAGCCAGGCGGCCCAACAGCTCACGCCCTACAGCCCCGCCAGTCTGCAGGCTGCGTCTGGAGCCCACATCAAGGGGAGCCCTGGTTTGAGTGGGAGTCGCCAAGCACCCCGCAGTGGGGGCCCAAACCCTCCCACAGGGCTCGGGGCACAGATCTGGAGACAAGTGGAAGCCACCGTCCTCCCAGGGCCTTCCACGGTCTCTGGGCTCTAGATAAGCATGACCAGTAATGGGAAGCCATTCTCTGCAAATGGGCAGGAGAGAGGAAGCCGGCCCAGCACTCCGGAGGCTGAGACAGGAGCCTCACAGGGAGTTCAAGGCCATCCTGAACTCATGGAGACACCCAGTCTTACAACAACTGGAATCAAACAAAACAAAGAGGAAAGTCTTCAGCTCCTAATACCATACAGGGCTCGCTCTTCCTTCGTAAATACCTAACCCGGCCCTGTTCTCTTCTCTTTTTGTTTTTAGGGCCCCGACAGCAGCTCAGGCTGGATCTGACCTCCCAGCGACCCCGGCCTGGGCGCCCTGGCGGGGGCACCCGTTTTCACAAGACTCCGAAAACTGCGGGGCCTCCCTCTCTGCGGGCCCGAGCTCCTGCCGGGGTGGCTCGAGGAGCCGGGACTAATGAATCTCCTGGTACCGCCAGGGGAGGGTCACGCCCAGGCCGAGGGACCAGGGCCGCTCCGGTCCCGACCGACGTCCCCCCCGCAGCCCAGACTGCGCGCCCAGACCTCCGCCGTGGCGCCCCCGAGCCACCTGCCCGTCCTGCTTCCAGGAGACGGGGTCCTGCAGTCCCAGTAATGGGCCGAAGTCGCGGCCCCGGGACGCCCGCGCAAGCGTCGAGAGGAGGAGAAAGCTGAAGCGAGCATGAAAGAAGGCAGAGCGAGACAGCGATCGAGATCCCCGAGCCCGGCCCGGGGGCCCCGCTCCGCAGCGCTCCTGTCCCTTACACTCACCGAGCAGCGCCGGAGCCTGGGCCGCGGCCACGAACGCGAAGCGACGAACAGAGCCGAACACAGCAGAGCCGAACGCAGCCGAACGGGCCCAGTCTCCGGCCGCCCTATTTACCCGCGAGGCCCCCGCCCACTAACACGTGACCGGTGCAGCCCCAACCACACGCGACCCCGCCCTGCACGTGACCCGACAAGGACCCACCCTATATATCACGTGATCAGACGCAAGCCCCCCCCCCACGTGACTGTGGGTACGGCGGCCACCCCTCAGGCTTTCCAGGCCCCCGGGGTGCGTGTGCAGCCCCGCTCCTTTCCAGGCCGCTTCCCCGCGCGGGCCCAGGCCGACTCCATCTCGCTGCGGAGCCCTGTCAGCCTCTCGGCGCGAGTGTCCTGAGGACACATTTCAGGGCTCAGCAGTGAGGCCCGCGACTCCCGCGCGTGCGGCGGAGCAGAAGGAAGGCAGGGTGGCCAGGCTGTCGCTGCTCCCCGCGGCGGTCACGGAAGCTAGGACCGGTGCGCGGTCGCCTCCCAGTCCGGGTCCGCCTGCCGCACCCTGCTCTCAGCAGGGAGGCGGGCCCCAGCGAGTTGGCTACTGCAAGAAAGTGGGGCGCGGGGTTCACCCCTACCCCCCAGCTGCTGCAAGGGCGAGAGGAGAGGGTAGTGAGTGCGGCCTGGCCCGTTTAAAAGGCTGAGATTGTAGCGCCGTACTCCTTAAATCCTCAGCCAAATCTGGTTTTAGGCTTTTGTGACGAGAGACCCAGGTGGCTGGGATTACAGGCGTGCACCATCAGACCCCGTCTGGCTTTCCTCCATTGGGGCTCACAGGCACAAGGACAGAGGAAAACGGACAAAACATGTATTTTGGTTACAAGGGGCACAGGATGGTCAAAGCTGGACAACGGGCTAGGACATGAGGCGTGGCATCCTGGGTTTGGTGCACAACTTGAGGGGGTGGGGGTGCTGGTGGATGCAGGAAGTGGGGTGAACTGCTGACACAGTCAAGGTTCAAGAATCAAAAAAGTCACTCAGGAACAGATCTGGGTTAACTGGTAACCTGATTGTCCGCTGACTGGATTACTGAGCGAGCCAGAGGGAATTTGCATGGGTCCAGTCTGTACCTGTTGTGTTATCTTGCTCTGAGGTGCCAGAACCTCGAGGATTGTTTGCTGGTCTCAGCGCTGGCCATTGGCTTAAAGATTAATCTGTCCTATTCCAGCTGTGGGTCTCATCCTAGGTCATGTCAGCCTTCATAGACTATTTTTGTGCCAATTTGTTAATATTAGTTTTGCCCACTCTGTAGTGGGTCAAACTGGCCCTCGCTTTCTGCAAATGTCTGGCCACCAGCAGGGATGCAGTCCTGGGCCTGTGAGGCCCATCCAAGAGAGTTCCCCCACTGGGGCAGAAACAGGAAATGTGTCCAAGAGGCCAGGACAGGCCTGATGCCAAGCCCCAAAGGGCTGGGCTGCTGGATAGCAGAGGGGAGCGAGGCTCCACCTTGCTGTGGACTCCCAGCTTGAGCCATCACTGCATCTGTGTGTCATTGTCCACTGGGTTTCAGGTCCCTGTGGCCCTCTGCAAGGCAAGGAGGGCCCATGGAGCCATGGCAGGGCTCTGTCCTGACCACAGGCCTCAAGGTGTGCTTTACATGTATGTCTCAAAAAACTGTCAGCAGAGAAAAAGAAATCACCTGGCACACAAAAAGCACTAGGAAGCCCAGCATGGTGGTGTACGCTGCCTGTAATCTTGGGAGGCTGAGGCAGGAGGATTGCTGTAAGTTCCAGGCCAGCCTGAATTACCTAGTGAGACACTATCTCAAACAAACAAACAAACAAACAAACAAAAACCTCAAACAAACCCAAAGCATAAGGAAATTGTACCAGAGTAGAGGCTGGCTCTTCTTAGGGCATCCTGGAAGCTTTGAAAGAAGGTAGCACATGTATATTGTTTTCTCTGCTGCCCCCTTGTTCCTGTAGTCTCCCTACCCTCTCTCCTTCCCTCCCTCCATTGCCCCATTTCCTTCCTGACCCCAGGGCCTGACTCTGAGATGCACCCTTGCCCCTTGTTGTGAGCCTGGCTGCCCGCTAAGCGTGCACAAAGGAGGCCAAGGCAGTGAAAACGTGTCCTCCCATGAACTGCGCCAGGTGACCAGAGCCACATTATTTATGATAGTTTAAAGGTGGAAGCCATCTGTGCTCATCAGCTAATGGGCAGATAAACAAAGTGTCACATAATCACAAAATGGGCTATTACTCAGCTGTAGAAAGGAAGGAGATCTTGCTACATGCTGCAACATGGACAGATCTTGAGAATATTGTGTTAAATAAAAGAAAAAAGGACCCATGGGAAATGTCCAGGAAAAGCCAGTCTGGAGATAGAAGGCAGATCAGCGACTGCCTTCGTGGGGGGAAGGTGCAGTTTGCAAAGCGAAGCTAAAGGACATGAGGTCACAAGACTGCTCTAAGCATGACCATGATGACAGTTTCACATTGCTGGGAACACACTGACATTCTTGTATTTCATTGTGTATCTTGTAAATCAATGATTATGTTTAGTTCTGTAAGTACAATTTTTCCTCTCAAGATAAGGTTTCACAAAAGGTTCATTCTACCAGGGTAAACTGTACTGTTTACCTACTGTTTACGCGACTGGATCAGGCTGTTTTTGTTGTTGTTTGCTTGTTTGTGTTTTGAGACAAGTCTTCATGTGTAATCCAAGCTGGCCTGGATCTCATGGTGATCCTCCTGCTTCAGCCTCCTGAGTGCTGGGATCCCAGGCATGCGCCACCCCAGCAGGCTGGAATTAGGCTCTCGAAGTGGGTGAAAATGATGACATCAGCTACATTTCAGTAATGACGTTACCAAAAAGGTGGATTAGGGAGGCCTGGGAGAGAAGAGAAATCGACGTAATTGTTCTTCTTTTCTGTCACTTCAGAGGTCTCCTTGTGAAGAAATGCCCAAGTTATTCTTCATCTCCAAATCCTGTAAATCCAGTTTCTTTGGCTCTCTTGGTGTCCCCCAGAGTGAGACCCTGGTGGCACTCACAGCTCCGGCTCCGTGGGGTGGACTGAGACGCCTGGTGACTGGGGCACCGGTCCAGTGCCTGTTTCCCCAGGAGGGTGTGACTGGATCACAGCGAAGCCTCTCTGTAGCCTTGCTCAGCAGTGAGTGCTTAACATCCCTGTTCAGCTTGGCCTTGCGGAGCCTGGCGAGGTGGTGCACCCTGTCCTCTTAGCTACTTGGGAGGCTGAAGCAGGAGGATTGGGAGTTGTAGGCCAACCTGGGCCACATGGCACTAGGTCAGACACAGAAAACAAATAAGTTGTCCTACACATATGGGGCAGCAAAGGTCTTAGAAGATCCCACCCCAATCTGCTTTATGTGACAATAACAGCTGGATGTGGTGGCACATACCAGTAATCCCAGCACACAGGAGGCTGAGGCAGGAGGGCTACCTTGAGTTTGAGGCCAGACTGGACTACATAGTTTAAGGCCAGTCAGCACTACAAAGGGAGACCCTGTGTCAAAGAACCAAAAATGCAAGTAGCTAGTCCATGTCCCAGGCCTTGGACTCAGACTTTCTTAGCCCTTCTGTGGGGCCATGACCTGAGCCCAGTATCCCCTGCTGGTGAGGGCCATGGCATCTTGTCATCTCTCCCTCAGGGCAGTGGATTGAGCTTGGTGTCTGCTGCATGGAGTTGGATGGCTGAGAGTAAGTGGCCCAGGGCTCCTAGCCGGCCAGGGACCGGGTTGGTCCAGACTAGGATTTAAATCAACTGGAGCAGTGGCTGGGACGGCTGTGGCAGCCGAGGTCCTGGCCCCTTTCCCGAGCCTCTTCTGAGCCGGTGTGTGGCCTCCTATGGCGCCTGGCCGCTGGAGGGGGTCTCCTCTCCTGTTAAGTCACAGTGTCCTGTTTTGGACTTATGCCCTGTGTGAGGCCCAGCAGACCGAGCTGAACATCAAAACCAAGTCGCTCAAGTTAAGGTTCCTCGTGGCTGCACTGTGCCCCTGGCCTGGAGTCGGATCGGGGAGATGACCTTTCCCACAGCTGCTGACTCTGGTTCCCTCCTCCTGCGCCCTGGGATGGGAGCAAGCGGAACCAAGGGTGTGCGACCTGGTCTGCTGCTGCTGCGCTTCGGTCAGCCTGGATCCCCGCTCTCGAGGATGGAGACTTAGAAATGACCCTTCTCCCCCTTTTCCTTTCTGCTCAGCCCCTCCGAGCAAGCCCTGTGGTGCGGAAGGAAGCAGCGACCAGCCCTTGCTGTGCACCTCGAGGAAAGAGCTGTGATTTGGTCCTTCATTCCCCCTCGCTTGGCCTGACTGCACAGTGCCCAAGCCAGACCCCATCAGGAGCTTGCAGAGGGCTCTGGGGACAGTTTGGCCGTCCTGCCTTTTATGGAGTCACGGCCCAGCCAGGGCAAGAAAAAAACTACCATGCCAGAAAAAACACGTCTGAGTTCTGCTGCTCCTTACCTTCTCCGGGCTGCATGAGTACACCCATGCTGGATGGGGCGGAAGGTTGGGGGATCGCACAAGCCACCCCTGAGGTCAGTGCCTATAGCCAGGCACACGCAAAGTCCTGGCCTCATAAAAACAAAGGCAGCTAGGTGTGGTGGCACGTGCCCATAATCCCAACACTTGGGAGGCTGAGGCAGGAAGATCACCATGGGTTCAAGGCCAACCTGGGTTATATAGTGAGACCTTGTCCCAAAAAGCAGTGCGACTATAATCCCAGCACTTGGGAGGCTGAGGCAGGAGGATCGTTGCAAGTTGAAGACCAGCCTGGGCTACAAACTGAGCTCAAAACCAGCCTAAACTGCATAGTGAGACCCTGTCTCAAAAAGCCCCCTTCCCCCACAAAAATAATAATGCTAACAACACCAAAGCTGAAAAGCTGGCAAGGAGGTGGAAGATTCAGTCAGTGGGAGAACAAAAGGCTGGAGTCACTTTAACAAATACTCTGAAAATGAAAAAAAAACCCTAAATATTCAGTTACTCTGTGACCCAGCAGTTCTCTTATTATCTACTTAATGCAGAGAAAGGGAAATGAAATAGATTGCCACAGCAAGACTTGCACAACCAGAAGCCAGATGTGGTAACACATAGCTGTAATCCCTGCACTTGAAAGGCTGAGGCAGGAGGATTGCTTTGGATTTGAGGCCCGCCTGAGCTCTATAATCAAATTCTGTCTCAGGAAGCAAGAAACGGGCCGAGGGGTGGGGGGGCGGCCTGGGATGTAAGTGGACTGAGACGCCTGGGGCTCAGCGGTGTAAGTGCCTGCATGGCAAACGTGAAGTCATGACTTCGATGCCCGATTCCCCCCACCAAAAAAAAAGAAAAAGAAAAAAGAAAAAAAAAAAAAGAAAAAAAGAACAAACTTGTGCAAGATTGTTCTGCAGTGGCTTTCTTCAGAATGGCCCACGATTCAAGGGGCAGGTGTCCCTGTGCAGGAAAATGGACCCACTAGGCATGGTCTCTCTATCCACGCTTCCTAAGCTCAAAGAGAGTCTGGCAGCCCTGACACACATTGAGGGCTCTGTCAGCTGGAGGGAGGCCGCCGGCACCAAGGAGCCTGCGCAGCGGGTTCCTCTGCCACGAGGTTTTCACCCTGCCGGACTCTGCGGCTGGACACACATCCTAATGTTGGTCACCCCTGGGGGCGGTGGGCTGGGAACCGCTGGGACCGGATGGAGGGAGCTTCCTGCCGTGGTGACTGTGGCCCATGGAGGGCTACTGAGGACTGAACCCAGGGCTTCGCGCTGAGCTGCACCCCAGCCCTTTTTATCGTGTTTAATCTGGAGATCTAGGTCTTCCTAAGTTGCCCAGGCCGAGCTTCAACATGTGATCCTCCTGCCTCAGCCTCTTAGGGTGCTGGACTTATACTCCAGAGCCCCAGAAAGAAATGGTGGGAGCAGCCGTTTCCGGCTTCCTCTCGCACGTGTGCGGCCACATTTCTGCTCCATGAATGTCGGTCCTTCCCCTTGTCCCCTCAGCTGGCTTCCAGATTAGTGACTTTAACAAAACCTTTCATGAGGCTCTGGATTTATATGTGAGAACTGTGATTCCACTTTTTAAAAAGTTATCCTTCAACACAGCTTGGCGCCCACTTGGTGGTGATGCGAATTTCTTTTTTTTTTTTCCTCTTTTTTTCTTTTCTCTTTTTTGATGCAGATTCGCTTGGCCTTAATTGTCAGATTTGTTGTATTTCTCTCTTTCCCTCATTTTACTAATTTTCCATCCATGCAGCCTCTGCCTCTCCACTGTCACCAGGGAGGGGGAAACTGAGGGCATTGGCCGCAGAGAACTCTTTTGTTTGTTTGTTTGTTTTGCTTTGAGACAGGGTCTGACTATGCAGCCCAGGCTGGCCTTAAACTTGAGGTGCTCCTCCTGCCTCAGCCTCCCGGTGCTGGGGGTATAGGCCTGAGCCTCCGCTCCAGTTTTCTTTGGCTTTTTTATTCTCCTGCCAGGGTCTTTTGTGGTGAGCCCTAGTCTGAGTGCTTCTGTGTTAGTGCGAACAAAAAGGACAGTGTCCTCTCTGGCCCTGGCAGGGCCTAGGGATTCCCTGAGGCCTCCGCAGTTTGGGGGCTGAGCAGAGCCTGCAGCCCAAGCCCCGGGCCTCTCCTGGTGTGGCCTCTTGTGTGGGGCTGATGACCTTACGACTCTAACAGTGGAGGGGACACAAGAATGAAGGTGCTTTGGCCACAGGCACCAGCTCCCCATGGGGCACAGCCACCTCATAAGACAGGCACCCAGCGGGCGATTCTCCAGACACTGAGGACACCTGAGGGGTCCACACTTCCTTCTGCAAGGGTCTCCCAAGGCCTTGGGCTGGGCATGGTGGGCCGGCACCCCCAGACGCCAAGGGCAGAGGCTGGTGATGCCATGGCAAAGCCGCCTGGCCTTGAGAGTCACCTCAGGTGACCTGGAGGGCAGCTTGGCCTGGAGGCCCTCCCGGGAGCCTGCAGGGGAGAGCAGCTGAGTGGACCCGGGTGACTTGGCAAGAAAAACAACCATCCCGTGCCGCCCAGGAAGGCTTGGGCTCCGCTCTGTCTGTGTGGGACGCATGGGTGGCAGGCAGCATGCCCATTCGCCCACTACGGCTGCTGCCAGGGACCTGCTGGGGGCTCCCAGCAGTGATTCATTCCAGTGCCTGGAGCTGGGGCATCCAAATCCCTCGGCCAGTAACCACGGGCATCAGGATCCCTTGAGGGAGAGAAGGAAGCAAACAGCTCACGGTCCCAAGGGTGGGAATTACCCCAGTACCTGTTCTATAAATTTCTCCTGAGTTTGGAAGTTTAGGGGTCGCATTGCACTGTGGGGAGCCAAGCTGGGCCAAGGCAGAGGCCAGGGACTGTGGTCTGCGTTTCCACACAGCAACCTGGGGACCTGCTGTCCAGGGGTCCGGGGGGAAGTGTGATGGACTCAGTGAGGAGCTGCCCTGCAGTGGGGCCGAGGACCGTCAGGCTGCTCGGCCACCACAGGCCAGCACAGCGGGGACCGACTTCCTGCAGGTCCCTGAAGACTGACATCGTGCTGGGGAAGACGGCTGCTTTGGACTCGGGAGACCCCAAAAGAACACTGGGGACCTTCCAGACTGAGTGTGTCCTAATGGAGCAGGGAGGGAGCCAGGAAATTGGGTGCGAAGGCAGGCGTCCCTCTACAGAGCCTCTGTTTTGTGACAGGTGCCACCTGGGTGCTGGGACTTTGCCATATCAGATGTGAGATCAGGAGTGGAAGGAAATTTCCTTAAAGACAACTGCAATAGCAAATGATCTTCCTGCAGTCATTTCAAAAGCACCTCTGCGGCACTTCTAGGTTTCGAAGTAGAGGCAGTATTTGCTCCAGATTTTACACTGGAAACGTCTTCATCAGTCTTGGATGGAGGGCTGTCTGGCTGCCCGCTGTGGTCCCCTGACCTCCACAGGTAGCCCAGAGGGCTGGATCTACCGGTTGCCTGTGGTCGAGGGAGGCTGAAAGCTCTGGTAAGAAGAGGCCATGGGCCAGGCATGATGGTGCGCACCTGTAACTCCAGCACTCTGGGAGGCTGAGGCAGAAGGATCACAAATTCGAACACAGCTTGGGCAATTTAGCAACTTATCAAGACCCTGTCTCAAAAAAAAAATCATTTAAAAAAGAGCTCGAGAAATAGAACAAAGACCCTGTGTTTGATCCCCAGTAGCCCGCACCAAAACTACATGTTTGGGACAGATACGATTTCCTAAAATATTTCCGTTCCGTGGTTGGTTGAATCTGCACTCGGGACCTGTGGCCCCAGGTCCTGAGCTGTGTGAGGCTGTGTGATTCTCCCGGGCCCTTAAATCACCTCGCAGTCCCTTCCTCTTGGCACCTCTCTGCAGAAGTGGCAGGTGAAAACTGCCCAGGTAAGAGGAGGCCAGTGTCCCGGGCCAGCCCCGCCACAGACTCCCTGACCGAGTCCGGCATTCTGCCGGCCCCACCACAGCGCCTCTGCCACCGCCAGGCTGCAGAGCTCGCATAGACTGGCGCAGACTGCTTCTGTCCAGGAATGAGCTCTGTCCACAGCCGGCAGCCTGCACATCCTCAGCGCAGGCCGGGACTCAGCCAGGGAAATTGGCTGCAGAGAACAGCCCGAGAGCTTAGGAATCCTAGACACTCCGGCAGCCGTGGTCTGGATGGCCAACAAATAATTCTCAAAAATGTGCTGACCTCGGGCTGGTGTGATGGCAGCACCTCTAACCCTAGCACTCGGGAGGCTGAAGCAGGAGGGTCAGCCTGAGTTCCCAGCCGACCTAAACTACATAGTGAGATCCTATGTTTAAAAAAAAAAAGGGGAAACAAAGTGTTGATTGGCCGGGTGTGGTACACAGGTCTGTCATTCCAATACTCTAGGAGGCTGAGGCAGGAAGATTGAAAGTTTGAGCCCAGTCTGGGCAATCTAGTGACCTAGCACTGATTAACTGTGATGTATCGCAGTGTGAAGGCCCGGGGTTCAGTCTCCAGCCCCCTCCCCCGCCAAAAATCAACCACAACAAAAACCCCAAACCAGTTTAACAGGCAGCCTGTGTGGCCCAGTTTTCACGCACTTGCTTCCAATGACCAAGGCCTTCTGGGTTCCACCCCAGCACAGAGGAAAACAAATCCCCTGGTCTTCAAAGCGAGCTCCTTATTCACCAATTCTGCTTTGGCCTGCAGCTGCCTCTGGCAATCACCTTGAGGCATGAAGTCTCTGCGGCCCCACTTCCCTCCTCCGGTGTTTGGGTTCTTTCTGTGTGGGCGACGAGACTTCCGCCCAGGCCCGCACCTGCAGGGCCTGCAGCAGGGCTGCGAGTTTCTGTCCTGAGGCAGCTCGGTGCCCATTCGTGTGCATGTGCGTGCGTGCATAAGTAAATCATCAGCACCGTAGGGCAAGGCGGGGGTGCTTGCATCACCTAACGCCCTTCCTCTTTGAGTTTCTTTCTTCCCAGGGGCTGGAGATGCAACCTAGGGGCTCGCGTGTGCTGGCGGGCGCTGGCCACTGGGCTCCGACCCCAGCCCTGGCGATTTTCTTTGGGTTCCACTCAATCCTGACCGCTACACTAGTTGGCTCTCCCTGCGCCTAGGCAGATCTTGCCATGTCCCTTGGGTGGCCACACCTGCGTCTTCTCCCTGCCTCTGGACTTTAATTCCAGCCGGCCTCCTCCGCCCCAGCCCGAGTCTTGGCTGTCCAGGCTAGGGGAAGTCCCCCCACCAGTTAGCATTCTGGTACACACTCCTAGTGCCAGCTGCCAGGAGGCAGAAGAGTTGCTAAAAGTTCGAGGCCAGCCTGAACTACATACATAGCAAGACATTCTCAAAAAAAAGGAAAGAAAAAATGAATGAATTCTGGGGTCACAGAGCTTGCTCTTTTATTTTTAGTTTTGTGGGTTGGTTGTTTTTGTTTTCTGAAACAAGATCTTGATATGTAGTTCAGGCTGATCTTGAACTCATTATGTAGCCCAGGCTGGCCTTGAACTCCTAACAGTCTTCCTGCCTCAGTCTCCCAAGTGCTGGGATGACAGGCATGGGCCACCACACTCAGCCTTATTTTTACTTCTCTGGAAAAGTCTGTTTTGGAAACTCCTGCCTACCTCGGGTTGGGTGGGGTGGCCCGCCCCCGCCCGCCCCCGCCCCCGCCCTGGGGGGTGTGCATGGTGGAGACCCCACCTCAGAGAATGCTTAGTAGCTGCTTCTGCCACACAGTGATCCTGTAGTTTGTCCCTGAAGTGCCCCCAAGGGGACCCTGTTCTGCTACATACCCGCCTGGAGAGCAGCCTCACCCCACGGTTCTCACATTTGCTTCCCCTGGGATGCTGCATCTGCGCTGGTGCTCATGGAGAGAGACAGCTTCCTGCTCGCAGCGCACCTGTGCTTACCTTGCCTGCCCCCTGCCTGGGTTGGACTGGAACTCACAACCTGGGCAGGGGTCAGGCTACACCGCCAGCCCTGCTGACCGTAGTGGCACTTATCTCTGGTCTGCCACCAAGAGCTGTCTAACTCTTTCAAAGACTTTCTGTAATCCTAGCACTTTGGGAGGCTGGGGCAGGAGGATCACAAGTTCAAGCCCAGCATGGACCACTTAGTAGTGGCTTAACAAGTCCCTGTTCCAAAATAAATAATAGGTTGGTGCAAGGTCCCAGGTTCTGTATCCCTAGCACTGAAAGGAGGAAAAGGATGATAGGCAGTTATTCCAGCATGCGGCTCACCGAGGGACTGAGCGTTTACTCGCTGAACTATTACAGATAGCTGTGTCAGACAGGATATTATAGGCAGTCAGATAGGACTGGGCCCTGGAAGGAGCCAGTGCAGAAGACCAGATACCTTGCAACCTTCTGCTGAGGCCAGATCTCAAGACAAAAGACAAAACCAATGCATCCACACCCTAATGATAAACATGGGGGGTTAATATTCTAAATAGGTTTCCATCACCTTGAGGAAGCCACTAGAAGCCACTGACCCAACCCCCTACAGGCAAAGGCCCTGTTCTGGCTTGCTATGTGACTCGCTTCCCCATTGGATCTTGATTTAATCAGTCTTTCCTGAGCAGCTATACTCGTGATCTTATTGGTTGACCCTAGTTCTGCCCCACCTCATGCCTGCTTTGTGAGTTACCCTGTTCTCCCCACCTTGGACCCACCTCACCTCTGTAGTTTTGCTCTATGAAATCCCTAGAGAAGACAGTGTCTTTGGCAACCGACTTGGGATCCCTTTGTCTCTCTATACAAAACCTTTCTTCTTCTCAATAAATATATTCTGCTCTTAACTGCTGTTATTCCTAAAATTCATTCTCCAGTTTTAGAGAGCACAAACTCCTACCAGACATCTGGTCCGCTGGGAGTTTCTTTCCCCTATATCAGAAGGATCGTGTGAGATACCAAAGGTGTGGGTTGTGGCCTGGGGTAGCCTCTCTGATTATAGTTGGAATCTGGGTACTGGACCAGTCTTCAGAGCCTGCCAAACTCAGCCCAGAAGGAAGGGCTGTGGACATGAGGCCCCAGGCAGAAACCCAGACCCACAGCTCGGCAGCTTGGGTGAGCTGGAACAGGGCTGACCCAGGCGCGGCCCCTCTGAACCCCTCTGAACCCCGTCCCGTGGGACACACCCAGCACGGACTCCACCCCAGTGCTGATGTCAGCCTGCACTACAGGCGCTTACCTGATAGGGATCGTCCGGCTGTCACCTGGGCCGCAACGAACGAGGTCATGGTGCCATTCCCAAGACTCACCAGGACTACTGGCCCCAGGCTGCCTGGAGGATGTGGACCTGGGCGAGGAGCCAGAGCCCGGGCTGGGGCCGGGTGACTTGGATGGCTCAGCCGGCTGTGTGTCACCTTTGCTTCTCTCCTGGCAGGTTCTTGCTCTCTGAGGCAATGACCAAGCTGTGTCCTGGGGCCCCGAGACCTCTGGGAGTGGGCAATGGCAAAGGAGGGAGGACAGGGCCGGGTGGCAGGCGGGCAAGATCCAGGCTCTGTGCCTTCCTGCTGGCTGTGGCCCGTGGATGTTGCCTAGTGTCCCCAGGTCTTGGTCCCACCTCTGCATCCTGAGTGGCATGGGGACAGTTGTCACCTCATGGGATGGGGCCTTAATGGTTGGAAGTAGCATCACCATCACAGCCTCTCTGGGTGCAGCTGGCACAGGCTCTGGCCATCGTCACAGTGGCTGCCGTCCCAGGAGGGATCTGCTCTGGTGCCTGAGAGGATGGGGCTGAGTTTGGCTCTGTGTAATGCTCAGTGCCGGGCTCTGTGTCAGGGCAGGGGATAAGGCCGGTGTAGTCACGCTTGCACATCTCTTCTCAGACAGGGCCTGGCTGTGCTGGCCAGGTTGCCCTTGAATTTTTAACCTTCCTCTCTCAGCCTCCAGAGCGCCTGGGATTATGGCAGAGGCTACCACACCTGGCTATGCATTTTGTTCATTTCAGAGCTGGGATTGATCTCAGGCCTTTCACTGAGCTACAGTCTCAGCCCTTTTATCTTTTTTAGTTTGAGTCAGTGTCTCTAAACTACTAACTCACAAGGCAGGGTTTGAATTTTTGGTGCTCCCGCTCAGCTTCCCAGGATGCTGGGATTACAGTTGGCAAACACCCCACCTGGCAGGAATAATTTAGTGGCACAGATAAATTCTGAGAGAATCACTCTTAGATGAATGCCTCACTGTGGAATATCCTGGGTACCACACATGCGTGTCTTGAGTGTGCATGTGTGAACATCGCAGCTTATTACTCTTTGGGCCATGTGAACAAAGCAACATGAGATTAAATCAAAAACCCAGAAAGTGATGCAATCAGGAGCCTGGTAAACACAGGTGTCGGCGGCTGCCTCTGGGACCCAGCTTCATCCTAAGTGTGGGAGGTTGCTCTGAAACTACAGCCACCAGGTGTGGCACAGGCTAGAGTGCTTGCCTAGCCTGTGGGAGGGGCCCTTTGTTCCCTAGCACAAACAGCAAGCAAAAAGACACCCCCCCAAAATAGAGTAGTATGGTCAGTACATAAACCAGTAGCGTATTTGGTTTACATACTGAACATAATTGTTTCTTTAATTGTCTTTTCTGTTTTAGTTTTTGTTGAAGCTATGAGGTAAGAGCCTAAGTTCACATCTTCATGTGCAAGCATCCTGTTAGCTCGGTACCATTTGTCTGTAAGACTGCTCTTCTCCTGTGAACTTGTCTGGCCCCTTTGTCAAAAATCCCTGACAAAACTGAGCATAAGCCCAGGAGTTCATTTCTGGAGTATTAATTCTGTCCTACTGTTCTGTATGTCTGTCATGATGTGCTACATGCCTTGTTCTGTCTGTCACACCACACCGCCTTGAGTCTGTTGGTTTATAGTAACTTTAGAAACTGAGAGGTGTAAATCAATGAACTACATTCTTGACTTGAAAATTGTCTTGGTCTTCTAGGTCATTTGTATTTCCAAGAAATTTATCGACTTCTGAATAATGTCTGTGGGAGTTTTGCGAGGGGTTACATTAAATTTATAGATCAATTTGGGCACAATTGTAATCAACAATTTTGGATTTTTGAGTTTATTAATATAGACTATCTGTCCATAATTTTCTTTAGTTTTACCAATATTATTAATGTCTCGCATTTCCACACCATAGCGGAGTCTGCTTCATGGGAAGGCGTATTTTCTCTGCTGGTTGAGGCTCTTTTTGCTCAGCGTGGTGGAGCTTGCTTCACGGGAAGGGCCCTGCGTAACTGTAAGTTACACTATGGCCCAACTGGCAGAGCTGTACATTGGTGCACAGAGTTCCCACGGACACACACGTCATTGGTTGTGCTTGAGTAATGGGAATTAGTGGAATAGGAGTCAGGATTTCTACGAGGCAGTAAGCACAGCGGCCCCAAAATGGAGCTGGGGCCCAAAACGGAGTCCACCGGATCATGACCTCAGGGACCTTGTAGAAACACCGGCCA
This sequence comes from Hydrochoerus hydrochaeris, assembly GCA_004027455.1. Taxonomy (NCBI): domain Eukaryota; kingdom Metazoa; phylum Chordata; class Mammalia; order Rodentia; family Hydrochaeridae; genus Hydrochoerus; species Hydrochoerus hydrochaeris. The sequence continues at coordinate 284,130 of PVLA01001868.1, forward strand.
GGAGTCATGCGCTGCCGTGGGCCTCCCCCAACCATGATCAGCCTGGCGCACAGGTCTGCGTAGACACTGCGTGAACTGTGCATAGACTGGACCCAAAAAAGTCTGCAGTCTCCTACGGGGTGGAGACTATATTAGTCCACAAGACCTGAGCTCCCTTCCAGGACCTTTAAAGACCCCTAGACAAAGAAATGTCCCGGGTGTCCCACTCAGGACCCCTCCTGGCTAGCGGGGGCCCTACCTACTTCCCTGTGTTTAGATCTTTTCCTTGTTTGCCTTGGTAGCTGGTAAACACATTGACTTGCATCCAACCTCCTCTGTCCGTAGTTTCCTTCTTTGTCACTGTAGAACACAACCCTGGTGTCCCCGTAACACTAGGATGTCGCCATGGCTGACCTGTCCCTTGGAAGTGATAGGAAGGCCCATAACCCCATCAGATCATCGTGGCAGAAAGCACGGATCTGAGCATCTGCCATGCACCGCGGCACACACTGCGGCCACACGCTGCCTGAGGGGCAGAGCACAGCTTTCTGCATCATTAATTTGTTATGGACTTTCAGAGTCTGGATGCTTTTGACCTTGGAGGCGCCTCCAACCTTCCTGCAGGTCAGTAGCGCGCTGCGAGTCTGGGATGCTGGGGACACAGGCTGGCGGGTCTCTGGGGCTGAGGGGCCCCAGCTCCGGCACCACCTCCGGGCTGGGGTAAAAGGCAGCCACTCAGTGGAGCTGCCTCTTTGTAAGGCGCCACCGCTGGCTGCTCCCTTGGCCCTTCAACCCCTGCATTTCCTTAGGTGGAGCTGGGTCTGGTCCTTGGCACCCTTCCTTCCCCAGGGCCTGCAGTCGCTGTCTGCCAGGCAAGGCTGCCAGCTGCCAAGACAGGTGCCAAGTGGTCCAGGCCACTGCCTCATGGTCAGGCTACATCTCCAGAGCTCTCTGCTCCTAAACAGACCAGCCCTGGCGCCCTGGGAGCACAGGGAATGGGGGGCAGGGGTCCCCACCAAAGCCTGGGCTGCTTCCTGGGAAGCAAGGGGCTCAGCGTTAGGAAGGCTGGGTCCATCCCGAATGTCCCATGGTCAGGAATGGTCAGCGCCACCCTGTCCTGTGCATCCCCTGCCTGTGCTATGAGGAAGGAGAAAGTCAGGTTCCAGAGGACGTCCTTGGTGGGCTGTGGCCAATCTGATGGAGCCAAGGTCTGGTCCTGAATATTTCATGAATTTCTAATAGCCTGATGGTGGTGTGAGCGGCAAACATGCCAAGATCCATCTCCTGCTCTTTCCCAGAACACTCCGTGCTCCGAGCCCGGGGTGGATCATCTTTCCCCAGGTCCCTGAAGCAAATGCGTATCTCCGGGTGCAAAGTGAAAAGGGCTTTGGAATTTTCAAAGGTGGAGCACAACACAGTCATCCATCTGTTATGCTGCCCTAATCTTATCTTTAAAAATTTTTTTTCTATTTTTTCTGGTACTGGGGATTGAACCCAGCACCTTCATGCTGAGCTAAACCTCAAGCCCCTTCCCACTGGCTTTTAATTTTTTTTTTTTCTGGAGCAGATCTTGCTAAATTGCTCAGTTGCCCAGGCCAGGCTCAAAAATTCAGTCCCCCTCTCTCAGCCCCCCAGAATGTGGGTGTCACAGGTGTGAGTCGCCCCACGTGGCTGGGACTTGCTCTGGTGGGAAGAGCTTCCCCTGTCGCCTCTCAGGGTCACACTTAGAAGCGCTGTATCCCCTCCTTGCTCTTCAGAAGGCAGCCCTCCTCCCCAAGCTGTTGAGAAGCTGTTGATCGGATCCGAGTGGTGGGAAGGCAGCCCGGTCTTCTGAGCCAGTGTCCCTCATGTGGCCTCCCGCATAGGGTGCTGGCGGAAGTGCTGCTACTCTGGGGGTCGGAGGGCAGAGAGAGGCCCTGTGCGTCTTGGTGCCCTCTCAGACCAGATCCCGGCTCTGCAGTGGGCATCTTTCTGTCCTCTCCCCCCAGTACTGGGTATTGAACCCAGGGCCTTTGCATGGAGCTATATCCCCAAGACCCTTTTTTATTTTATTATTATTATTAATCTTGAAACTCGGCCACATTTGTTTTCCTGTCCCAGAAACTGCTGGGCAGAGAGGAGACAAAGCTGCTCCCCGCAGAAGCCCCCTTGGGTCTACAAAACATTATTACTATTTTTGGTTTCTTGTGACCAGGGTTTCACCATATAGTTCAGGCTGGCCTCACGGTGGGGCCCAGGGTAGCCTTGAATTCTCCTGCCTCGGCCTCCTGAGTGTTAGAATTACAAATGTACACCATCCTCCCCAGCCTTTTTTTTTTTTTTGACAATATCTTCTTAAATTGTTCAGGTGGACCTCAAACTTGTGATCATCCTGCCTCAGCCTCCTGGGAGGTGTGTGCCACCGCACCTGGCTCCTTCTGTTTTTGAAGAGTTGCTGCAGATACATTTCTCTAATACAAGCAAAGCAGCTGGGGCAGGGGCTGTGCCGAGCACAGGGGAGACTGTGAGGAGGCGGCCAGGGCCGCGATGTGGAGTGACCCTGGCTACACCCACCCGAGATCCGCGGAGCAGCTCGGCGCGCTGTCACGCGGGAAGGGGTGCCGTGCTGAGTGCTCCTGCTTTTCAAGTATGCGCTGAGGTGCAAAGGACAGGTGTGGCGCTGTCCTTAGGGGTGGCCCAGGGCAGCTGGCCTGGCCCGTCCTGTCTCGGCAGCGGCCTCCGCCGCCTTCTCTCCCTTCTCTGCCTCCTTCCTCTCTTCCTGTGCGTTTTCGTCTTTACCCGTCTGTTTGCGGCCCGCCTTGCTCGTGGGGAATTGGTGCGTGGGCAGAATGCGTGTGAATTCTTAATTCTTTCTTTCAAATCCTCTTCCCCTTGCCCCCTTTCCTCTCCCTCCATCTCTGGGGCCTCTGCCCCTCTGCAAATGATCTAGGTGCTTTTTCCTATTATCTACCTATTGTTTTGCTCTTCAGTTATACTTTGGATTTTTCACCTGAGAGAAACTGTGCTCTATGTAAACTTGCAGGTCTGATTTATTTCCCTTCTCATTATGCGCTCAAGGGGCTTCATTTTCCCACAGGTGACCCACGTGGAACATCATCCTGGTATTGTGAATGGTGCTGCTGTAGACATGGGTAGGCCCGGGTCCCTGTAAGGTGATACTCTAGTTGGGCGCAGCTAGTTGGGTGGGGTGCAAGGTTCTAGCTCTGGTTTTTGAGGAAACACCATGCTGCTTTCTGCAGTGGTTGTATGAGCTCACATTCTCTGCAGTTTGACTCCTTCCTCACTCCCAACCTTGACCGTATTTTGTTATAACCTGATTTCTGGGTCATGACCATTATTTCTAGAGATAGATAAAAATCTCAGTTTTGTTTTAATGTACATTTCTCCAGTGGCCAGTGAGGCTGAATATTTTTCCTTAGATTTGCTAGCCATATTTTCTTCTGAGAAGTGTCTATTCATTTTGTTTGTTTTTAAATTGAGTCTTTCTTTGGATGTCTAATTTTTTAATTTATCTATTTATTCTACATATCAGTCCTCTAAGGAACAGCAGGGAAAAATTATTTCCCTCTCTGTGGGTTGTCTCTTCATTCTGTTGGTTGTTTCCTTTGCTCTGTAGGACTTTTAAATTTGGTGCAATGCATTTGTTGATTCTTGGTATTACTTCTTGTGCCACTGGCTTTCTGTTCAGAAAGTCCTGCCTACATCTTCTGTTTACCCATTTTACTATTTAGATCTTTGTCCTGGTTTGGTTTTAGTTTAGCACATGGTGAGGAAGAAGGGCCCAGATTCAGTCTTCTGCATGTGGATGGTCAGTTTCCCCAGCATCATTTGCTAAAGAGCCCGTCTTTTCTCCACTGTGAGTTTTTGGGCCCTTTGTCAGAGATCAGGTGGCTGCATGTACCTGGGGTGGTTTCTGCACTTGGTGTTCTGTTCCAGTGATCCCCAAGGTTTTCCCCCAGAATACCATGCTGGTCTTATCACTGTAGCTTTGTAACATAATTTGAAGCCTGGGATGGTGATGCCTCCTGCCTTGCTCTTGTTGGTCAAGACTGATTTGGCTCTTCTGAGTCTCTTCCATTTCCATATGGATTTTAGGATTGCCTTCTCTAGTGTTATGAGGAATGCTGTTGATATTTTGATTGGAACTGCATTAAACCTGTACATCAGTTTTGGAAGTATGCCCATTTCGACAACATAGGTTCTGCCTATCCAGGAGCAGGGGACATCTGTCTATTTTCTGATGTCCTCGTCCATCTCCTTTTTGTGGTACTGTAGTATTTGTCATAGTGGTCTTTCATGTCACTGGTTAGGTTAATCCTGAGTATTTTATTTTTCTTGATGCTATTGTTCAAGGTATTGTTTTCCTAGCAGGAACACTATTGATTTTTGTGTGTTGACTTTGTATCCTGCTACACTATTGAATTTGATTATTAATTCTAGGAGTCTTTTGGTGGATATTTTTGGATCTTCTATGGAGAGGATCATGACATCTGCAAATAACACTTTGACTTCTTCCTTCCTGTATGGATCACTTTGATTTCTGTTTCTTACCTAATTGCTCCTGCTAATGCTCTGAGGACTGCATGACAGCAGTGGTGACAGTGGATATCCTTGTTCCTGATTTCAGCAGCTTCTTGCCATTTAACGTGATGCTGGCCATGGGTGTGTCATAAATGGCATTTATCAGATTAAGATTTTTTGGATACCAAGGATCGAACTCATGACCTCGTGCTTGCCAGGCAGGCGTTTATGCCACTGAGCTAAATCCCCAGCCTGATAAGATCTTTCTGTATCTACTTTCCTCAGGTGTTTTAAATGAGTTAAGTTTATGGTACATTTTAGATTGCATATAATTATTACATTCATTATAAGGAATTGGGACCTGTACATGTTATAACTGGATTCTCTGGTTCCCCATTCCCCTACCCTCCCTTCAACCTTTCTTCCCTTCTCTGTTTGTAAAAGTTTTGTTTTCATTCTGTCCTTTTCTCATCACTTTTTTCTTTCTCTTCCTTGCTTTCCCCTTCCCCCTTCTCTAGTTCTCCTTTCTATTTGAACATTTTCTTCCTGTTTCACAACATCTGTTAAACATTTTGGTTCTTATTTACACTCTCTGTTTCTCACACCAGAGAAACCATGTGGCTCCAATTTCTTTCACTTAAGAGTGTGGCCTGAAGATGTAGCCACTTAGCTAGAAATGTCTCCAGCTTATCCTTTTTTTTTTTTTTTTTTTTAAATTTTGTCTTTTGAGACAGGGTTTCACCATGCAGTTCAGGCTGGCCTCAAACTCACAGCAATCCTCCTGCCTCAGCCTCCTGTGTGCTGGGATTACAGGCATGCACCACCATGCCCAGTGTTCCAGTTTATCATTCTTGATGGTGAGCTTTTTCTTTTAAATCATGAACAGATGTTGGATTTTACCATGGCTGCTTCTGCATCCCGTGAGATCGTGGGATTTTTGTGCAGGCTTCTGTGTGGATGGTGGGTTGTACTTCCCAATTTGTGTGTCATTCTCCCTCCCGTCCCATCTTCCCCAGATGGTTTCTGTTCTCGGGTAGAGACAGGAGTCTGGAGATCGCCACCACACTGCCCCTGACCCTGCCATGTGGGTGCTGGCACTTAGTGTCTGACTCTTTTCCTGACAGCCTATGATTGTCAGATGTATGACAACTGTGTGTTGACTTTTTATTTCATGGTGCTGGGGACCAAACTTGGGGCTCCGTGCAAGCGAGGCACACCCTGTCACTCTGCCACCCAGCTACGCCCACAGCCCTTCTCACTTCCTTTTGTTTTTGCTGTGTGCTTCATTTTCTGTTCTACTTGTCCACCTTGGGCTGGTACTGATTGGGCCCAAGAGGGTCTTCACTGTGCATCTCATCTCCTTTCCTGATCTTAGTAGCATATCTACTGCTGAGCCACGAATTAGCCCAAACCTAGTACCCTAAAACCACAAACGCCTGTGACCTTAGATCCTAAGGGCCTGGGCTCTGGATGCTTCTGGGGGTCCCTGCCTCAGGGTCCCCCCCAAGGCCATGCTCATGATGTTGCCCGAGGCACATCAAGTCTGATCCCAAGGCACAGCCAGAAGGAATCCACTGCCGGACTAGCAGCTGCTGGCAGCACCCAGCTCCCCAGGAGCTCTGGCTGGGCCCAGGGCCTCACTTCCACAGTGGCCTGGGATAGGAGCTGCCAGCCACCTGCACCATGGCCTCACCCGCGTGGCAACCTACTGCGTGAGTGCCGGTCACTAGGGAGCCACTGAGGTGTCAGCAGAGACGCCTGTGTCACGGGGACACCGGGAGAGGCTCCTCGGATGGCCATACCGTTCACTAGTCATGAGGCACAGTGGGTCTCTGCTGCTCTCTTTGCCCACTGCGGTGGCCTCGGGCAAACCTGTGTCCCCGAGAGTGCGTATGAACTGGCCCCAGATGTCCCTACTTGCAGTATAAGATAGATGTGTCTGACTTCTGGGCCCCATTCAGTTACCTGTAAGGCTAGAAATTCCATCTCTTTCATGGATTCCTTCTCAAAATTTGGAATTTGCATATGTTGTCATTTCACTTATGTATGTCATTAAAAACTTTTTTTTTTTTTTTGGAGACATGTAGTTCAAGCTGGCCTTGAGCTCTATGTAGCCCAGCCTGGCTTTGAACTCAGGGCAATCTTCCTCCCTCAGTTTCCCAAGTGCTAGGATTACAGGAGCTCCATCTCCTGTGTAGGTTAGCAATACATTTTATTTTCCCAGAACTTGTCAATGTCTAACCCTGGCACAGACAAGATTGCAACTTTCTTTTTAATTTTTTTTTTTTTTTTTTTGGTACTGGGGATCAAAATCACAACTTCATACTTGCCAGGCAGGCGCTTAAGCCACTGAGTTAAATCTCCGGCAAGATTGCAACTTTTATAATACATTTACAGTAAATCCTCAAGAAATACTGTCTTTGTTTTGAGGTCTTGCTGCTGTTAGATGGTACTGAGAGCAAACCCACAGGGCTTCTTGCATGATAAGATTGGGTGTCTGTCTTGGGTACTCTTCTCTTCTTGCTGGGACAAAATACCCAACATCCAAAATTAAGGAAGGAAAGGTATATTTAGCTCACAGTTTGTGGAAGTTTTAGTCCATAATCAGCTAGCTCCAAGGCAAAGTGGTGTGGCACAGGGGCAACACTTCAAGGTGGCAGAAGACAGCAAAATCGGCCAGAAAAAAAGTAGGGGGAGTAGAACTTTTCCTTCTGGTGTATTGTAAGCAGGCTACCTGCTCTGGGGCAGGTGTAGCACATCATCTGTGCACCCTCCTCTTGCACAGGATGAGGATGTTTACAGTGTGAGGACTCTGGCTCCCTGCTGAGTCAGTTAACTTAAAACTTCTCAAGTTGACACAATGAACAACATCCTAGGGGAACAACAACTCCTACATGCCAGGATATGGAACTACTGCATTAGTTAAGCTTCTAAACTTGTCAAGTTGATATAATGTATCAACCATTACAGAGCTCCATTGAGCTACACCTCCAAGCTTTACACAGGTGTTAAATGAATGAGTAAATGAATGAGTTCATGATGATCCAATGTTTTCACTAGACTTGCTGTGGGCAGGCGGCAGGAAGTAGGAGTCATGGTCACCAATGACTCAGCAGCGCTGGAGGGAAATCCTGAATGGTGTTGAGCCAGCGGTGCCTCTACTTGTCCGTGCTGGTAACTTCCAGTAGATCTCATGGATTTTAGAGGCAGCTTGTGCACTGCTTCCTTACTTTCCTGCTGAGCCTCTCACCTGAGCCTCTGTCCATCAAGGCACTCTGGGAAACTGTAGGAGCTGGGGATGTGGCTCTGTGACAGGGCATTTGCCCGGCATGCACGGGGCTCTGGGTTTGGTCTCCAGCACTGCAGAGAAAGGGAGGAGAGAAAAGGGAAGGGAGGGGAGGGGAGGGGAGGAAGAGCTCTTGATCCCCTTCTCGTTTTGGAGGGAAGAGGAGAGGGTGAGGGAAAAGCGATAAAAAAGAATTAAGCTGTGTTAGGCACCTGCACCAGCTCTGCACAAGGACCATGATCATTATGCAACGCAACATATACTATAAACAAAATAAAGCCTGAAGGAAGAAAAGAAGAGGATGTGAAAACAAACGGACTGTTCTGAGTTCTTAGGAATCGCAGTTCAGGAAACACAGCTTCAGAAATCTCAGTCGGCCCCAGTCCATGACCTTCCAGCTGCTTCTCACCCCATCCTGGTTCCTGTGTCTCTGATCGTTAACCTTTCTTTTTGTGTTTTTGGGACAGGGTCTTGCTATGCAGTTCAGCCTGGCCTTGAGCTCACTTTGTAGCCCCGGCTGGCCTCGAATTCACAGCAATCTTCCTGCCTCAGCCTCCTGAGTGCTGGGATTACAGGTGTGAGCCACCACGCCTGGCTTCTGACCTGTAACCTAACGGAGTCCCACAGGCCACTTCAGGATTTGTGGTTCGTGAGCCCTCAGCGGGGGCATCAGAGGCCATCTGTGTGCTGTGATCACAAGTCACAACTCCAGCGGCTGCTGACCACCGCAGCCTTCACTTACCGTCCTGGCTCCAAGGTCTGAGGAGACGCCTGTTCTTCCCTTCAGTGCTGAGCATGAACCGGGGCCTCAGTGTGGCTCGGCGCTGAGCTACACCCTCACAGCCCCGTGGTTTTAAAAAAGTTTAAAAATCCATGCAAGAATTTGTTATATAGCATTTTATGGTAAGGGGATACTTCAAAAAATATTAATTTACCTATATTAATATTTCAGACTGCCATGTTTCTATTGGATTTCCTGGAATCCAAGGGAAACAAATCTCTTCTGTCATATACATACTGACATATAAAATGAAAAATAAAATTGTGATTACAGAGCTATAAACAGAGTCAGATCTAGTCACAGAGTTACCTACGATGCACAGAACCTATCAGCCTTATAGAGTTAGTGTTCAGGTCTCCTTTTTATCCTGTCTAAAGTGTCAGGCAAACCGCCTTATAGCTTAATTTATGAAGATACTGTCGCAAAACATTACACTGTGAATAAAAGTATTCAAATATCTCAACCTGAGTGCACATAAATAGAAGTATTTTATGATTTTTTTTTTTTTGTACTAGGGATCAAAATCATGACCCTGTGCTTGCCAGGCAGGCACTTGTGCCTCTGGGCTACATCCCTGGCCCTGAATAATAAATAATTTTCACAGCTTATTTTGTGGCTTTTTGCAGTAAAGCAAGATTTGCAGGTATCCTTTATAAAATAAATTTACTGAACCATACAGAGTAAAGCTTTGGCTTACTTTGGTTTTCAATCTTTTTAATTGTGGTAGGTCCTCTTCCTGCCTTAGGAAAACACCCAAGCCGTCATGACCTATGACAGTAACTGAATGTTTACTCCATGGCACAAGCTCTTGTGGTGCCTTGAAGCAGTGGCCACTGTATAGTACATGGGCAGCTGGAGAAGAAACAATGAATTAGCCCGGGAGAGCGTGCACCGGAAGTCTCCCTGGAAAACATGAGTGTCTGCTTTACTAGTGGCCCTTATCCATGAAAGGTGCAAGGCGGAGAAAACAGCAGCTCAGCATTCACAGTTCCTTAATCAAGCGCTCATCCTGTATCCACGGGTTCCAGAAACCCTTGCCATGCCCCGACCCTCTGTTCTGTGTGGGACAGAAGTGGGGCTGGCACGAGAGCCTGCAGGAAGTGAGGGAGATAAACAGCAAAGAGGCAAATGCACAAATGTAAACCATGCACAAGGATGCCCGGTCTTCTGGGATTGAGCTGTGGTGCCACCCCGGCTGCCAGCTACCAGGAAATGAGTGCTCGAGGAGAAGGGCAGGAGCAGCACGTCCCCAGCCATGGGAACGTGGGGTGCGGTGACGGCCTGGGAGCAAAGGGAAGTGGACAGCGATGGGTTCTGAGTTGGTTTTCCAGGTAAAGTGCTCAGCATCTGCAGTAGATTACAGGGGAGTGTTAGTGTAGCTCAGTATGGACACCTTGGTTTTAAAACCCAGAGTTAGCCGGGAGGGGTGGTACATGCCTGTTAATTCCAGCACTCGGGAGGCTGAGACAGGAGGGTTGCCATGGATTCAAGGCCAGCCTGAGCCATTTAGGGAAACCTTGTTTCAAAAAACAAAACAAAACAAAACAAATCATAAGACCCCCATTTAATAACCCCAGTACTGGCGGGGCTGGGGAGAGGGTGAGTTTCAGGCATCCTGTGACAGCTTCAGCCGCCTTCTTTCTCTGCTGTTGCTGGCTGCCTGTCTCTCCCGGGTGGGGCTGGGAGGGTCCCTTGCTGGCCTGACTGTGGACTTCTCAGGGCGGAAAGGAGGTGGGCAGGGGAGCTGCTGAGCCCTGCACCTCGGACACAGCCTCTTGCACAGCCGAACCCCACTTGTCTCTGCAGACGTCCTGACTCGGATCTCTTGTCTCTGGTGTTGGCTTCCTCTCTAGGTCTTGTGACACCATGGTCACATGCGCTGATCCACTCTGGAGTTTGAGCCCTTGGTGGCTCAGCTCTCCAGCCACCTGAGATGCTGATGTGTGAGCCTCATGACGGGGGGGGGGGGAGCAGCTTCTCTACCACCTTCCACCCTGGCCCCGTGACTGTCACAGGAGAATCCTGGCTGCCGGCCTCCTCAGGAGGAAGTGGTGGCCGGCAGGTTCCCCCAGGCAGCCCTTCCAGAACAGTCACCGCAGTTGCTTAGTCCTTTGTGGCTGCAAAGCCTCTACCGATGCACTTCCTGTGGCCCACGGCAGCCCCACATGGGAAGCTCTGTCTTTGAGTGAGAGACGAGGGGCGGAGTGCGTTTGGAGAGGAGAACGGGTATTTATTATGCACCAAACCTACGTTCAGTGGGCTGCATGGTGTGCTAGGGCTCTGTAGGTGTTCGCTCCTTGTGAGCAGGTGGGATTCTCATGCCATTAAAAAAAAAATTGTTCTTTTTGTTTTTTGAGACAGGGTCTATGCCCTGCAGACCAGGCTTGAACTCGCTGTCCCAGTCTCCCTGCCTCAGTCTCCCGAGTGCTGGAGTTCCTATGCTTGGCTTCTCATGTCATTTTTTAACTTTATTTTACTATGTGGTTGTAGTATGTAATGATCACATTCATCCTGGGAACTTGGTGCAGATACGTAATACATTTTTCTTTAAAAGATGAGATAACTGAGGTTCCAAGAAATAAAACAAACTGCAGCAGTCTGCAGAAGGACAGGAACTGAAACTCAGCTCCTGGGTCTTCTGTCTAGAGCTTCGCACCGCCGCTCTGTGGCTGGGGTTTGCTGAGCAGTGCCTGCTCCAGCCCTGGCCTTCACGGCATCGTGGCCGAGCTGTCCCTTGGGAGGCCCTACATCTCAGTGGCTTGCATGCATGCAACACCCCACTGATCACATAGACCGGACTTTGGCACAAGGGAGGCAGGGATACCAGAGGTGAGGTCATTTCGGACCGTCTTGGATGAGGCATAACACTCCCCACTTCATGGGGCACTGCGGGGGTCAGAGTTGGTTGTTGAAAAACCCTCAATACAGAGACAGCATTTTCGGAGTGTTCCCCAGGGGCCAGAGTCTGACGACACAAGCTTTTTGGTTTCTCTGATTAAATTCGATTGACTTTTAGGGCAGGGGTGGAGCTCATATTCAGTACCTCAGGGATGCTAGGCAAGCCCTTTCCACTGAGCACGCTGCTCTGATTTTATCATAAAAATTAGACGCAAAGATTTTTTTTTTGCCACTGATCATGTGACCATGGGAAAGGATTCACATAAACACAGGTAGGATTTTGGCTTTGGGGTATTTGATGAATGCAGTTTAAAATTCTTTAGTGTGATGTTGGAACTTGGGGCGCTGGGAAAACAAGCAGCCAGCTGACACCCCTAAAATCAGGCTTACCGCTTTGGTAAGCGGCTGTGGGCCTGCTGGTGCTCGGACTAAGAATCCAGCATCGACCCTCCTTCCCCGTTAGCAAGTGGGAGCCAGAGATCTGAGCATCTCTTGTGAGGCTGACTTTATGCAATATGGCAAATAAGGGGGATTTCCTTCTACCATCTCTTTGAAGGCAAATATTTTTATCACTGTTTTGTTCAATTCTGATTAATGGTACTGCTCTATTCAATATTCTTTTTTTACAAGTTTGGCATTTCCTTTGATTTTGCTGTACCTGATTGAAAGAACAACTATTGTGAAGAAAATGAGATACACTATTGTATTATCATGTTATCCTGCTGTGAAGTTCTGTACCAATTTCACTACACTGTCTCAAATGACTTTGTTCCATCTTGTTCTGCTGTATTTTACTACCTTCAAAATAAATAAATAATAAATTAAAAAAATAAAAAAGTAAATAACAACAAAACAGATCAGTAAGTTACTGAGCAAGCTGAAACATGATATAACTAAACAGATAATGGACTTGGAAAGCAAAAGGAGGAAAAGAAAGCGCTCTAAAGGATATAACTGCATATATGTTTAAGTGTGTAGGATTAATAACCATGTTGCTAAGTTTTTGTTGGATCATTGAACAGAACTGTTTGCAGCCTCACTGTTTGAATGTCCACTTTGTATGCTTTAATTTTGTAACTTGAACAACTATATTTAAGACAATATGTAATTTATCAACTGGTGATCTCTTACTGTTCATTTTTTTGAAACTCTATATTGTTTCTACCCTTTTTTCTGTTTTGCTTTTTTTCTCTTTAAATAAAAAAAAAATTCTTTAGTGTTACCCAATACCCAGTCTAAGCGGGCCCCCAAATGACGTCCATTACAGGTTTCAACAGAACCAGGCCTTGGACCTGGCCCAAAGTGAGCCTTTGGCAGCACGGCAGGCCAAGCCTTCCGCAGCGCACCCGACTGCGGGGTCTGACTGCTTTCTGGGTGCCAGGCTAAACCTGCTCCCCATCCCTAATGGGCCTATCACCCAGGGGCAGATTGAGGTCTGCACAGCTCTAGGTGTGAGGCTAGGCGCGTCCTGGGCCGTCTCAGTCCCTTCCCTCGCCGCTGGCCTGCAGAGCCCAGCACCTCCTGCTAAGCCAGAGGGGCTTTGTGGCTGTGGTGTCAGCAGCTTCCCTCCTTGCGAGGCTGCCAACGCGAGGCAGAACTGCACGGCAGAGGACCTGGCGGAGAGCAGCTCAGGCATGCTGGTCAGGAAGCAGAGACAAGGGGCATAAACCCTTCCAGACCCCAGACCCCTCCCAGGGAGACCCCACCTCCTGACAGCCAGTCAGTCAGCTTTGAGGCCTGCATGCCAATCCCCTTGTATAAGCCCTGCCTGAGCGCCGGAGGCTTTGGGTGCCCTCTAGGTATAAAGCACAAAGCAGCTCATTTTTCCGCATGCCGACACCCCTAAAATCAGGCTGCTCCTCCCTGAGAGCTGTCGAACCCTGACGCCCCCCTGCATGGCTGTGCCTTGCTGCTTTAGGCCCGAAAGCGATGCGAGGCTCCTGGCACTGTGTGAATCTGCAGCCCCACCTGGCTGCGGTATGTTTTCTGTTTGTCTAGTTCCTTGCATTCACTGAAAGGATCCTTCACTATCCACAACCTGCTTCATGACTGCATTAAGGGGTGACCCTTGGTGGACTCAGTTAGTATAAGGGGAAATAGCAATTGCTCTTTTACTAATCCCTTATGTTTATGGATGTGCAGTTTCTGTTGGAAAAGCAGAATACTTTAAATGTGAATTCTTTTTAAGTCACTAAATTTTATTAAAATTTTTTTTAAAAACAATGTCTATTCTGTAATTCAGGCTGGCTTTGAGCTCATGTGTTTTGAGATAGGGTCTCCCTACAGTGACGAGGCTGGCCTTCAACTTGCTATGTAGCTTCGGCTGACCTCAAATTTGGGATTCTCCTGCCTCAGCCTCCCAAATTCTGGGATGATAGATGTGCACAGCATGTCCAGCTCAGTTCATTCATTGTCAGCGCTCTGTGTCCTTCTCCTAAGGGGCAGCCAGGCTATTTCTTCCTCCCTCCTCTTCTTTCTCTTCCTCTTTTACTGCTCTCAGTTCAACAGTAAAAACTTTTGCAGCTCCCAGGCTTCACATTTCTCCTGGGCAAAAGGAGAAGCAGAACCAGAAGCAGCAGCTTTTGCTGTGTCATAAGGCGGTGTCTCTCCCTGCTTGGTCTTGTCTCTTCTTTTTTTCTTGGCCTTGAACCCACTTATGCAGCCTAGACTGGTCTCGATTGTCCTGCCTTAGCCTCCTGAGTGCTGGGATTGCTTAGTGTTGACAAGCCCCCTCCTCTGTGACCACATCAGCTCCTGCCCCTCGCAGGTTGGTGAGGGTGTGCTCCTCACAGATCCTGAGACAGCTTCCACTGTTTCAGGTGATCCAAAGTCTCACATGTTCATAGGTGTGGCTGTGAAGGGCCGGCAGCATCCAGAGTGTGAATGTGGGTCACGGGTGCGTGGTGCTAAATTAGGGCACTGACTGGCTTAGCATGGTCCTGGGTGTGGGGAACAGGAAGCTCTCCCCCACCACATGTGGGTGGCACCACCCAAAAGTGGGTACCCTGAGTGGAAGTAAAGGGAGACAGGGAAGGCATGCTGGCCGCCTTCTGCCTGCCACGAACCATTTCTCCTCTTTGATTTTCCTCTGCCATGCCGACCTGCCTTGGATCCAGCTGACTGCAGACTGAGTCTTCTACAAACTGTGAGCTAAACACACCTTTTCTCCTTTAACTTGTGGGTGTCAGGTATTTTATTTCAGTACTGAGCAAAGTAACTAAGATAGTTACCAACACCACATTGTAGTAGAGATTCAAAAACAAACAGTGGTGGTCTGACTCCAGGGTCTTTGGACTGAGCTACATCTGGCCCTTTTTATTTGGTGACAGGATCTCTCTAAGTCACTGAGTTGTCTAAGCTGGGCTTGAACTTGCTATGCGCCTGCCTCAGCCTTCCAGAGAGCTGAGCATACAGTCATGTGCTACAGTGTCCGGCTTGCTTTGGTAGGTTCTGACCTATGTACATGCACTGTGACACTGTTACTATGGAGACATTGAACATACCACAACGCAGCCAGAATTCCTCCAGACCCCTTTGGACTCCTTTCCTCTCACCTCTCCCTCCAGGCTACCTCTGATCCTGCTCTCGCAACAGAGTTGTGTGCTTTTCTAGAATTTTATAGAAATGGGATTGTGTATTATGTTTTATGTGGCTTATCTGGAGATTCATCCAAATAGTTGCCTCTGGTACTATTTCTTTTTTTAATATTTTATTTTATTTTATTTTGGTTTTGTGACAGAAGGTCTCACTGTGCATTTCAGACACTGTGTAGCCCAGGCTGGCCTTGAACTCCTGGCCATCCTCTTGCCTTAGCCTCCCGAGTGCTGGTATTACAGGCATGCACTTCCTCCTTTCTTGAGTTGTAGACCATCGGAGGGATGGTCTACCATTTGTTTATCCAGTCATTTTGGGGTATTACAGAGAATGTCAACTAAAAATGAAACCCTGGGATCATATGTAGGCGAGTACTTAACTGTTAAAGAGACCATCAAACTGATTTTGAAGTGGTTGTAGCAGTTAACCTTTCTACCAGCAGTGTATGAGAGTTTTCCTAGTTCAGGATCCCCAGTGACTCTTGGTGTGGTCCAGCTTTTATGTATCATGACTAGAGCAAGTGTGTGGGAATTTCTCATTGTAGCTTTAGTTTTGGTAAAGTTTAGTTTCTGTATCAGTCAGCTTTTCATCACCTTACCCAACACCCACAATTTAAGGGGGGAGACGTTTGTTTGGCTCATAGTTTCAGAGGATTCAGTCCATGGGCAGCTGACCCCAAGGCAGGGACATCGTGGCAGAAAGGGGTGGCATTACAAAGCTGCTTAGTTCATGGTGGCCGCACAGCAGAGCAGGAGAACACAGCCAGAGGGGAAGGGGCCGGGGGCCAGACACAGTAGCAAGGCTGTGCCTCCATGAATTACAGGGCCGTACCCAGGGGGTGCTTTCCTCATGCCTGGGATGGCCCCCCAGCTAATGGAGCTCACCTGTCACACCTTCCCTGGTGATTAATGATGTGCAGCAACCTTTCTTGCCCTAACGTCTCATCCACAGATCTTATCTTGTCGGGTGTTTGTTCAGGCCTTTTGTCCACTTTTCTCCTGAGTAAAGGGGTCAGTCTACCCCCCGGAGCCTGTTCACGCTTGGGCTGCAAGACAAGAAACTTCCCAGAACTGTCCCAACTGCAAAAGTCAACCAGGCCCAGGAGGGCACTTGATGACCGGGTCACACTCTGCTGCTTGAACCTAGCTCACCTGCAGAGCCTTAGCCCCCCCCCCGCCAGAACAATATTTACCCCCCCCCCCGAGCCAAATGGCGGCTGTCCTGGTCCACAAGGCAGTCCGCCCCCGCCCAATAAAGCTTCTTTCTTGCGGCTGGATGTCTGGTCTGGCTTCGTGTCAGTTCCAGTGAGGGAACAGGAACAGGGTTTGCATAGGACCGTGGCCTCGGTCCAGTTTTCTTCTCATCCCTGCAGCTCACTGCCCTCATCTGGGTGGGAAATCTGGTACTGACCGAGTGTCCTCCTCGATGGCCACGCCAGCTTCTGCCTTCAAGGTCGGTGAGGCCAGCAGCTGGAAGTCCCCTGGCAGGGGGAGGTCAGGGAGGAGAAGAGGGAGGCAAGAGCTGAGCATCATGACCCTGAGGGGCCCACGCCGTGGGGAAGGTTGCTGAGGTCGAGCCCCATCTGTGCTCTGCTCCCGGTACCCAGGCTGCCAGGCTGGGCATCCTTCTAGTGTGTGACATAGAAGCCACAGGGGCATTTGGCTATGTGGTGACAACACAGAGATGAATCTCATCTTTAGACTGTGTCTGGGGAACACAGAGGTGACAGGTTGTGGCTTTGGGGGCCTCTGCTCCTCAGAGAGGCATTGGCTGAGAGGGTTTTGCTGAAAAGGATAAGGGCGATGCTGTTAACAATTCCGTGTGTGCACTGAGGAGATAACGACTTTTACAAATTTGAAAGTGTCTTCTTGTCTGCTATAATTTTTCCCTTTCAGCTGGGAGGGGCACATTTTTTAAACATTTATTTTTTAGCCGATACTCAAAATCATAAAAGTTGGTCATATTAGTGGGATAATGTGATGTTTTGATAAACATGCACACTGTGTAATGTTTAAATCAAGTTAACAGAATACAAAATAAACACACAAAAATCACTAGTGTTTCTATACATTGACAACAAACCCGCTGAGAAGGAAACTGGGAAACAGTCGTATTCATGATAACTTCAAAAAATTTAAATATTTAGGAATCATCCAATCAAGTGAAAAACCTTGCCATCAAGAACCACAGTACTCTGAAAAAGGAGATTGAAGAGGGCTCAGAAAACAAAGATGACAGCTGTCCATGGATACACAGAATCAGTGTTGCTCAAATGGCCACATAATTGAAACAGATTTAATGTAACCCTATTCAAACACCAGAAACCCAAACAAACAACAGATTGAAGAGACAACCTAAAGAACAGGGACAAATTTTTCCAGCTACTCCTTGGACAGAGGACTAATACCTGGAATATAGAAAGAACTAAAAAAAAAAAATTAAGGGTGCTCCCCAAAATAAAAGAGCAAATCAGAACACGGGCAACTGAAGTGAACTGATGCTTATCAGAAGACATACCAGTGACTAATAAGCACATGAAAAAATGTCACCATCTCTGGCCAGCAGAGAAAATGCAAATCAAACCATATCTTACTCAACAAAAAACTGCACTCTCCAGAACTCAGAAAAAAAATAACAAATATGCTGGTGAGGTAGCAGCCAAGAAGAACCACTTCTGCACTGCCGATGGGAGTGCAAACCAGTGCAACCGCTGTGGCTGTCAGTATGCGATTACTCAAAAACAAAGACCAGAAAGTTTGTTTGATCCAGGTATTCATTCCCCTTCTAGGTGTCCCCACTGACAAGAGTTAAAACACCCCTGTGACAGCGGACCTCACTTCCCGCCATCCTCGTGTTTACAGCAGCCTGGCCAAGCCCTGGAAGCGAAGTAAGACAAAAGATAAAGGCAGTGTGGTGCCTGTGTACGATGGAGCACTACTCAGCTCTAAGGGAGAGTAACTGAGTCACTTGCAGGGAAACACATGAGCCCTGAGTCCATCACACTAAGCGAAACACGAGCTTAGGCGTCGCGTGGTTTCTCTCGTGTGAGACACGCAAAGTACAAATAATGTAAAGGGCAAAACCTAAGACAGGTGAGAGGGAGCAGGGAGGCGGCGATGGAACAGGCGGCGGGGATCTAGGGACAGGGACAGGACGGGGCGAGGAGGGCGGGCGTTGGTGCCGGGCCAGTGACCGACAGGCGCCTGTGCGCGCATCCAGTCTGCAGAACCTGTCACCAGCTTGTATCGTGAAACATAAACAAAAACAATGAGGCTGATAACAAAATGCGTCCAGCCCGCGTCCCGTCTCCTCCAACGCGCCCTTCCCGCAGCGACAGCCCGGTGCTTCGCCCGCTCGGCTGCTGACGGCCAGCCAGGCTGCTGTCACCCGGTCCGCGTTTGACCCCGAGCCGCCGCAGCTGGAGGCGCCGGCGCAGCCCCGCTCACCGCCCCGGGTGCCGCCGCCTCCCGCCCTGTGCTGCCCCTGACGCGCTCGTGGGGACGCACCGGGGGGGGGCGGCGCGTGCCACCCCGGGGCCCCGCGGTCGCCTGAGGCCGCCTCACTCGGGCACCCGCGGGCCCCACGGCCTCAGCGTCCGGCGCCGGCGCCGCCAAGCGGCAGAGCCTAAGGACGGGACGGGACGGGACGGGGCGGGGGTTCGCCTGGGACCTGGGGCTCCCCGCTGGGCTCCTGCGGGGTGACAGGTGCATCTATATTCCTGCTCGCGTGGGAGCGGGGTTTGCGGACGCGGCCGGAAATTCCTGTCCGGAGCTGCCTTGGGAGCCTGCTCTCTGCTCCCAAGGCCGGTTCACAGGAGGAGCCCGGTTCGCACCCTCTGCGCGCACCCACCCGCGCCCGCACCCGCCTCTGCCAGCTCCCGCTGCTGACTGGTCCAGGGCATGTGGCCAAGAGACCTGAGATCCAGACTCAGCTGTGCCAAACGTGAGCACCCTGTCATCTGGGAAATGGGGTGGACGCAGGTCCTCACACGGAGACAGTCTCCTGGGCTCCAGCCCGGCTGCGGGTTAGACACGGAGGCTCAGGGGGCACAGTCCCGCCTCCACCCTCACTTCCAGCCTTAGCCCCGGCTCCTTCCTTCCCACCCCCACACCCTTCCCTTCCTCTCCCCGTGGATGGTGCCTGTGCCCCGCTCATCCTAGCAGAAACCCCACGAGTGCGCCTACAGAAGGGTGGCGGTGGCCCGATGACCTGAAGGCTCCCAATCTTAAGGATAATGTGTGCATCCCTCTGTGAAAACAGCTTACAGAAAAAGCAGCAACTACTCATCTCACTATCTTGATGGCTTCTATTTTTTTTTGTTTTGGAGACAGGGTCTTATTATGCAGTTCAAGCTGGTCTTGAACTCACTGTGTAGCCCAAGCTGGCCTTACCCACAGCACTTCTCCTGTCTCAGCCTCCCAAGTGCTGGGTTAGCAGGTGTGTGCTAGCACACCTGCCCTGATGACTAGTGTTTTTTTGTGGGGCAGTGTGTGGATATTGAGTCCAAAACCTTGTGCATACTAAGGAAGCCCCTTACCACTGACTTTCATACCCCACCCAGGCCACTGTTAATTTTAATTAAATCTCCCTCTGGACTTTAAGTTTATGGAAATATGTTTGTGCAGTTTACAGACAGGGCAGATAAGCTGACTTTTTTTTAGCATAAAAATGTTTCTCTTCTGCTGTTCCATGGGTTATGCCGTGAGGTCCTCCGAGGCCTCCTGTGGTCATAGGTGGGGCTTTTCAGAGGTGGCTGGACGGCTGGGTCTCAGGTGTGTGGCACTGGGAGTGATTCACGGTGCAATGCTGGGATGAAGGGTGAAGGTAACCCATCCCAAGGGCTTGTAACCTGGATAGAATAGGGACAGAGAGGGCTGCTGTTGTCATTTGCTGCTTTGCTGCCTTCTGCCTGCCATGGAATGCTTGTCCTCTGCCATGCCACCCTGCCTGCCTTGGTTATTTTTTTCTTGTTGCTGGGACAAAATATCTGACACCCAAAATGAAGGAAAGGAAGGTTTATTTAGCTGTTTGTGGTGGTTTCAGTCCATAATCAGCTGGCTCCAAGGCAGGGTGTCCTGGCACTGGGGCAGCGCTTCAAGGCAGCAGCCAGCAAAAGCAGCAGGACCAAAACAGTCGAGAACAAGCCTCTTTTCCTCCTTTATATTTTAAGCACCCCTCCCCTCCAGGCCTTGCCCTCCTCTTGCACAGATTGAGGATGTTTACAAAGTAAGAGTGCTGGCTCCCTGCTGAGTGTCTTCCTTAAATTTCTAAACTGCTCAAATTGACACAATGTACCAACCACAACCCTGCCTTGGAGCCAGCCCAGCCCACTATGGACTGAGACCCCTATAAACTGTTGGCTAAGTAAACCTTTCCTCCTCTAACTTGGAGTGTTGGTTATTTTGTCTCTGCGATAATAAATCAACCAACTCCTGGTGTCAGTTACTGAGCTTTGAGAAAGCAGGAAGGTGTGTGCCTCTTTCAAAGTCCAGCCACATCCCCGAGCTCTCTGGGGCTCCTACAGACAGCTGACATTAACTGCTGTCTCCTAGGGGTGTGTTTGATCAGACTTCTGTTTCTGTTTCAGTAAGTGACGTCTCCCTGTTGGTTTGTGCATCTGAATTCCCCAGTTGGTTGGAACACTTCCAGGCTGAGGATGTTGTCCAGATGCTGTTTGTATTCCTGAGTGTTAAAGAGACCATGTCCTAAGTCTTGTTAAAATGCCAGGAAAGACTGTGAGATTATTGCAAGAGAGGTCAAAACTACCCAGGGCTGAACTCCAAATACAACAAAGAAGGGAGAATTGGGTGGGCTGGTGCACACCTGTGGTCCCAGCACTTGGGAGGCTGAGGCAGGAGGATTGCTGGAGTACAAAGCCAATTTGGGCTACACAGTGAGGTCAAGGGCAGCTTGAACTGCAAGGCCAGACCCTGTCTCAAATAAACAAAGAGAAGGAGAATTTATAGCCTAGGGGGCGGGCAACAGTCAGGATCGAGACTGACTGGAAAGAGGCATCAAACTTCATGATGGAACTTTATTCATGTCATTGATTTTCACAGCACTTAGTATGCGGGTAAAATCAGAGAAACAATTCCCGACAAGCACCCTGAGAACACACTAGAGAGGGCAACTACCACCGTAGTTAGTTTCAAAACACAAAGCCCATGTAATCCCAGCACTTGGGAAGCTGAGGCAGGAGGATCTCAGAGAGTTCAAGGCCAGACTGAACCACAAAATGAGACCCTGTTTCAAAAAAATCTATAAATAAAACAAAAAGATCAAATATCTTGCCAGTTTTATGTTTGTGTTGTCCAACATTTAATGTTATAATAAAATATAAAAAGACAGTTGTGTGGTTTATATTATTTTACTTGTACCATTTCCTACATGGCCCAGGATGGCTCCTCTTTGTTCGGTGCAGCTCTGGTCAGCCCAGATGAGGACACCCACGTTAGGGGAGCCGCAGGGGTCCAGAGGCCCAGCTCCGAGGAGACTGGAACCCCTTCCCAGCCCATTCTGGTGCCCCGGGCCCTCGAAACTCCCGGCTGTGTGGCACGGAGCAGCGGGAGGGAGAGCAGACGGTGGACACGGAGGCGGTTTCCATGCACGTCCGAGGCTCAGAATGGAGGCGGTGGTAGGGAGAAAAGGGCGCGGGTCTTATGTAGGGGTCAGCACTTTCACTCTTGTTCTGTGCTCTGCAGAAATCTGGGGAGGAAGGGGGCAGGGGCTCCGCGTGCAGGGCAGGGCCATCAAAAGCCTAAGTGCAGTGACCAGGCACAGCGTCCCGTGGAAGGGGCATCTTCCCTGAGGACAGGAGCGTTGCGGGTCTCTGGAGAGGCACTTGAGGCAGAGGGTAAAGCCAGCGCAGGGGTCTTGGGCCAGCACTCGTGGGGGTGGAGGGGGAAGGGGTGCAGCGGTGTGGGTCGGGTTGGCTGGGCAGTCCCCTTGGGGCTAAGGCGGCACTGAGTTTGCTGGCAGTTGGGACAGAGCCCAGCTCCAGAGCTTCTCTCCTTATTACCTCCACCTTCCTGTCCCCTCCTCTTTTCCTTGGCCTCCCCAAGGCAGCCTGGAGAGACTGCTGGGCCCTTCTGGGACTCGCCAGGAACCTGGGGTGGATGTGGCCGCAGACGTTGAGCCCAGGAGGTCGCCAGCTGCTGGCTGGGGAGGGTCGGAGGGGCCAGGCATGGGCTGAGGAAGGCAGGTCCTGAGGGCAGAGGCCTGTGCCAGTGCTGGGTTTGCAGAGATAAGACGATGTGCTTGCTGGCCGCAGCGGCTGCAGGTCATCAACTGGTGGCTTCCTGGCTTCCTCACAGTCCCCTGGGGACCTCTGCAGGTCCCCTCCAGCCTCTGTGGCCTGGGCTTTACCTGTGCATCCTGTTTGTTTTTGAGACAAGTTCTTTTTGTGTAGTTCAAGTTGTTCTTGAAGTCGCATGTGTAGCCCAGGCTGGCCTCGAACTCACAGTGACTCTCTTGCCTCAGCCTCCTGAGTGCTGGACTTTATTCCTGCAGTTAGCAGGGAGTGCAGGGTTCAAGAGGACCCTGAGGGGCAGACTGGGAACCCTGGAGTGACCAAGAGACATCAGGAGGTGGGGGCAGCATGGGCTTAGCGACTGTTGGAACGTTTGGGTGCCAAGCTCTCAGAGGACACTGATCGTCCTGGGTTACAGATCAGAAGACTGAAGGCCAGGGAAGCTGAGGATTTGTTCCAGGTCATTCAGCTGCCTGTGGCACAGCCTGGACTCTTAAAGGAGTTTGCGGCGTGGGGCAGGCGCTGCCCTGAGCCCGTGTCCACCCTCAGTGGCCTGCTCGCCCCTCCCTGGACCCTGGAGGGGCGCTCTGGGTTAGCCGGAGCCCTCAGCATGCACGGGCGGGCGGGAAGGGCCCAACATCTCTCCTGCCGGCAGATTCCTCACTGGCTTTGATGAGACCAGTGTGGGGGACCCCGCGGCAAGACAGGAGTAAGGGTGGTGGGGAGCTGAGGCCGCACCCCACTCCCCCGTGAGAAGAGCCCTGCCTGCACCCCCTCTGTGAGCCTGGAAGCGGCTCCACCCCGCTGGGCCTTCGCAGGAGACAGTAAGGTTCAGCTGGAAGGAGACCCCAAGCCGGGCACCCCTGGACTCCCCCCATGGGAGAGGGAGGGTAGATAGATGCTCCTATTAGCCTCTGAGTTTGTGGTGTCTATTACACAGGAATGGAGCCATTACATGCATCTCCAGCAGCATGGAAACCTACTGGATGTGTAGTATCTGGGTAAATTAAAGATTAAGACTCAATTTTTTTTAATTGTGCAGTACTGGAGATTGAACCCAGGACCTTTGCACTGAGCTACATCTCCGACCGACTTAACATTTTTACTGAATCACTGCTGAGTGCGTGTACCATGCCTCCCCGCAACATTTATAGTTCTAAACCTCTTGGTAGAAGTCACAAAACTGTTGATTTGGAACTGCAGTCAGTTTTCTGTCTTTAAATATTCGAGATAGAAAGTCAGTTGAGGGAGGGAAGCCAGGAGACTAGTGGGTAGATAAGTGGGGAGTAAACTGGAGATAAGCCAGCAGGGTGCACTGTTTGGACAGAATTCTCCTGTTGAAGGCAAATTGTGAATTAAATAAAAAGGACATAACTTGCTGTGTTAGCACATGCCTGTAATCCCAGCACCAGGAGGCTGAGGCAGGAGGATCACTGTGAGTTTGGGGCTAGACTGAGCTAAAAAAAAAAAAAAAAAAAAGAGGGAGCTAAGGATTTAGCTCGGTGACATAAGTGCCTGTCTGGCAAGTACAAGGTTGTCAGTTCAATCTCTGGTACCAAAAAGAAAGAGAGAAAAGAAAAAAAGCAAAGCTCTTAGCTTGGTGTGGTGGCAGAAGGGCTGGGCACCAGAATTCCAGGTGCCGGTCACAGGTCACAGGTCACAGGTCATGCCCTCGGTGACACACTTCCCCTGCCAGGCCTGTCTCCAGAGAGCTCCCCGAGCTTCGGCCCCCAGGATCCCGGAGTTAATCCTGAGGTTAAGACCCACTTGATCTGATCGCCTGCCAAAAGCCACGTCTTGAATACTCAAGCTTTTTGGGGGACACTTTTGGTCTGAACCAGGATAGCACCAAATGCTCCTCCTAATATTTTGAGCCTTCATAGAATAACTCACAGTGGACCAGGGAGGAGACTCAGCTGCTTGAGGTCCCTCAGTCTTCAAGGCAGGACCAGCACCCCAGGGACCCCGTCCATTCCTCTCCTCTGGGGGCCCCTGGTCCCAAGTCCATACTAGGCAGCTGCTCACTGCCGGTGGAAGGTGACATCAGATTGAGCAACACGTGCGAAAACTGGACAAGGTCACTGTCCTGGGAGCGGTTTCTGGGCGAGGCATGGCACTCTGCACACCCATGTCTCTAAGGGTCAGGGATGCGCCAACCCTCCGCAGAGCTGAGACGGGGAGCCCGGCTTGGGGGCCGAGCCTGCGCCCGCTCTGGGGGACCTGGAGGCTGCAGAGCGGGCAGGCGGTGCTTTTCTGAATGGAAACGCACCCTGTGCTTCTGTCTGCATGGTTATCAGTGTTGCTATTTCAGTGAGTAGCCGTGGAGCCTTCCCTGGCTAGGGCCAGACACAGGGGGTGGGGTGCCGGCGGCGATAGGGCAGGGATCCTCTGTTGTCGGAACACATGAGCTCACGCCAAGGTTCCCCCGGGTCACCGAGATAGCAGTGGCTCTCTGGAGACAGGCGTGACCCCGGCCGGCCCCCAGGCCGCGCCAAGAGGCTCCCTCCGAGTGCCTGCGGTGATAAGGGCCGATGATGGTAGCTAGACTCCCACGGCCTCGGAGGCCAGGACGGGGCAGGTCAGGGGGCCAGGCGGACCCCCCTGAGGTCGCCAGGGGCCCCCTCCCGGCATGCAGCTCCCTCCAGGCCTAGTCACAAGGACAGAGGGGTGGCTGCTGGCCTTAGGGCTAGGCCTGGACCGGCTAGGGAGCACTTCCTCCTTTGGGCTGCTTCCCCTCCATCAGTTTTGCTGGTGGTTGGCAGAGAAATAGTGAGCAGGGAGGTCGGGGATCTCTGCAGGCTCAGCATGGTGGGGCTCTGCGGGGCCAGGTCCATCTGCCTGGGCTCACCTGAGACAAACCCTTTCTGTCCCCCGGAGGTCACCACCGGGTATCTGTGAGGCCTCCCTCTGCATACCTTCCTGGGCCCTGCACCAGTTGTCCTTGCTGGAAAAGCTGAGCACAGAGTGACCAAGGTGGGACGGAGTCTGTGCACTCCTGTACCTGCGGAGGCCGCGGTGGAGGCCCTCAGCCATAACCATCCCGGGCACCCAGAGCTCTGTGTGGCCTCGGGACCCTTACCCTGGCCTGCAGCCGTGGCCAGGGTGGGTGGCACCATGGCCAGGCCAGGGACCTGCGGGAGACACAGTGCTCTGTCCGAGCCGCTGCCTGGCCCCAGGGACAGGAGGGCACCCCCCTGCCCACGCGCACCCTGCAGCTGGCAGTAGCAAGAGATTTACCTCTGGGGAAAGAGTCGGAAAAATGACTCCAAGGGTCATTGTTTCCACAATGCTTTATGTGTGAAAAGTAAAGTGTCCGCACAACTTCAGGGAAGTGTCTCCTGAAGGGAGACAGCTTCAAACTTCAAAGGACACCAAGCTGCAAACTGAGCTGCAGAGGGAGCTGGTCTTTTGAGGACAGAAAGTCCTCCCTGGCTGCTGGGGCTCTGGTGCCATCTACTGGAGCATGCGGGTCCTGCATGTGCACCAGCTCGGCCCTCCCTTCCTCCTGTGGATCTAATTTGTGCAACTTATAAATACACTGCTAGAGAAATGGCCCTTAGTGTGCCTGTAAATGACACACAGCCTCCAGATGCAGAGGCTGGGTCGGGTGAGGGTTTTAGCTGCACTTTCAATAATTTACTTTCTCTCTACAGACCTGAAGCCAATGTGGTGACTGTTAACATCTGTAAGATTTTACAAGGAGCTGGGCGTGGCGGCACACTCCTGTAATCCCAGCACTTGGGAGGCTGAGGCAGGAAGATCATTGTGAGTTTGAGAGCAGCCTGGGCTACAAAGTGAGCTCAAGGCCAGCCTGAACTGCATAGAAAGACCCTGTCCAAAAGGACAAAAAAGAAAAAAAGATTTTACAGGTGGTTACATTGGAGTTTGTTTTCTGTACTTATTGCTCTGTTTAAAATAGCCTCCAATAATAGTAATAATGGTTATAAGGTTTATACTTATTATATTGTGCATTTATTGTGTTGCATAAATTTTATATCTGTCATATGTTATATGCTTACATTATGTACACAAACAAAAATGGAAAGTTTGTGGCCCTGATAGATTTTTGGCTCTGATAGCAACTGGGCTGTTGAATAGTGAGAATTCTTAGCTTAGTGCATGCCTGTAATTCCAGGTACTTGGGAGGCTGAGGCAGGAGGGTCACAAATTTGAGACCAGCCTGGGCAATGTAGTGAGAAGAGACTCTGTCTCAAAATGAAATAAAAAAGCAGTTTGGGGCTGTGCTTTGGCACCCCTTGGCTTCCGTCCCTGGCACTGCTTAAAATAAAATCTTAAGTCTTGTGGGCTGCTTTTGCTATCCTTAATAGGCTTTCTGGAATTGATTTTACTAACTGAACAGCAACCAAAGAGCCAGGAATGGGCCAAGGGAGAATCACAACACTGGCCACTGTGTCACCTGCCTATCAGGAAGCTGAGGCAGGCGGGTCAGGAGTGAGCGAGCTGGGCTTGCAGGTGTGCACCACCTCGCCAGACCTGGCCACAGGCTTCCTCTGGCTCAGTTTCTCCCCTCGGCATCCCCTCAGCTTGCCTCCCTTCTTACCATCTACTTCTCACAACAAATCACACAGGGGCGTAACTCGGGCACCCATGCGTCATTTTCCAGGCATAAAGTGACATAAATG
Source organism: Hydrochoerus hydrochaeris (assembly GCA_004027455.1). Classification (NCBI taxonomy): domain Eukaryota; kingdom Metazoa; phylum Chordata; class Mammalia; order Rodentia; family Hydrochaeridae; genus Hydrochoerus; species Hydrochoerus hydrochaeris. The sequence goes on from PVLA01001868.1 coordinate 311,081, forward strand.
CCCGCCCACACTGGCAGAAGTCAGGGAGGGAGAAACACTGCCCGGGCCGCCCCCATGGCGGTGCACAGAGTCTTCTTTCTAGTCCAGATAAGAAGATCAGCTGGGGGAGGGCCGCGGGCTATCTCAGTTCCCCTTGTGGGCAGCCCAGATAAGTGGCCTCCAGGGCCTGGACAGTGCTACGTGGCTGACAGCCTGCTGGATGGGGGACGGGAGGGAGCGGGCACCGCGCTGACACAGCGGTGGGGCAGATGGGCAGCCTGGGGTTCAGCCCATGCCCCCACACCCCCGTGGGCTGGCTGGGCCGTGACTGTGGCACGGTTAGGAGAGGCCAGAACCATGCTGGGGCCGTGGAGTCCTGGATGATTAGTCACCAGTATAGCCATAAAGTCCCACAGCATTGTGCCATGGCGGCAGGACAGGTGACAGACAGGCTCGCCAAGCCCCTTCCTCCTGTTCCCAGGGCCCTGAAAACAAGGCTCCCCTCTCCCCCACCCGCTGCCTTCAGCTGGGCTTTCTCCAGGGGTTCACTGCGGGCTGGGGACTCTGTGGGCCTGGCCATGGCCAGGAGTCCCGCCCCCCCAGCGCTGGTCTTTGGCGCCAGCCTCTCTGTGTCCTGCTCCCTGCCTTACGTGATGCTCACGGATGGTTCCGCCCCTCAGGATGGATCCCGCTGTCCACTTCCACCTGTGGCTTCTGCTGGGTCCGCCGGGGGCGCGGCAAGGTGTGCAGACATTGGGGGGATGGGACCGCCAGTGGTGGGGTTCCTTGCTGACTTGCAGCCAGGTGCAGGCTGCTCCTGGTCCCCTGTTAGGATGGGAGCTGGAGACTCCAAAGGTCTCCCTGAGAGCCCTCCTGAGAGCCCAGTGAGCTTTGTGAGGCCGAAGGCTGCCATCTGGTGGCGCCCATGGAGGGCTCTGCACCCTGGTCACCCAACATGTGGTCCTTGGGCCTTTTGGTGAGCTGGCCTTTGTGCCCCGCTGAGCTGTCTCCCAGACACAGTGGGTTTCCTCTCTTGGACACCAGGGCTGTTCTCCAGAACTGAGCCAGAACCCGGAGGTTGGGTGCTATTCTAAAGCAAGCTGTGTCCCTGCTTGGTCACTGTCTCCCTCCTTTCTCATTGTCCCATGCACAGGTGGGGACCTGTAGAGCATCCCTCCACGCCCTGGGGCACAGCTGGGAGCTAGTCCTCTGCAGGGTCAGGGTCTGAGGCGTTGTGAAGGTGGTGAGACCATGACATCTGATGAGGATCAGTGTCCCGCGTGAGATCCCTGGCGGGGGCCCTGCTGTGGGGTTTGACCGGAGGGGACTCTGGTCAAGTTGAGAAGGGTGCAGCGTCAGTTGCTCTGCATGGCCACCAGGCCTGGTGCTTCCAGACAGGCACAGGAAGTGGGCTGCTGGGGAGAAGGGGCTGGGGAGGTCCATTTCCTGGGGACCCTCCGGGACCGCTCGGTGCCTGTCCCCCAACGTCCGCCCATTCTTCCTGCAGGAGTAGACCATGCAGCTCCCTCTTGGCCGCGGACCAAGTCTGCTTCTCATCTAGCTGATGGTGGAGGCAGGTGGGGGTCACAGCGCAGGCACAAGAGTCACCACATGTCTGGGTCTGGGTGATGGCAGAGGCCCTGTGAATCCTGTGGCTCTGCAGGCAGGACCCACCCCCAAGTGATACATTCAGGGGTTGGGACAGTCACACAGCATCTTGAAGAGATGCTGCCACCGGGGAGGGGGCACAGGTGAGAAGAGTAACTCACATTTGGGAGTGCCAGGCTGCCAGGCCCAGCCGGGCTGCCTAACTAGCTCTGCTTAGGTCACAAGGCTCCGTGAGGCCTAGCAGCCCAGCCCCAAGCCTGTCCTCGCAGAGGGGCAGTGCGGGCACCCCAGTGTTGGCTGGACTGAAAAGAGAAACCAGCCAGGAAGTCACTGGCGTAGTGATAGCCCAGTAGGATGTGGTCCTTTCCCGGGGGCCATTGCCTGCTTGGCTGGGTCCTTTCCTGCTCCCTGCTGGACAGGGACAGGGGCCTGGAGGGCAGACACTACAACAAGATGGTGACCGAGGCTTTTGGTCCTATGCTGCCCTGGGAATGACCGGGCTGGGCTCAGGTTTGGTGTGGACAGGCCAAGTAACAGCCGCTCTGCAGCTGCCCTGGTCCCACCATGGGGGCAGGAGGTAGCCATGTGGGGGACAGAGCCATGCTGATGCTCCCTAGATTCCGGCCTTTGCCACAGTAACCAAGCCTGCCTGGCCTTCTCCAGACCCCTGCCGCCTGGCCTGCTGGCAATAAACACTAATCCCGAGGATGAAGTCATTTGCTTTGCTCCAGGGAAGGATGGGAGAAGGCAGGGCGCAGGGGACTGCTGGGTCTGGTCTGGAAGGTGTCCAGTGCTGGGGCAAGACAGGGGAGGGGTTTGCATTGTGGGGGCAACACCTGATCAGGGAGAGGAGAGAGGAGGGGAGGGGAGGAAAAGGAAGGCAAGGAAGGGAGGAGGGGAGGGGAGGGGAGGAAAAGGAAGGCGAGGAAGGGAGGAGGGGATGAGGG